>JXCR01147100.1:49646-74781 GCA_002079205.1 Phalaenopsis hybrid cultivar
AAGGCCATTTTTATAAAATGCTCCCCTCCACGACCGTGGGGAGAGAGCTGAAAATTCCTCCAAGAGACTTCCCAAAATTGATCCCAAAGCCTCTTTGAGACCTCCTCAGTGCAACCCAACAACCACATTGCCCTGAATCCCCTTGCCGGAGACCATTTCTTGAGCTCAAAACCTTGTCGGAGACAGGACAAAGCTCTCCACACCTTTAAACTTCACCAAACTCAAATTAAACTCACCCACACCTTCACAACATTGAAAGAAGCCAAAGCCCCACAAAAATCCCCCCTTCCATAAAGCCCCTAGTATAAACTTTGATCAACACCTGAAATCGGCCTTGATTGAATTTGGGTTTATGCATTTCATCATAGCAATAGGCTTAATCCTTAGCTTCTTTGGACCCCAACGAACGTGTCGAGACTCTCTGATCAAAGCTTCCCTTCTCAAAGACAAGGTATTGAGTCTCTCTTCCTCTCGAGCCTATTTGGATTCTTCATTTGATTAGGCTTAATTTAATTGCATGATTACCATATGGATATGTTTGTCTCACTTAAACGAGTTGATAGGATCAAACTCGAGGTGATTTGGTTGAGTCTAGGCTGAGATCTTAGGGTTTTAGTGTGGAAAATCACGGGATCGCTCTATCAGGGACGATGACGGGGAGCCGTCTGATCACACGTGTATCAGTTGGACAAAGGAGATTGAGCCAGACAACGTTTTCTTACACGAACCGTGGGCCGAGTCAGCGGCTACGTAGATGGCGGCGTCCAACCAGAGCACGCCACGCATGCCTTCGGAGCTACCTAAGATACAGTCAACGTCATGCGTTTAAATAGAAAATTAGGGATTTTCTTATTTAAATAAATAGCACTAGCCTTAAAAATTTATATCTTGGTGTAGAAAAATTATAAAAAAAAATAAATAAATCCTCTTGCTCAGTGAATAGAGGAAAATAATGTGGAAATGATTTGGAGTCCATTTGATGAATATTTTATTTTTAATTAATTAATCACTGATTTGGATGTTNGTTTGAACCTAATTTTAAGTAAAACCAAAAACCCAATTTTGGCTCTATGACTTGGTTCCACCAAATTGAACTCATGGCCTACTCCATTTGCCAGAATTTATGTTGAAAAATCTTCATAACATTCCTACACATCAAATTTGACCTTCAATTGGCCTTGGTAGAGCCCTAATTTCATTTAATTTCAACTTAAGTCAAAAAATCTCCAATTTTGCGTCAAATTAGTCATGTCCTTAAACTTCACCATATTAAGGGCCTTAACCCCAAAATTTCCACTCTATGCCTTCATGAAAAATCTTCAAAACATCTCCCTTGATCATGTAGACCATTCAATTTGGACTTAGTCCAAGGCTAGCCCAACCTAGACCCATGTCAAGCCCAACATGCCTAAATTGACCAAATTTCAAAAAATCCCTCAAATTGACTCACCAATTGAACTCAAAATCACTTCAACCCTTCACCAAAGATCTTCATAAAAATCATCTACATAATATTGATTAATAAATTGGGTCAATTGTCATGGCTGGCCTAGCCCAAACCCAAGTTTTGATCACTTGGACCCACATTGAACCCATGCACTAAAGGTGGCCCAACTATCCTAAAGTCAACAAACTAATGACTCAACAGCCATGAATTGGACCCTAGTGCTAGCCTAAACCTATAAAAGCACCTAAGCTAAGCCATAGACCAAAGGTCCCCTAAATCAATGGATTTAATGCCATATTTGCTTAAGCCTTGGATATTTTTGCCAAAACAAAGCCCAAAATCATTAAATTGTTGTGACATATTCTCCTAGCTCACCTGACCTCCCTAGCCACCTCCCCTAGCCAGCCGGCCGGCCTAGTGGTCAGAAAATGGCCAAACCGAGAGCCATCCCCATGAGATTAAACCCAATTCGAACCTAGAGGCCACATCATCCAAATTGAAGCTTAGAGCCACTCTGCCCTCCACCTAGGCAGCACATTTCACCCCCCCNTTAGTCATTAAGAATACACTTAATCTTCACCAACCCTAAAACTTAAATAAAATTAATTTTAAAAATTCTAAACAATAAAATGACTTAATTTTTTATCTCCACTATTGTTTAGGATCCAGAGAACCCACCATAAAAATTCTAAAGAATTTTGAGTTCATTTGGTAACTTAAGTTGATTTTTAAAGATAAATATTATTTTAACACATAATTGTTTTTAAAAAAATCAAAATATAACTAAAAAATTTATAAAAAAATTTTCTTTTTTATTTCTCTGTGATCAAGGGTATTTTCTTAAAATAAAATGGTATTTAAAATAAAAACTTGTTTTTTAGTCTATTTTTAATTATTTAAATAATTAAAAATCATAAAAATAATAAAATTCATGAAAAAATTATAAATTGCTTCCTAAGTACTTAGGAATAATTAAAATATTTTTCCTGGTTTTATAAATAAAGATACTGAATTTTAAAGCTTAAAAATAATTTTTAAAGGCTAAAATGGATTTTTACTAAAAATAATTCCAATAAATCAAATAAAACTCAGAAAAATATAAAATTTTCTCCTCTGGGTTCTCTGACCTTAGGAAGATTTTTTAAAAATATAAAACTTAATTTTCCCCTTTTAAAATATTTTATATTTAATAAATACCCAAGATTTTAAAATAATTCTTCAAATTCAAATAAAATTCAAAAAATTATGAAATTTGGTCCAAAGGCTTCTCTAGACTAACCTCCAATAGAAATTTCAAGGGATTAGGATTTACTTTAGTCAATTTAGGAATTTTCTTTAAAGAATCCTATTTTTGCATGAAAATAATTATATAAATTAAATTAAAATTTGAAAAATCACATTTTCTTAATTGACCTATGAATAAGGCAGGATAAAAATTTCAAAGTCATTTGGATTAAATTTGATAAATTATGAAGTGTTAGAGCCTTAAGGGAAAATGTGTAATTTTGGAAATTTAGGGTTAATTAACATTTAGGCTTAGTTGAAGGATGGAAATGGGAAACCTCTTATCTTAATTTGGATGCTTGAAACACAAGGGGTTAATTAGTAGAAGCCAACCTCACTTTCTTAATTAAAAAGATAATTTAATAAATTTCTAAATTATTAAAATTTGGAAGTTTATTAAAATAAAATGAAGCTAGGACTTAGGGGCATGACTTTTGAAGTCAATAATTAATCAATTTAATATCCCTATTTGATTTTCAAATGAAATTTAAATAATGAATCATGACCACCTAAAGCTTAACCTTTTCAAAACTAATTAAGACACTCACTAAGATCTAAGGGCTTAGTCTAATCTAAGTTAAATCAAGACTGATTAAATGAGGATTAGAAAAATAAACGCAATTAAAATTAAAACATCTTTCAAACACTACAAGCCCAATTAGGACCAAAATTTGGCTAAGTGTCCAATAACACTAACTTACCTCTTTAAGGGTCATCACCCACAAATATTCAAAATTAAATTACAAATGATAATAACCTTATTCTTAGGGATAATTGATACATAAATGTTCATTGAGCATTAGGGAGTTTATAGGATGAATTATTAAGCAACATAATTAGTTTAAAAGAACTCAGGATTTTCCACCAGGCAGCGAGAGAGTAGCACAGACCTGCTTCTTTCTCTAGATCTGTTGGATACCTCGGAGATCTACTAAACTTAATATGTTTTGCTTGACAAAATCATCCTTAATTAAACTCATAAGGACCCACCAAGATATGACCTAGGGTTAGGTAGGTCTTCAAAATTTTACTTTCTCGTTTCATATAGATTGCCTTAACATGCCTTTTGAGTTTCAGGTGGTGGAACGAGAAGACTCGTCAGGTACGCTTGTACAGTTTTTAGCACTGTCTTTCTTGTACCTTCATACTGTACTTTTATACCTGCAAATTTGCATGCTAAAAAATAATGTCACCCTGCTTGAAAACCAAAACCAAAACCTAAACAAAAAACTAAAATCAATCAAGATAAAAATCACCTCCACAACATTCAAAATATAAAACAACTCAATTTAATCACAAACATCACACAAAACTACAATTGTACTTAAATTAAGATGTCTCTATCGGATGATCAGGAATCCCTCGGAGGAGGTAACCTACGGTTGCTAACGAGGCTTCCCACATTCTAAATGAAATTATGGAACTCATTAAGTTAATTTTAGAAAGTTCATTTGGACTAAGTGAATCCAATAAAAAATAGTGGTGCCAGAATGAGGGAACTGTAGGATCCTAACCGGTGTCGCTCTAATTAACTTTAACATGCCCCCATAAAATTTAAAGAACTGTAGGATCCTAACCTGTGTCGCTCTAATCAACTTTAACATGCCCCCATAAAATTTAAAGAACTAGATCCTAACCGGTGTCACTCTAATCAACTTTAATATGCCCTCATAAAATTTAAAGAACTTCAACATAGTGCCACCTGATTTGACATCATAACTTGACAGACTAGAAAACTCAAACTCGTCACTACAAGGAGCTTGGAGCTAGCATGGTGGGCAGCACGACCATCTTCAACAGCAAATCCTATCTTTCCCAGCTAAACCAATCTTCCTTCCTTAGATATAAACAACAAAGTCATAGAACTTCGAGATTGCTTGCTTATGCAATGTAAATCCTCACCTTATCTTTAGGCCTTTGTATAGCCCTACTATACAATATAAGCCCTAACTATCTTAGGATTCTGAGGTTGTCGTTCGTCACGACCTAAATCCTCACATCTTCCAAGCTATTTGATCTTAGGATTCCAAGGTTGTCATTTGTCACGACCTAAATCCTCACATCTTTCAGGCTATTTATGTGATTATTTCACACAAATGTAGGCCCTAACTACTAAAATTGGCAGGATGAAACACCTAAATATTTCTCCTCAAATTTGAAGCTAAACATTAGGATAGCTTAGGAAGTCACTGAGGTTCTCCTCTTGATCCATGACATCCTCTAGTTCTTCCTCTTTTGGACTCTACACAAAATGTTCCAAATTTGAACCAATCCCCTTTCACACCTGTACGCCCGATCTCATTGAAAAGTCCTATCCTCTGAAACTCCCTGAAGATAATATTTCCTGACTTTTATTGAGAGTTTTCTTAGGTGACTTTGGTCATTTAAGATATAATTAACTATAGAGATTTGCCCTTATAGAAAGCATGTCTAAATCCAACTTAATATAAACCATATTTAATTTTTTATATTAAATAAAGGAACGTATCGACAAATACAAAGGTTTTGCAGACCAAACGGATGTCATATATCCCTTAGTTTATTTGATTGAGCCTCATCCTCAAGTCTTGTGTTTATCTTTTGGGATAGATACAGGATTTGAGGTACAGTGCTTTTTCATTTAAACTATGAAAAATATGAGGTCAGTTTGATTTCATATTTTTCTAAAACTAAATATAAATTAAAACATCCTTCCAAAGAGGGCGACGGGATTTTGATTCCAGTGACCGACAGTTTCTTACGAGCAACTCCTCCAACCAAAAATAGCGTTGACACTTTAATATGAATAATTTGCAATTTTCCTTAAAAAGAATAGAGAATCAATAATCTTAGACTTGACTGCTAGATATTCTTATACGTTTAGCATTAACTGGAGATATTTTACATTTTTCTTAAGTTATACTAGTGTATTTACTGGACAAAATATAGAAATCTAGAAGTTAAAATTTTTACCATGAGTCATATTTTTTATGTAGTAAAAGAGTTACTTGAGGACAAGTAACATTTAAGTATGGGGGATTTTGATACACCAAAAAAATATGCAATTTTAGACCCATATTTTATACTTATTTTTTGTGATATTGTACTTTAATGGAAGGTTTTTTCTATGTTTTTTGCAAGTTATTAATTTTTAGGACTTGGAGCAAAAAGGAAGCAAAAAGCATGAAATTTGGAGTCAAAATGGAGATTTTGAAAAATTGTTCAGCGCTGACGGCGCTGTTTGACCGAGAAGACGAATTTAATTAGATGGTCATTGGCGCCAGTGTCGGTGTAGTCCCTATTTCTAGAAGATTCGACGAATTTGGAAGCTTTTTGAAGATTTTTTTGATGCACCTATTGGAGAACCGACCCAAGCCTCTAATTAGAGCTGAAATTGATCAGAAAAGAGCCCCCTTTGCACCTCTTCGCACTCCTCCTTGCCAACTTCCATCCTTCCAGGCCATTCCACACCATTAAGCATTTATTTTCTATATAGTTTTGAGCTTTTGTAGTGATTTTAAGTGTAAATTCTTCTCTAATAAGTGTTGGAGAGGGAGAGAAGTGAGAGATTTCTTCTTCCTTCCTAGCAAAGGCTACAAAGGATTTGCTTTAAGAATGAGTTTCAGATAAATGTTGTTTGTTTATTATTGTTGTATGAACTTCCTTTTATATATGAAATTTATATTTTTTTTGTATCTTTCTCATGAAGTATGAGTAGTTCTCTTTATCTTTTTCCCTACTCTGAGATATGGTGAAATGAAGAGATAGTTTAGATGTGTCAATGTTAAAATATAAAATAAATTGTGATGTTTTTTCAACTTCACTTTTAATTTACTTTTTGACATGACCAATTGAATTGTTAAAATATGTTGTGAAACATATGATCCAGGAAATGGAGTAGGAGTTCTACAACAGAGTGAGAATCAAATTTAAGTCCATGAAAGAGTATTTCATTCACGGAATCAAGTGCAAATAAATAGGAAAATACGCATTGTTGGGTGTAGAATAGGAAATTTTTAGGGTGACAGACTAAAATCCTCAATTCAATCTTTGTGTTTGAGTACTAAAGCGAGAGTTAGCCTTCAGGGGAAGGGAAGTGGGAGCTCTGGAGTGGGAGCCAGTATTCCTCCTGCCTATGTCACGGATTTAGGGACTGAACCTAAGATTAGCCAATGATTTTCTATAACACTGAATAAGGGTAGAGAATTAAAATTGCTCCTATTTGGTACAATAAATATGTAAACCATTTATCTCATCTCATTTCACCAAAAACTCAGTGTAGTGAGAAAGATGTTTTTTCATATTAGAAAATTTCATCACATAAACATAATTTAGTAGTTACTAATTTAAACTCTACATTTAAATTTTATTAGTAGTTAATAATTTAGTTTTGATAGTCTCTCAAACATTCAAAATTAGTACCAGTAATTTTGTTTTATTTTTGTGAATTTTTAGTTAATTTATCATCTTAAAATTTAACCCTTCCTCGTGGGATTGATATTTAGGACTTAAATAGAAAGTTTTATATTACTTGATAACGATACGTATACTTGCGTAGAATCCCAACATTAATTGTTTTATGTTATTGTTCATAAAATACAACATTAAATTTTTGGCACCGTTGAAAAGCGGAGTCAACTTTATAAATTTTACACAACTATAGCTCTAGACCAACCGGGATCAATTAATCATATCTTCTACTTCTTTTATCTGAGAAAAAATTGTTTATGATGTGCACCTACTTTGATTGAAAATTGATGTTCTGAAAGTGTTATCTGTTTTAGAAAAATGATGGTATAGATGATAACAAATATGGATATATTACTTTTTTATTATGTTTTAGCTATATCTTCTACTCCTCTAATATGATAAACAATATATTTTGATGTTATGCATCTTCTTTGTTTGAAAATTAATGTTCTAAGAGTGCTATCATATTTTTAAAAAAAGAAGGTATAGATGATGGTATAGATGGGTATATTATTTTTTCCCAACCATTAACTATATAATCATGTTCTACGCATTCTTTTTTTGAAAATTAATGTTCTAAAAGAGTTATCATGTTCTAGAAAAATAGTGGTATAGATGGTGATATAAATGGTGGTATAGATGATGATATATATGTTGGTATAGATGGAACTATTATCTTTCTCTCACAAATAAACCTTGTATTATGCTCCACTAATATAATAAACAAAAACTATGAAGTTATGTGCCTTCTTATTTGAAATTTTCTACTCTAAAATTTGTCATATTTTAGCAAAATAGTAATATTGACGGTGGTATAAATAGTGTACATATGAGTCTATTATTTTTTTTCTCACGTATTAACCATATCTTCTACACCTCTTATGTGACAAAATTGCTTATGATGTTATGCGCCTTCTTTAATTGAAAATTATTATTCTAAAAATGTTATAATGTTTTAAGAAAATGATGTTATGAATGGTGGTATATTAATGGTACAATATAGTCTTTTTTTCTCACAAATGAACCATATCACTCCTCCTTTGACTTGAAAAATAATATATTTTGATGTTATTGCAATTTTTTATTTGAAAATTATTATTCTATAAGTGTTATCATATCTTTAAAAGAAATTGTTGTATAGATGGTGGTATAAACAGAGGTATGGATTAATGGGTATATTTTTTTTTCTAAAGCATTAATTGTGAGAAACAATTTATTATAATATTATGCACTTACTTTGATTGAAAATATTTGTTCTGAAAGTTTTACAGTGTCTTAGAAAATGATGGTATAAATGGTGATACAAATGAATATATTATACTTTTTTCAAGGAGTAACGATATCTCCTGCTCTTCCGATGTGAGGAAAAATTGCTTATGATGTTATGTATCTTTTTTTATTGAAAATTATTATTCTAAAAGCTTTATCATGTTAGAAAAATAATAGTATTGATGGTGGTACTTTGACCTCACTTTTGGTTGAAGTTTAGTTTTCCTTCTTTAGTAGCCTAAGGTCTAGCCATAGGGCTTTCCTATTGACTATTCTTAGACAACTAGACAAGGAACCCTCACCATTAGAAATTTTAAACTCTTCTCTACTCAACTTGAAGTTCCACATATTGGTCATAACCTCTAGCACTTAGTAGGCGGGTCACTGTGGGGGAAACTCAAGATGAGTCACCCTTAAGACTGCTAGACCTTAGGGTTGACTCTGAGTGTTGGTCTAAGGCTAAGGCACTTACTTGCAATAACTTGTACTCACAATCACTCATTACCCTAAACCCAGAACTTCTAAGCTTTGGTCCCTTGATACTTTTGGGAGACTCCTGTAGGTGGTTCCCTAAACCCATTAGCCCTAGGCTAAGGTTTAGCTAAGACCACTACATAGAGGACCCAAATTGGGGTTTTCATTGATCCATGGCTTATTCATGGTGGTTGGCAATCAAACTCTATCAAGATACCCAACCTACCCTATTGCCCCTAAATTCCCCCAAATTACCCAGATACCCTTGGGACCCCAAATTTGGCCAAAATTACCAAATCTAGCCAAAATACCCAAACTTGTTCAAAAATCACTTCAAACACCTTGAAAACACCCAAATTACCCAAAATCCCCAATTTGGCCAAATTACCAAAATACCCCTCTTTGGCCCAAAATTCCAAAAATTCCAAAAAAATCCCAAAAATTCCAAAACCTCCCAAATATTCCTAATTTCATTTTTCTTAACTACCACATGACTCAATTTGGACAATTTAAACATCCTTGATCAAAACCCCCAAATTTCCATTTAAAGGCACATATTCTCTCCAAATCACCTCAAATGTCAATCCAATTGGTCTCAATTTACCCAATTTTAATTCTAAAATCAAATTCACTCTTCATATGACCAATGAAGACCAAATCCAAACTCAATTGATCCATGATTCGAACCCAATTTTGATTTAGATCAAAAACCCAATTTTGGCCCCATGACTTGGTTCCACCAAATTGAACCCATAGCCCACTAAATTGGTCACAATTTCTGTTGAAAAATCTTCATAACATTCCTACACATCAAATTTGATCTTCAATTGGCCTTAGTAGGACCTCAATTTCATTTGATTTCAACATAAGTCCAAAAGCCCCAAATTTGCCCCAAATTGACCATGTCTCAAAATTTCACCAAATTAAGGGCCTTAACCCAAAAATTTCCACTCCATCCCTTCAAGGAAAATCTTCACAGCACCTCCCTTGATCATGTGGATCATTCAATTTGGACTTATCCCAAGGCTAGCCTAACCTAGACCCATGTCTAGCCCAACATGCCCAAATTGGCCAAATCTCAAAAATCCCTCAAATTGACCTACCAATTAAACTCAAAATCACTTAAAACCTTCACCAGAAATCTTCATAAAAATCATCTACATAATGTTGATCAATCAATTGGGTCATTTAACAAGCCTAACCTAGCCAAAACCCAAACTTTGATCACTTGAACCCACATTGAACCTATACATTAAAGATGGCCAAACTACCCTAAAGTCACCAAATTAATTCCACCTCAGCCATTGGTTAAAGCCTAAGACTGAGCCAAAACTATCTAACCACCTAAACTAATCCATGTACCAAAGGTCCCCTAAATTAAGGGATTTCATTCCATTTTTGCTTAAGCTTAGGATATTTTTGCCAAAAATAANAAAACCTCCCAAATATTCCCAATTTCATTTTCTTATCTACCACATGACTCAATTTGGACAATTTAAACATCCTTGATCAAAACCCCCAAATTTCCATTTAAAGGCACATATTCTCTCCAAATCACCTCAAATGTCGATCCAATTGGTCTCAATTTACCCAATTTCAATTCTAAACTCAAATTCACTCTTCATATGACCAATGAAGACCAAATCCAAACTCAATTGATCCATGATTTGAACCCAATTTTGATTTAGATCAAAAACCCAATTTTGGCCCCATGACTTGGTTCCACCAAATTGAACTCATAGCCCACTAAATTGGTCACAATTTGTGTTGAAAAATCTTCATAACATTCCTGCACATCAAATTTGACCTTCAATTGGCCTTGGTAGGACCTCAATTTCATTTGATTTCAACATAAGTCAAAAAGCCCCAAATTTGCCCCAAATGGACCATGTCTCAAAATTTCACCAAATTAAGGGCCTTAACCCCAAAATTTCCACTCCATCCCTTTAAGGAAAATCTTCACAACACCTCCCTTGATCATGTGGATCATCTAATTTGGACTTAGCCCAAGGCTAGCCTAACCTAGACCCATGTCTAGCCCAGCATGTCCAAATTGGCCAAATCTCAAAAATCCCTCAAATTGACCTACCAATTGAACTCAAAATCACTTCAACCCTTCACCAGAAATCTTCATAAAAATCATCTACATAATGTTGATCAATCNGAGGCAACCATTGGCCAATGAACCAAGTCTTCCAACTCTTTTCCACTCCTTAACTTCAAACCTTTGACGTGCTCACTATTCTTCATCTTAGGGTTAATCTTGGCATTGCTAGGAAGAGTTCATTGAGGTTAATTGCTTGTCAATTAGCCTAGGTAGCATGATTATAAAATTGGTTCCTTGAGGTCGATTGCTTGTCAGTTAGCCCTAATATTTTTTATAGCATTTTCTGAAGAAGAGAAGTGTCAAAAATAATGCCCGAACTGTTTACATAGGACTGTTTTAATCACAAAGTCTATAGCATTGCTAAATTAGACCCATATGTTTTAAATTGGGCTTGAAATATCCTCCGTCAACCCATATTAAAAGAGATTGGGCGATCAAATTGGCAATTTTATAGACCCTAGGACTACAATGACTCGCCAAAAGAAGTCAGGGACTATTTTGACATGTTTCTCTTTTTTAAAGCAAACCAAATTTTATTAACAAAGTGAGTACATTGTGAANCTAATTTTCACAAATACTAAATCACTAAGATAATTAATTTTGGAAAATATAAATAGTAAAATGACTTGATTTTTTATCTCCACTATTTGTTAAGATCTAGAGAACTCCCTATAAAAATTTTAAAGCATTTTGAGTCCATTTGATGGCCTAAATTGATTTTTCAAATTAAATATCTTTTTTGGCACTAAAATGATTTTTAATGATCAAAATAGAACTAAAAAATTTATGAAAACTTATTTTTTGGATTCCCTATTATCAGAGGCATTTTATTAAAATAAAAATTTCATTTTTAGCCTATTTTTAATTATTTAAAATAATTAAAAATTCATAAAAATCCAAAAAAAATAAAACTCATGGAATTGTTCTAAATTACTTCCTAATCACTTAGAAACAATTATAATATTTTTCCTGATTTTCTAAATAAAAAAATTGAATTTTAAAGTTTTAAAATAATTTTTAAAGGCTAAAAATGAGTTTTCACTAAAATAATTCCAATAAATCAAATAAAACATAAAAAAATATGAAATCTTCTTCTATAAGTTCTCTAATATCAGGGAGACTTTTCAAAAAAGACAAAACTTAATTTTTCTCATTTAAAATATTTTATAATTAAAAAATACCCCAGAAATTACAATAATTCTTAAAATTCAGTCAAAACCCAAAAAAATCAAGAAATTTGGTCCAAAGGCTTCTCTGGTTTAAACCTACCTCCAATAAAAATTTTAAGGAATTAGTATTTACCTTGGTTAAGTTAGGACTTTTCTTTCAAAAATCCTATTTTTACATAAAAATAATTATATAAAATAAATTAATTTTTAAAAAATCACATTTTCTCCTCTAATGTCTTAATTGACCCATGAATGAGGTAGGATAAAAATTTCAAAGTCATTTGAATTGAATTTGACAAATTATGAAGTGTTAGAGCCTTAGGGGCAAATGTGTAATTTTGGAAATTTAGCCTTAATTAACATTTAGGCTTAATTCAAGAAGTAAAATGGGTAACCTCTGATCTTAATCAATTTATTTGATGTTTGAAACACATGGGGTTAATTGGTAGAAACCAACCTCACTTTCTCAATTGAAAAAGACAGGTTAATAAATTTCTAAATTATTACAATTTGGAAGTTTATCAAAATAAAATGAACCCAGGACTTAGGGGTATGACTTTTGAAGTCAATACTAATAAATTTCTAAATTATTAAAATTTGGAAGTTAATTAAAATAAAATGAACCCAAGACTTAGGGGTATGACTTTTGAAGTCAATAATTAATCAATTTAATACACCTATTTTGATTTTCAAGTAAGATTCAAATCATGAATTATGTCCACCTAAAGCTTAATCTTCTCAAAACTAATTAAGACACTCACTTGGGTCTTAAGGGCTTAGTAGTGACTTAGGCTAAATCAAGTTTCATTTAAATGAGGATTAGAAACGTAAACGTCATTGAAAATTACAACATCTTTCAAACACTACAAGCCCAATTAGGACCAAAATTTGGTTAAGTGTTCCAACAACACTAACTTGCCTCTTTAAGGGCCTTCACCCACATAATTCTTAAATTGAATCACAAGTGATAATTACCCTATTCGTAGGGTTAATTGAGACATCAGTGCTCACTGAGCATTAAGGGTATTTACATGATGACTTATTAAGCAACATAATAAGTTTAAAAGAACTCGGGTTTTTCCACCAGGCAGCGAGAAGTAGAACGGGTCTGCTTCTTTCTCTAGATCTGTTGGATATCTTGAAGATCTACTAAACTTAATATGTTTTGCTTGACAAATCATCCTTAACTAAACTCCTAAGGACCCATCAAGATATGACATAAGGTTAGAAAAACTACCGAAACCTTACTTTTTGCCTCTATATAAATTGCCCTGACATGCATTTTAAGTTTCAGGTGGTGGAACAAGAAGANATATGTCCACCTAAAGCTTAATCTTCTCAAAACTAATTAAGACACTCACCTAGGTCTTAAGGGCTTAGTAGTGACTTAGGCTAAATCACAAGGATTTGAAAAGTAAATATCAATTAAAACTAAGACGTCTTTCAAACACTACAAGCCTAATTAGGACTATGATTAGAAAAGTAAACATCATTGAAAATTAAAACATCTTTCAAACACTACAAGCCCAATTAGAATTAAAATTTGGATAAGTGTTCCAACAACACTAACTTGCCTCTTTAAGGGTCTTCACCCACATAATTCTTGAATTGAATCACAAGTGATAATTACCCTATTCGTAGGGATAATTGAGACATCAGTGCTCACTGAGCAGTAAGGGTATTTACAGGATGACTTATTAAGCAACATAATAAGTTTAAAAGAACTCTGGTTTTTCCACCAGACAGCGAGAGAGTAGAACGGACCTGCTTCTTTCTCTAGATCTGTTGGATATCTTGAAGATCTACTAAACTTAATATGTTTTGCTTGACAAAATCATCCTTAATTAAACTCCTAAGGACCCATCAAGATATTACATAAGGTTAGAAAAACTACCAAAACCTTACTTTTTGCCTTTATATAAATTGCCCTAACATGCATTTTAAGTTTCAGGTGGTGGAACAAGAAGACTCGCCAGGTACGCTTTTACAGTTTTCAGCATTGTCTTTCTTGTACTTTCATACTGTGCTTTTATACCTACAAACTTGCATGCTAAGCACGATATCACCCTGCATGAAAACCAAAACCAAAACTAAAACTAAAATCAACCAAGATAAAATTCACTGTCACAACATTCAAAATATAAAACAACTCAAAATTTAATCACAAAAATCACACAAAACTACAACTTCAACTAAATTAAGACATCTCTATCGGATGATCGGGATCCCTTAGAGGAGGTAACCTACAGTTGCTAACAAGGCTTCCCACGGTTTAAATTAAATTATGGAACTCAGGAAACCTACGGTTGCTAACGAGGCTTCCCACGGTTTAAATGAAATTATGGAGCTGATTAAGTTGGGTTTAGTAAGTTCATTTGGACTGAGTGAATCCCACAACTTCAACTAAATTAAGATGTCTCTATCGGATGATCGGGAATCCCTCGGAGGAGGTAAAGGATTCCTACGGTGTAAATGAAATTATGGAACTCATTAAGTTGTGTTTAGTAAGTTCATTTAGACTAAGTGAATCNTTTAAACTCGTTGCGACAAGGAGCTTGGAGCTAGCATGGTGGGCAGCACGACCATCTTTAACAGCAAAACATGTCTTCCCCAGCTAAACCAATCTTCCTTCCTTAGACTTAAACAACAAAGTCATAGGACTTCGAAGGCACTTGCTTATGCAACGTAAATCCTCACCTTATCTTTAGGCCTTTGCATAGCCCTGTTATACATATTGCATATGCAACGTAAATCCTCACCTTATCTTTATGCTTTTGTATAGCCCTACTATACAATATAAGTCCTAACTCGTCTTAAGATTCTGAGGTTGTCGTTCGTCACGACCTAAACCTTCACATCTTTCAGGCTATTTGTGTGATCGTTTCACACGAATGTAAGCCCTAACTAATAAAATTGGCAGGANCTAGTTTTCAGCATTGTCTTTCTTGTACTTTCATATTGTGCTTTTATACCTACAAACTCGCATGCTAAGCAACGATATCACCCTGCATGAAAACCAAAACCAAAACTAAAACTAAAATCAACCAAGATAAAAATCATCGTCACATCATTCAAAACATAAAACAACTCAAAATTTAATCACAAACATCACACAAAACTACAACTTCAACTAAATTAAGGCATCTCTATCGGATGATCGGGAATCCCTCAGAGGAGGTAACCTACGGTTGCTAACGAGACTTCCTACGGTGTAAATGAAATTATGGAACTCATTAAGTTGTGTTTAGTAAGTTCATTTAGACTAAGTGAATCCAATAGAAAATAGTGGTGTCGGAACGAGGGAACCGTAGGATCCTAATCGGTGTCGCTCTAATTAACTTTAATATACCCCCATAAAATTTAAAGAACTTCAACCATAGGACCACCTAATTTAACATCATAACTTGACACACTAGAGAACTTAAACTTGTTGCGACAAGGAGCTTGGAGCTACCATGGTGGGCAGCACGACCATCTTCAACAGCAAAACCTATCTTCCCCAGCTAAACCAATCTTATTCCTTAGACTTAAACAACAAAGCCATAGGACTTCGAGTTTGCTTGCTTATGCAACATAAATCCTAGACTTAAACAACAAAGCCATAGGACTTTGAGGTCGCTTGCTTATGCAACTTAAATCCTCACCTTTTAGACTTAAACAACAAATTCATAGGACTTCGAGGTTGATTGCTTATGCAACGTAAATCCTCACCTTATCTTTATGCTTTTGTACAACCCTACTATACAATATAAGCCCTAACTCGTCTTAGGATTCCGAGGTTGTCGTTCATCACGACCTAAACCCTCACATCTTTCAGGCTATTTGTGTGATCGTTTCACACGAATGTAAGCCCTAACTAATAAAATTGGCAGGATGAAACACTTAATTTTTTCTTCTTAAAACTGAAGCCAAACATTAGGATAGCTTGGGAAGTCACCGGGGTTCTCCTCTGGATCCATGGTCCCCTAGTTCTTCCTTCTTTGTATTCTACAATAAAATGTTCCAAATTTAAACAAATCCCCATTCACACCTCTACGTCCAATCTCGTTGAAGAGTCCTACTCTTTGAAATTCCTTGAAGATAATATTTCCTGATTTTTATTGAGAGTCTTCTTAGGTGACTTTGGTCATTTAAAAGCGTTGAAGAGTCCTACCCTTTGAAATTCTTTGAAGATAATTTTTCTTGATTTTTATCGAGAGTCTTCTTAGGTGGCTTTGGTCATTTAAGAATATTTCATGATTTTTATCGAGAGTCTTCTTAGGTGACTTTGGTCATTTAAGATGTAATTAACTACTTTCTTGACTTTTATCGAGAGTCTTCTTAAGTGACTTTGGTCATTTAAGATGTAATTAACTATAGGCTAGATTTTTATCGAGAGTCTTCTTAGGTGACTTTGGTCATTTAAGATGTAATTAACTATAGGGGAATTTTTATCGAGAGTCTTCTTAGGTGACTTTGGTCATTTAAGATGTAATTAACTATAGGGGTACCCTTATATGAAGCATGTCCGAACCCAGCTTAATATAAACCCTATTTAATCTTTTATATTAAATATTTATAGGAAGCATGTTTGAATCCAGCTTAATATAAACCCTATTTAATTATTTATATTAAATAGGGGAACTTGTCGGCAAATATAAAGGTTTCGCAGACTAAACGGATGTTATATATTCCTTAATTTATTTGATCGAACCTCATCCTCAAATCTTGTGTTTGTCCTTCGTGATAGATACAAGATTTGAGGTACACTGCGCTTTCATTTAAACTATGAAAAATATGGGATCAATTTGATTTCATATTTTTCTAAAACTAAATATATATATATNTCAAACGGATGTCATATATTCTTTAATTTATTTGATCGAGCCTCATCCTCAAATCTTGTGTTTGTCCTTCGTGATAGATACAAGATTTGAGGTACAGTGCGCTTTCATTTAAACTATGAAAAATATGGGGTCAATTTGATTTCATATTTTTCTAAAACTAAATTAAATTAAAACGTCCTTCCGAAGCGCGCGACGGGATTTCGATTCCGGTGACCGACAGCTTTTTACGGGCATCCCCTCCCACCAAAAATATCGCCGACAGGGACATATGTATATAATATCTTTTTTTCTCACAAATGAATGAAATCACCTGCTTCTCTAATGTGAGAAACAATAGATTATGTTGTTATGCACTTTTTTATTTGAAATTTGTTGTTCTAATATTTTTATCATGTTTTAGAAAAATGATGGTATAGATGCCACAAATGGATATATTGCATTTTTTTCACACTTTAACTACATCTTATGCTCCTCCAATCTGAGAAACAATTGATTATGATGTTATGCACCTACGTTAATTGAAAATTACTATTTCAAAAGTGTTATTATGTTTTATAAAAAAATGATGATATAGTTTGTGGTATAGATGAAAAAACAAATGAATATATTGTATTTTTCTCATGTTTAATCATATATTTTGCTCCTTTGATGTGAGAAATAATTACTTTTGATGAAAATGANTGGTGACCGACAGCTTCTTACGGGCATCCCCTCCAACCAAAAATATCGCCGGCAGGTACATATGTATATAATATCTTTTTTCTCACAAATGAATGAAATCACCTACTTCTCTAATGTGAGAAACAATAGATTATGTTGTTATGCACTTTTTTTATTTGAAATTTGTTGTTCTAAGATTTTTATCATGTTTTAGAAAAATGATGGTATAGATGATACAAATGAATATATTGCATTTTTTTCACGCTTTAACTACATCTTATGCTCCTCCAACGTGAGAAACAATTGATTATGATGTTATGCACCTACGTTAATTGAAAATTACTATTTCAAAAGTGTTATTATGTTTTATAAAAAATGATGATATAGTTTGTGGCATAGATGAAAAAACAAATGAATATACTGTATTTTTCTCATGTTTAATCATATATTTTGCTCCTTTGATGTGAGAAATAATTACTTTTGATGAAAATGATATTCTAAAAGAGTTATCATGTTTTAGAAAATGGTGGTATGAATGGTAGTACAAATGTATACATTATATTTTTCTCACAATTGGATCATGTATTATGTTCCTTTGATATGAGAAACAATATATTATGATATTCTAGATTTTTTTTTTATTTAAAAATTATTGTTATAAAAGTGTTATCATGTTTTTTATAAAANTGATGATATAGTTTGTGGCATAGATGAAAAAACAAATGAATATACTGTATTTTTCTCATGTTTAATCATATATTTTGCTCCTTTGATGTGAGAAATAATTACTTTTGATGAAAATGATATTCTAAAAGAGTTATCATGTTTTAGAAAATGGTGGTATGAATGGTAGTACAAATGTATACATTATATTTTTCTCACAATTGGATCATGTATTATGTTCCTTTGATATAAGAAACAATAGATTATGATATTCTAGATTTTTTTTTTATTTAAAAATTATTGTTATAAAAGTGTTATCATGTTTTTTATAAAANTCTTTAAAGAAAGTAGAAAATACCCATTGAAATAGGTTTTACATTTTTTGTTTTAAAAATATATAAATCATAATACCACTAAATGTATTTTCTAAAAATAGAAAACACAGTAAATCAAAAACAAAACACTCAAAACAAAAACCAAAATAGAAAACAAAAAGTGATCATAAACAAGGCCTAAGCTACTTTAAAAACAAAAAGTCATCAAAAGTCAAATGCTTGGCCTGTTATAGTGAGCATTATCGAAAAATCCTAGACGAAAGACATGAAACGGAAAACCCTAGAGCATAAAGAATAAATGAAGGCTAGGACACAGACATTTGACCAAGTCACTTTTTTGCAAAGTTCAAGCTCATTTTGTGTCGGATTCCGCTCACCAACAAATATAACCTTTTTATGAGCTATATGTGCCAAGGTGAATGAATACATGTCGTAATGCTATTAGAGTCCAGACATAAATAACATGCGGGCGTTAATCAACGTCTGAACCCCGAACAAAATATTTTATCTTTTGGCAAGAAACATGCACTTGCCCCAAACAAAACTTAAATAACCCTTTTAATTCTAGTTCAATAAGTGAACAACTACTATTACTTTAACAATAAATAAATAAATAAAATAAAAAAATGAACACATTTACTAGAGCTTTTTAAGGGTGTGTTTGGGAAAAAGCTTTTTAGCTGCAATGTGATGCGAAAACACAATAAAGATTGTTACAGTGCAGTCATGTCTCGAGAGAAAACACGGGCCACAGGGTCGCGACTAAAGATTTGTGTGCCCTCTCTCACGCAGCACTGCTCTCACCCATTTCCCACAGCTTCTGCCCCATCAACCCAGCTTGCCTCTACACCCACATTCCCTGCCTCTCTTCAAGCCCAATCGCAATAATGCCCATACTCATAACCCTCACAGACCTGTGAGTCCCTTATCCCATCATCCTCTTCCTCTAACGACGAACTCCTTTCAACCCTTCTCCTGCTTGATACCAAGTGAACTGAAGCCACAGACTTCTCCCAGCAATTGTCTTCCTTCAAACCGAGCAGCTCCGACCCAACATCCACACCTTTTCCATTTGTTGGATGGCAAATTTTATTGGGGCATTTACATACATACCACACCATTCGTATGTATTTACATGTCTAACGCTTAAATCTGTTTCAACGTCCACACCTTTTCTATTGTTGGATGGCATATTTTATTGGCGCATTTACATACCACAACAATCTTATGCATTTACTTCTCTATCACTTAAATATTCATATTTATATGCTTGCAACTCAAATCATCTGTGTTATAAACCGTAAAATAATACGGGGTCAGAAATGTCATTTTTTCATAAACAACTGCAGCACAACAATTCAAAACAAATAGACATTTTCTGCACAGCCCCTTCCTGACACAACTGCTACGCAATAGCTTTTGTGTAAGCTGCAACTGCCCCAAACAGACCCGAAGTGTATAGCTGCCCAAGCTACACATTATGTAAGAAAGGTATTCTGTAGAGATTAAGCATTCCAAAAAAATAAAAATAAANATAGTTTTTGTGTAAGCTGCAACTGCCCCAAACAGACCCGAAGTGTATGGCTGCCCAAGCTACACATTATGTAAGAAAGGTATTCTATAGAGATTAAGCATTCCAAAAAAAATAAAAATAAATAAAGAAGAAAAGATACTAGAAGCAGTAGAAAATCTGGACTTTCCATTAATCGTANAGCATTTACATACCACAACATTCTTATGTATTTACTTCTCTATCACTTAAATATTCATATTTATATGCTTGCAACTCAAATCATCTGTCTTATAAACATTAAAATAATATGGGGGCAGAAATGTCTTTTTTTCATAAACAACTGCAGGACAACAATTCAAAACAAATATACATTTTCTGCACAGCCGCTTCCTGACACAACTGCTACGCAATAGTTTTTGNCTTAAAATAATATGGGGGCAGAAATGTCATTTTTTCATAAACAACTGCAGCACAACAATTCAAAACAAATATACATTTTCTGCACAGCCGCTTCCTGACACAACTGCTACGCAATAGTTTTTGTGTAAGCTGCAACTGCCCCAAACAGACCCGAAGTGTATGGCTGCCCAAGCTACACATTATGTAAGAAAGGTATTCTATAGAGATTAAGCATTCCAAAAAAAATAAAAATAAATAAAGAAGAAAAGATACTAGAAGCAGTAGAAAATCTGGACTTTCCATTAATCGTACCTTACAGGTTATTTATACATCATAAAATTATAGATAAGCCATAAATAACTAAAATTATTTACTTCTCTAGATACTATAAAATTAATAACATACGAGTTAGAAACACAATTGCACCTAATGCATGCCAAAAAATAGAACAAAAATTGAGGAAAAAGTAGGCACCAATCAACAAACTGGCAACCTCTTGCTTCAACATTGTACCTGCCAGAATTCATTNAAGTTAAAAACACAATTGCACCTAATGCATGCCAAAAGATAGAACAAAAAGTGAGGAAAAAGTAGGCACCAATCAACAAACTGGCAACCTCTTGCTTCAACATTGTACCTGCCAGAATTCATTTTTCCATGTGGAACTGAACTAGCTCCAGCTGCTCTTTCATACAGCTTCGTCCATCAAACCTTGATAGACAAAATAGAAGGAACTAAGAAAGGGATCCAGGCAAGAAGAAAATAATGAATAATATGGCAATAATAAGGTTAAACTATTCTATTATGAAATACGGAAATAATAATTTGTTGTATCAAAAGGGAATATTTTGATAAAGAAGCGGATCAAAACAAGGTATCAAATAGAAAAGAAATGCCGGCCCATGCTGGTGGAGTTGCTTCTATTTTAAATTGGTTGGCTCCGAATTAAGAAGAAACATGTGAGTTAACAAAAAAGGGGAACTAGATGGTTTTGTGCGAGAGAGTGGAAAGGGAGGGAGAATTTTTTTTAAAAGTGGAAACAAAGGAGCCTTCATTTTGAGATTATCAAAGATATGTATAATGATCAATGAAATAGCGTTAGTAGCCNCAAATACGGAAATAATAATTTGTTGTATCAAAAGGGAATATTTTGACAAAGAAGCGGATCAAAACAAGGTATCAAATAGAAAAGAAATGCCGGCCCATGCTGGTGGAGTTGCTTCTATTTTAAATTGGTTGGCTCCGAATTAAGAAGAAACATGTGAGTTAACAAAAAAGGGGAACTAGATGGTTTTGTGCGAGAGAGTGGAAAGGGAGGGAGAATTTTTTTTAAAAGTGGAAACAAAGGAGCCTTCATTTTGAGATTATCAAAGATATGTATAATGATCAATGAAATAGCGTTAGTAGCCATAAGAGTGATCAAGGAATTTCATTCATGGTAGATTTACATTAAAAACTAGTGTTAAGTTCATATATTTTTATAGGGGGATGTGCATAAAAATATGATTTCATGGGTTTAGAAGATAAAACGTTCAGGATCAATAGAACGGTGTACAAATGGTATTAGCAACTAGCGTGATAAACTATCAGATGAAGTTATAACAAGATGTCAAACAAATAAACAGTTTTTTTCTTTCTTAAATAAGGTAAGCAAGCACCCTCCGTCCATTATGATCATTTTAAAAATTGATCAACTCTGAATAAACTACTTCTTAACAGATGATATTTTTTTTCTTTTTTTTCTAAAAAACACACTTCATTTGAATCAAGGATTTGATGCATCATAAATTTTTAACATGATTAACCAAATAAAATATACCTTTCGGATTGCCAAAAAAAAAAACTGATGTGAATGAACCGGAGAACAACAGAGAAAGGTTTATTTTCTTCTTTTTCTTCCTTTACCCAGTTGCCCTGATTTGAAGGCGTGTTCCTGTTCTTGTAAGAAAGCCAGTGCTTTACCATATTTTTCAGATCTTTCCTCTTCCTGTAAAACTCTATCCCTCATTTTAAGTTCAGATATGAAATGATTATCCTTGCGTAGTTCGCGCACAGCTCCTTTTGCTTCTTTCTTTAATAGTTTCTTTAATTTCTTCCTTTGTGCCCTTTCACGATCAGGATCATAATCTATACCCTTAACAAAGCTGCAGAACAGACAATTATCTAAATAAGTCAAGCAAAAAGTTATACATAGATATAGAAGCAATCACAAACACGAGTGCAAAACTGTAACAGTAAAACTTAAATCATAAAATTTGACTACAAACTTTGGGCAATTAAGCCTCTTTAAGCAATTATCTCAAAACATACACAAAAAAAAATGCAGTTAAAGTGTCAAAATTGCCTCTTCACTATTTACATGGGGCCAATTTAGTCCCAGTCTAAAAAAGTTTCAATTTAATTTAGTCCCAGATTTTTTAAATTGCGGCTGAAATTATCCCCACAAACCCCCCTTGGGGATAATTTCAGCTTTGTATTAAAAGAGTCTGAAAATTAACACTTCTATATACTTTGAGACTTAAATAATCACCTGTAAAGAGTCAATGGACTATTTTAACACTTTTCTCGAAGAAAAAAAATTAAATAAAATAAAATAAGTGTTCCAAATGTAGAAGTTTCCATCATTGCCGGAATTAAGAAAGGGTTAACCTTACATGCTTTGGGTTCAAACCCACAAGCTTCAAGGTCAAAATGGGGAAAATTCAACTATTGCTCCAAAACAACCATATAATTGCTGGACNCCCCCTTGGGGATAATTTCAGCTTTGTATTAAAAGAGTCTGAAAATTAACACTTTTATATACTTTGAGACTTAAATAATCACCTGTAAAGAGTCAGTGGACTATTTTAACACTTTCTCGAAGAAAAATAAATAAATAAAATAAAATAAGTGTTCCAAATGTAGAAGTTTCCATCATTGCTGGAATTAAGAAAGGGTTAACCTTACATGCTTTGGGTTCTAACCCACAAGCTTCAAGGTCAAAATGGGGAAAATTCAACTATTGCTCCAAAACAACCATATAATTGCTGGACAATGTTAAAAGAAATATAAGTATCCGCATTGCTTCTTTAGAAAAACAGGAAAAAAAAACGGTCATAAATATGGAAAAAAAACTGATTTAAAGAAAGGTGCATACTTCTCCTCAAATTTTGGATTCATTAGCTTGATTGGCTCTGGTCTCTGTTTTCTNAACGGTCATAAATATGGAAAAACAACTGGTTTAAAGAAAGGTGCATACTTCTCCTCAAATTTTGGATTCATTAGCTTGATTGGCTCTGGTCTCTGTTTTCTCATTTGGAGTGGTTGCCGTGATAATTGGTGCTCAGAAGCTTGCTTTCTTATTAAATCAGCAACTTTTTCCATATTTTCTTGTAAATTTCTTGGTAGTTTGGCACCCTCCAGAACTTCATCAAGCATGGCTGCAATTGGCAAGAATATTTCTGGAAAGGAACTCAATCCTTGATACATATTGACATAATCTATCAAAATTTTAACCACAATTGACAGAATGCTTGCCCTGTTATAGAAAATAAGAAACCCAAACCATAAGGTAAAGAGCAACATACTACTGAAGCCAATGTTCACTAAAACAATTAGAAAAAAATTCCAGAGCTACCTACTTGAAACTCTCAGAAATAAAATATGGTGAGTCATCCTGTAACTCCAAGACAGTGAACAGATCAATCTGATGCACATTGCAGCCTTCATCATGGATACGGAGCCATGGCTTTGATACTTTCATTTCCAGATTACACTGACAATATTTGATAAACCATTATGAATCTTATGGGAAAATAAACTCGAAAGGGAAATACATCAATACCGACAGTAACAACAAACTAAAAGCTCTTTAAGAATCACNATAGGAAAATAAACTCGAAAGGGAAATACATCAATACCGACAGTAACAACAAACTAAAAGCTCTTTAAGAATCACTCCGAATCACTCAAGAAATAATAAGATATATACCTGAGAAGGTTGCTCGATTTTGGAGTTTCTCTCCATACTGGACATTAGAATCATTTGAAAAAAACTTACAACCTCGGGGTAAAATTTCTGGGACTCTTTAGAGACCTTAAAAATGCAATCATGCTCATTATAAGTAACAGCAGAAGATACAGAATGCTAAAAACCGCTAACTATTGCACCAAAATTAATTTAACAAAGGATAAAGTCACCATATTAGGTCACAAAATATCATTTTAAGAATGTTGTAAAGTTGAAATAAAAACGGTCATTTGTAAACTAAATAGATTTCAATTAAATGACGCACTACAGTTTAAACTTTATGATGAAGAAACTCACAGAAAGCAACATGTAACACAAAAAGGATCCAATAGCTATATCTCGGCCGCAAGTGATTGGACAATGCATTAGATATTCACACATCAAGAGAATCACAGGAGTCATTACAACATGCCGGAAGTCTGAGCAAGGAAAGGTTAGAGACCAAAGTCTGAACAAATTCAGAGTCTTCAAAGAAGGCCAACTGCTTTTCTCTGCAGGAAATTCAAGAACAATCATTATATATATATATAT
>JXCR01147100.1:78622-106371 GCA_002079205.1 Phalaenopsis hybrid cultivar
TGATCACTACATAATTACAAATACTAATCACTACTCCATCATAAATATTTTTAATAATTTCAACATACATTTGACATAACTTTCTATGTTATCGTGCACCCAAATTAATTATTGGGGTACTACCTTCTCAATGCAAAAAAAGTTAAATTAAAATAATTTTTCTATTTTTTATACTTTTTCAATAATTTTTTAGCACATTATTTTCATGTCAGAAACTATTAGTACGTCAGCAAAAACAATCATAAAAAATTAATGTAATTTTCACATTCTTTTTTCCATTACTCTCCTCTAGCACAATCTTGTTCATGACTTTTGTTCTTACATATAGGTAACAAAATATTGTCATTTAGCAACATCTTAATCTTCAAAATTCAATTGGAAAAACTTGCTAACCAAATTATTACGCTGTCCCTCACAAGTCTCTAAATATCGATAGGAATATTGGCTAGATTTTTTTTAGGTTAATAACCTAAAACATAAAGACTATAAGCTTTAAAAAATAAGACAAGGGAAAGTAAAAATAAATAAAGTTTAGTTCCAAAAGTTGAGCGAACAAACAAATCAAATAAGCCTAGAGCCCATTTNAATACATCATAAAATTATAGATAATCCATAAATAACTAAAATTATTTACTTCTCTAGATACTATAAAATTAATAACATACAAGCTAAAGGCACAATGGCACCTAATGCATGCCAAAAAAATAGAACAAAAATTGAGGAAAAAGTTAACTGAGGCACCAATAAACACACTGGCAACCTCTTGCTTCAACATTGTGCCTGCCAGAATTCATTTTTCCATGTGCTCCAGCTGTTGTACTAGCTCCAGCTGCAGCTGCTCTTTCATACAGCTTCGTCCATCAAACCTTGATAGACAAAAAAGAAGGAACTAAGAAAGGGATCCAGGCAGGAAGAAAATAATGAATAATATGGCAATAATAAGGTTAAACTATTCAATTATGAAATACGGAAATAATAATTTGTTGTATCAAAAGGAAATATTTTGACAAAGAAGCGGATCAAAACAAGGTATCAAATAGAAAACAAATGCCGGCCCATGCTGGTGGAGTTGCTTCTATTTTAAATTGGTTGGCTCCAAATTAAGAAGAAACATGCGAGTTAACAAAAAACGGGAACTAGATGGTTTTGTGCGAGAGAGTGGGAAGGGAGGGAGAATTTTTTTAAAAGGGGAAACAAAGGAGCCTTCATTTTGAGATTATCAAAGATATGTATAATGATCAATGAAATAGCGTTAGTAGCCATAAGAGTGATCAAGGAATTTCATTCATGGTGGATTTACATCAAAAACTAGTGTTAAGTTCATACATTTTTATAAGGAGATGTGCATAAAAATATGATTTCATGGGTTTAGAAGATAAAAGGTTCAGGATCAATAGAACGGTGAGCAAATGGTATTAGCAATTAGCGTGATAAACTATCAGATAAAGTTATAACAAGATGTCAAACAAATAAACAGTTTGTTTCTTTCTTAAATAAGGTAGCAAGCACCCTCCGTCCATCATGATCATTTTAAAAATTGATCAACTCAGAATAAACAACTTCTTAACAGATGATTTTTTTTTTCTAAAAAACACACTTCATTTGAATCAAGGATTTGATGCATCATAAATTTTTAACATGATTAAAACCAAATAAAATATACCTTTCGGATTGCCAAAAAAAAAAACTGATGTGCATGAACCAGAGAACAACAGAGAAAGGTTTATTTTCTTCTTTTTCTTCCTTTACCCAGTTGCCCTGATTTGAAGGCGTGTTCCTGTTCTTGTAAGAAAGCCAGTGCTTTACCATATTTTTCAAATCTTTCCTCTTCCTGTAAAACTCTATCCCTCATTTTAAGTTCAGATATGAAATGATTATCCTTGCGTAGTTCGCGCACAGCTCCTTTTGCTTCTTTCTTTAATAGTTTCTTTAATTTCTTCCTTTGTGCCCTTTCACGATCCGGATCATAATCTATACCCTTAACAAAGCTGCAGAACAAACAATTATCTAAATAAGTCAAGCAAAAAGTTATACATAGATACAGAAGCAATCACAGACACGAGTGCAAAACTGTAACAGTAAAACTTAAATCATAAAATTTGACTACAAACTTTGGGCAATTAAGCCTCTTTAAGCAATTATCTCAAAACATACACCAAAAAAAAAAAGCAGTTAAAGTGTCAAAATTGCCTCACTATTTACATGGGGCCAATTTAGTACCAGTCTAAAAAAGTTTCAATTTAATTTAGTCCCAGATTTTTTAAATTGCGGCTGAAATTATCCCCACAAATTGGGGATAATTTCAGATTTGTATTAAAAGAGTCTGAAAATTAAATTGGCACTTTTATATACTTTGAAACTTAAATAATCACCTGTAAAGAGTCAGTGGACTATTTTAACACTTCTCTCAAAGAAAAAAAATTAAATAAAATAAAATAAGTGTTCCAAATGTAGAAGTTTCCATCATTGCCGGAATTAAGAAAGGGTTAACATAGGCAACCTTACATGCTTTGGGTTCTAACCCACAAGCTTCAAGGTCAAAATGGGGAAAATCCAACTATTGCTCCAAAACAACCATATAATTGCTGGACAATGTTAAAAGAAATACAAGTATCCGCATTGCTTCTTTAGAAAAACAGGAAAAAAAACGGTCATAAATATGGTAAAAAAAAAACTGGTTTAAAGAAAGGTGCATACTTCTCCTCAAATTTTGGATTCATTAGCTTGATTGGCTCTGGTCTCTGTTTTCTCATTTGGAGTGGTTGCCGTGATAATTGGTGCTCAGAAGCTTGCTTTCTTATTAAATCAGCAACTTTTTCCATATTTTCTTGTAAATTTCTTGGTAGTTTGGCACCCTCCAGAACTTCATCAAGCATGGCTGCAATTGGCAAGAATATTTCTGGAAAGGAACTCAATCCTTGATACATATTGACGTATTCTATCAAAATTTTAACCACAATTGACAGAATGCTTGCCCTGTTATAGAAAATAAGAAACCCAAACCATAAGGTAAAGAGCAACATACTACTGAAGCCAATGTTCACTAAAACAATTAGAAAAAAATTCTAGAGCTACCTACTTGAAACTCTCAGAAATAAAATATGGTGAGTCATCCTGTAACTCCAAGACAGTGAACAGATCAATCTGATGCACATTGCAGCCTTCATCATGGATACGGAGCCATGGCTTTGATACTTTTATTTCCAGATTACACTGACAATATTTGATAAACCATTATGAATCTTGTGGGAAAATAAACTTGAAAGGGAAATACATCAATACTGACAGTAACAACAAACTAAAAGCTCTTTAAGAATCACTCCGAATCACTCAAGAAATACTAAGATATATACCTGAGAAGGTTGCTCGATTTTGGAGTTTCTCTCCATACTGGACATTAGAATCATTTGAAAAAAACTTATAACCTCGGGGTAAAATTTCTGGGACTCTTTAGAGACCTTAAAAATGCAATCATGCTCATTATAAGTAACAGCAGAAGATACAGAATGCTAAAAACCGCTAGCTATTGCACCAAAATTAATTTAACAAAGGATAATGTCACCATCTTAGGTCACAAAATATCATTTTAAGAATGTTGTAAAGTTGAAATAAAAACGGCCATTTGTAAACTAAATGGATTTCAATTAAATGTCGCACTACAGTTTAAACTTTATGATGAAGAAACTCACAGAAAGCAACATGTAACACAAAAAGGATCCAATAGCTATATCTCGGCCGCAAGTGATTGGACAATGCATTAGATATTCACACATCAAGAGAATCACAGGAGTCATTACAACATGCCGGAAGTCTGAGCAAGGAAAAGTTAGAGACCAAAGTCTGAACAAATTCAGAGTCTTCAAAGAAGGCCAACTGCTTTTCTCTGCAAGAAATTCAAGAACAATCATAATATATATATATATATGCAATCGTGAAAAACAGCTTCAATAACTACTACAAAATACATATCTAAACCTGGGATCTTGACATCATCAGAAAATTGAGCACGTATTCGTATTAATCGTTCTCTAGCACAAACAGACGCAAAATATGGAACTTCTGTTCCCGTTTCAATCAGAGGTTTCACAAGAGAATTAATTATCTTGACATTTAAACGTTTTTGAGTGGATAAGGCTGCAAAATAACTTAGAAGAACACCGTAAAACACCTGTAAAATAAGGCAAATACTAGTTAAGGTGCATCAAGCAACTCAAACGTGAATAACTATCTTTAAGGATACATCATTAAATACGTGACACAACTTACTTGCATTTTCCTTCTATTCTCAGCTCCAAGACTGATTGAGTTGTATGCACGAATCCGTCTTATGATCTCAACTACTTCAACATCAGAACGATTGTCCAACAAGGAACAAATTTCTGTCAAAGTTTTTGGTGCTTCAATAACATAAGGAAGCCCTTCCTGGGCCTGAGCACATTTGTCATTAACCTCTATCTTATGACAAATAACAGAATCAGCTCTCAGAACATCAATGTTTGCTTTAGTCATCTCTTTCTCATCAGGTTCCTGTCCTTCTTCAACGCCTATATCATCATCAGCATCACTTTGTTGCCAAACATGAATTGCAGACATATCAGCATACTCTACTCCCTTAGCCCCACATCCATCACTGGCATTATCATCATCAGTTCCTTCTTGATCATCTTCATTATTTTCTGAACCCTCTGAAGATGAACAATCTTCTTCTTCATGTTCCTCATTTTCTTCCCTTTCAAATATAGCATCAACCCAACCTTTTTCATTTACACCATTCTTAATTGTGGAAAAGGAGTCTCCAAGATCATCACCAGAAACATATCTATCCAATCTGGATGATGGCTTGACTTCATCTTCAGTATCATCATAGCCCTCATCTTCATCAATAGCTTCCATCCTGTTCAGGCGCTCCACCTGAGAAAATTTGAAGAAAAAATCATAAGATAAAAAATACTTACCAAATATGTCAAATGACAAATAGCATTGACATTGTTAAATAGTATCAAAGACATAATGTTAAAACACCTCTAACTTTTCCAGAGCTTCTTTTTCTTCTTGAGCTATTTCTTCTGGAGTCTTTGTTCTATCTGAAGGACGAGCTCTTGGTTCAAAATGCAATTCTCCCATGATTTTAGAATATGAGTCAAACATATCATCAGATTGTTTCTACAAGATAGATTGAAACAAACCAAAATTAAGGGCATTCAAAGCCAAACGTGTGTAGAACACNAAAAGAAAAAAAAAACAAAACCAGTAACCCTATATCAGTGATTGAGTTTAACTTAAAAGCACAATGGCATGATAAGAACAAAACTGTTTAAATTTAATCTCTAGTAACAAAAACACTGCTATAAAAGTAAGAGTAATCAAGCATACAAAGAAATAAGCTCGCATCATTTAGACTTCCAAAATCCATGTGAATTGACAATGTGTTCAAAAAAAATTCCTGTTCACAATGCCAAAAATTTCAGCCACAAAATTGTAGGATGGCAAAATATCACGAACACAGACCCTAATTAGCCAATTAAAACAAAAAAAACCATTTGCATACATACCACCCAATTCTTATGTATTTAAACGTCTAACACCTAAACTTTGCATCTATACCACCCAAATCTTTCATATCCCATAAAAAATATCACTAAATTAACTTTTAAAAAGTGAAATGTCTTTTCATGAGAATTGAGTGGAATGAATGTAAATCTTCCAAAAAATTATTTTTTTCCATCCGTTCATTACTAAACATTCATGTACAAGTAATAGCCCAATTCTTATGTATTTAAACATCTAACACCGAAATTATTATGTATTTTAACTTTTAAAAATTGAAATGTGCCTTTTCACGCATAGGTAAGGTGGCATATACGTAAAAATTGAAGTTTATTTGTTCCATTATGTATATACATAAGAATTGAGTGGTATGTCTGTAAATCTTCCAAAAAAATATTTTTATCCATTCGTTCATCACAAAACATTCTTGTAAGAGAAACAACCCCTTCTCCAAGAGGGTGAGAAAGCTTGTAGGAGAACAAAAAAATGAACAGGAAAGACTAGAAGGGGGGAAATTATCCAAAAGATAAACATTACATTGAAGAACAATTATTGAAATCAAAAATAGCAAACATAACTATTGCTAAAAAATAGGTCAAGGAAAGCAAGTGAAACATGCAAATAATGGTCAAGCAGGAAATAAATCATTATTAGCAAGTGCGCTTAAATAATGAAAAATGAAGGAAAGAGGGTACAAAAAAGAGCAGAACAGGAGAACTACATCAGTAGGATGACAATCAAGTGCATCTATAAGATGGGAAAATGCTATGTTCAGATAAAATAAGAACAAATATAATATTAAGAAAAAGCATACGATTCATAGTCTTAATAAAAAATGTGAGGATCCTTCCAAAGATATGGGGATCAGAAAAGAACAAACTTTAGTAGAATGTTTCAAGTCCTGGCTGTTGAGAGATATAAGGCGTTCATCCAACTCATCTGTCAGTTTGTTCAATGCAGCTATTTCACGGTTAATCTCTTCTCTTTCTTCTGCCTTTTTTGCCTGTACAAACAACCAAATTAGTAAGTGAATTGGCATTCATCCTACCAATGTATCTACTTCACACATGCCACAAGGATACATGCATATTTACTGCAAATCCATAAAGAATGCAGCTTAAAAAGGCTGACATTGCCCTATCATCCAATAACCATGCTTGAGTTCAAATATAACAAAATTAGAAATGCAGGTTCAAAATAAATAAATAAAATAAAATAAAATAAAACTTAATAAGGAATACAGTAAATTTTAAACGATGCACTTTCCCTTAATAAGTTTACAGTTGGACTCAATGGGCTGTATGAACCTGCTAAGTTCATCACAATCATTATTAGCTTTCCAAACCACCTGGGGTCAATTTTTGAATCCCCATTTTTCATTTGTTCTATTGAGAGTTGCTTGGAAGTTAGAAATTCCCCTCACAAATCATTTAAAACAACTTCTATCAACGTAACCTTAGGTCTACATTTTTTCTTTTTAATCTCCTTACACCACTTTTCTATACTAATCTAACAGAGACATTTTATCTAATTCAATTTTAAACTAACACATCTTCAATAGACTTCACTCTACTCATTACTCCAATATTATCATTACTTAATTTATACTTTCTAATTTTAGCACGCTTCAGCTTTAGCATTCTTATTACAAATATATTCGACTTAGCTATCACCAAACTTTTAACAGCTAAGCACTCTATTCCATACAATATTAGTAGCATAATTGTAGATTTATAAAAATTTACAAAACTAGAAATTTTTCATGGTATCCTCTTATCACATAGAACTCTGACGCACTTCTCCATTTTGATTATTAAGTCTCCGATTTAGAAGCTAAAGCCTTATCTATATCCATTTTGTATGTATATATAATTGATCAATTATGAGGCTTTAGCTATATCCATTTTGTATGTATATATAATTGATCAATTATGCTTAAAAATGTCAAATATATGCATCAAGTTATCTTCTAATAATATTAATTAATCAGTATTAATATCAACATAAAACTCTATTCCATACAATATTAATAGCATAATTGTAAATTTATAAAATTTTATAAAACTAGCAACTTTTCATGGTATCCTATTATCACTTTGCACTGCATTTCTACATTTTGATTATTGATACTCAAATTTAGAAGCCAAATTCTTATCTATATCCTTTTTTTGGTATACATAATAGATCAATTATGCTTTAAAATGTCAAATATATGCATCAATGTATCTTCTAATAATATTAATTAATCATTATGAATATGAACACAAAAAATTGCAAATCATGTATAGTTTTAATTAACTAATTCTCTTCTATCTTCCAAATATATTCTCTATTGTTGCAAACATTCTATTTATTTCAACATGTCTCATCACTCAGATCCGTCATTTGCAAAAAGCAAACATAAAGCACCATACTTTAAATATCACTTATAAGCATCTCCAGAACCAATACAAAAAGATATGAACTTGATGCTAATCATTGATTTAATTCTACGATAATTGAAAACACCTTGATCACTACATAATTACAAATACTAATCACTACTCCATCATAAATATTTTTAATAATTTCAACATACATTTGACATAACTTTCTATGTTATCGTGCACCCAAATTAATTATTGGGGTACTACCTTCTCAATGCAAAAAAAGTTAAATTAAAATAATTTTTCTATTTTTTATACTTTTTCAATAATTTTTTAGCACATTATTTTCATGTCAGAAACTATTAGTACGTCAGCAAAAACAATCATAAAAAATTAATGTAATTTTCACATTCTTTTTTCCATTACTCTCCTCTAGCACAATCTTGTTCATGACTTTTGTTCTTACATATAGGTAACAAAATATTGTCATTTAGCAACATCTTAATCTTCAAAATTCAATTGGAAAAATTTGCTAACCAAATTATTACGCTGTCCCTCACAAGTCTCTAAATATCCATAGGAATATTGGCTAGATATTTTTTAGGTTAATAACCTAAAACATAAAGACTATAAGCTTTAAAAAATAAGACAAGTAAAAATAAATAAAGTTTAGTTCCAAAAGTTGAGCGAACAAACAAATCAAATAAGCCTAGAGCCCATTTGGGATCAGTATTGTTTTCAGTGTAATCATTTACTATTTTTTTAAAATCAAATTATGTTTCTTTAAAATCACTAAAAACGAATTTTGAATTATTTGAGTTGTTATAAAAATAATAACCACCATCAACTGCAGTCACCATAACTGCAGTCGACAACCATCACCTTATCAACTACCATCAATGATTGTGTTAGACAGACACCTACGACACCATCCGCCTTGTGCTCCACTAAGGCTCTATCTTGATATCAATGGAAAGAACAACGTCAACCAATCATAATATGAGAATAATTCAAAGACTGATTACACAAGCAATTTTTTGCATTGGTACAGGAAGAGATTGTTATGAATTATAGGGAGAAATTTGAGATATTATCCTGTCATTTCTTGAAAGACTTCGTTGACTTTGAAGGTGTTGAAGGTGCTCGGGGTGGCAGCTACATTGGAGTGGCCACTACCTAAGACATTGACAATTGAGAAGATTTCTGGGACTTACAGGATATTACATGAAATTCATGAAAGCTTACACTTAGATTGTGTGGCCATTGACGGAATAATTGAAGAATGATAACTTTCAATAAAAGGAAACTGCGATCTAAACTTCTGAAAAAGTTAAATAAGTTCATGACGATTGAACTAGTTTTGGAGGTACCTAATTTCATCCAACAATTATTATATAGGAGGATAACTCAGATTATGGGTTAGGTTCAGTCCTCACGCAGTGTCAACACACATAGCTTATTTCAGTAAAATGCTAATAGCGAGAGCCAAACTCAAGTCAGTTTATGAGGGGAAGCCACTGTGAAGCACCGACACCTCAGAATGGGTGTCGTACTCGTGTTGGACATGTGTAAGTCAAAAACACGTGTTTGACACGGGTTGAGATGTATCTGACACAACTAAAAACTTATTAGAGACTAAACACTTATTAGAGACTTACTTGAGTTTGACTCTACCAAGGACAGCTCGACACTGCTCGACATGGCATCGAGCGGGAGTGGGACATGGGAACTTAAGTGATTGTTTGTCTTAGAAGTCCTCGAAATCAAAGCCACAACATTCTCAATCAGTCTTCAGTACTTCGCCAGCATTCTCGAGCAATCCTCGATCGTCATTGAAGCCCTATATAAAAGCAGCTCAAAATTTTCTATCACGACCAGACCCGGGGCTTAGAATTAACCAATGCAAGAGCAAACGGATGAACGAGATAAACTATTATTTTTTAAATAAAATATTTTCTTTAATGGCTTTTTCAATTAATATTTAGCATTTAACTGTTTGTGATATAATTAAAATAATAAAAAATTTAATTTCACCATCTAACCATCTATTTCCACTTTAATTAATTCCAAGTCCTAACCTGGTCGTGACAAAAGTGGTGTCAAACCTGAAGATCAGATTAAAAAATAGGAATCTTAATGAATGAACTATCAAGATGATTTAATTAAGTTATAAATAATATAAATAAAATTTTTAACTGAGTTTAATTAGATTATTTTAGTTTATTTCAAAATTATGAATAACCAAGAGGAAGAAGTCATAAGGGATAATGTAGAAGCTAATATGCCTCGGAATATCTCTATTGCATTTATCATATCTACTTTGGTTATCACTTCGGGGTTGTTTGGTCGACAAAAAAGAAATGTAATGTAAAATGAATGCAATATAAGATTCATGCATTGTATTTGAAGTATTTTAGAGTTGATTGGTTCACTGTAAAAAAAACGAACGACTTTATTTTTATGTTTTGGTTTGAAGTGAAATGAAAATATTGTATTTCTAAATATGAAAGGTTTTCAATAAATTATAGTGTCGGCAACAGTAACATTGGTGGTCGGCGGCTGTGGTCGGGCACTACATGGGTGGCATAATGTGGTTGCCGATGGCAACGACGACGGTGGTTGGCAGTGACGGTTGAAGGTGGCAATTAATAGTGGTTGGTGGTGGCAATGATCGGCTGCAACCAATGACGGTGGTGGCCGAAGGAGGCGATCGAACATGATGATGACCAACTGGAGGTGGTGATGGCCAGAGGTAGCCACCGACAGCAGCATTGGACGAAGGTGGTGACCGGTAATGACCGGCGACGGCGATAGCCAGATGTTGTGACCAACAGTAGTGATGGTAAAAGGCGGCAGACAGGGTTGGTCGGAGGTGACAAATGGCGACAGGCAGTAGGCGATGGCGGCCAACAATTTGGATGAAGCTATGTATTCAAGCAAATCTATCAAATTTTAAATCCATTGAAAATGAACAAAGGAATTATTTCTAAATTCATTCCTATTTTACATTCAATTTATAAAAATTCATGTCAAACAAGTGAAATCCTTAAAATCATACGAAAGGAATGCAGTGCGCTCCTTTTACAGCCGCCCAAAAAACCCATTAATAAGAATTAACATTCTTAAAGATTCATGCATAGTTCATGTTTAATCTACATAATGCTTAGTTTTTGTGAAGTTAAAAAATTTCAAAAATAAAATTTTATAAGAACGACAAATTTTAATAATTGTATAAGATAAATATTTAATTAAAAATAAATAAAATAAAATGAAATATAAGAAAATAAATTTTATCGATTTTATGTCAATTTGTTGGGAAAACAATTGTCTCCACGGTCTGCTTTTAAGGAATCGAGCGTCCCCACTCGAAGAAAACAAATAATGAACCAAACGAGAGAAGCGAGTGAGAAAGAAGAGACAGCACCGTCCAAGAGTCAGAGGCGCGAGTGAGTAGAAGAGGAAGTAGTGATGAAAAAACCCTAACCATAGTGCTTNACAGTGATGGTAAAAGGCGGCAGACAGGGTTGGTCGGAGGCGACAAATGGCGACAGGCAACAAGCGATGGCGGTCAACACTTTATATAAAGCTATGTATTTGAAATTCAAACAAATCTATCAAATTTTAAATCCATTGAAAATGAACAAAGGAATGATTTCTAAATTCATTCCTATTTTACATTCAATTTATAAATATTCATGTCAAACACGTGAAATCCTTAAAATCATACGAAAGGAATACAGCGCGCTCCTTTTACAGCCGCCCAAAAAAACCATTAATAAGAATTAACATTCTTAAAGATTCATGCAAAATTCATGTTTAATCTACATAATGCTTAGTTTTTGTGAAGTTAAAAAATTTCAAAAATAAAATTTTATAAGAACGACAAATTTTAATAATTGTATAAGATAAATATTTAATTAAAAATAAATAAAATAAAATGAAATATAAGAAAATAAATTTTATCGAGTTTATGTCAATTTGTTGGGAAAGCAATCGTCTCCACGGTTTGCTTTTAAGGAATCTAGCGTCCCCACTCGAAGAAAACAAATAATGAACCAAACGAGAGAAGTGAGTGAGAAAGAAGAGACAGTACCGTCCAAGAGTCAGAGGCGCGAGTGAGTAGAAGAGGAAGTAGTGATGAAAAAACCCTAACCATAGTGCTTGCAAGAGTTGAAGCCAAAGAGAATGATGGATCGAGTTGAAAGAATCGAATTTGTACGAAGCAAAAAGAAATGTTGTCAAGCGAGAGGAGTGAGCGCCAGAAGCCTTGCGAACAGGGAACGGGCAATAGCATGTTCGAGCACATCCGTGTGGGAAAAAGCAATCAGATTAATTGTTGCGGGTTCGATCGAGAAAGAAAAGAAAAGAAAGAAGTGGGCGGCTCATGAGTCTGCGCACAATGGAGGTCAAGCTATGTCGAAATTTATAAGACATAATAGGGTTTGTTTTAGTAATATTTTTTTATTTATTAAATGGAATCATAATTAAATGTTAACAAAAATTTTATGTTAGTTAAAACAGAAATTAGAAGCACGAAGGTGATCAAATTTTGGTGAAAGGAAGAAGAAAGTTTACAGCATTAAAAAAGTAAGTGTTTATTTAAAAAATTAATTTAATGTCAATTAAATTATTAATGAATAAGTATTGATATATATTTGTTCTAATTTAAGTCAGAAAGAAGTAGAAATGAATTTGAATTTTAAAGCAAGGATAGTTGGACAAATCATACAGTTAGGATTTTATTATTTAAGCTCAAGTAATGTTTAAATATGATTGAGGTTATATGTAGTAAGCACTATTTTATAAATTAATATCAGGAATCTAATTTAAGACAGAAAGTTAAAGAGTTTGAAGGGATCAATTTATAAGGTGAATAATTATATTTATAAATATCAGTAATTTTCATTATTTCTAAATGTATGTTTGATTTCATTCATGTTTTATTTCAGTGAGATTTAGATTATAGCCTATTTTTCATATTGTTAGATAGAAAAATATGCATATTAAATAGATGCATAATAATTTTCTTGAAAAGCTATTAGATTATTGAAAGACTGCAAATTATAGTTGAAGTAAAAGTGCATATATTAGGTTATTGCATAATATTTATATTCAAGTAAAGTTGCATATATTATATCATTACATGACTTTTAGAAGCATCCATATTAACAATCCTACCATAAGATAAATGCAGAGTATCACATAAGAAAGTAATGGATGCTATCAAGAGTGAAATTAGTATATATACAAATTCTTATATGTATACATTAAGAGGAGTTCCCCCTCTTACGGTGTTTATTGAGTACACTAATGTACTTGCACAAGTAAGTGTGTTTTCAATCATCTCATATAATTGTGAAACTTAAATCTCTAACTACTGTGTCGACGAGAGAGCAAAAGCCATCTAACACCACAAAAAATTGTATAATTTCGATAACTAATCGCTATGCGATAGGAGAGTATCGATCAAGAGTGAAGATGGGCATTTCCACTTTAAAATCATGTAATTTAAATCACAAAGCGCTGTGTAGACGGGATAATATCGGTCAAGAGTCTGTCAGATTATATTTGATGGTGCTCTTGAGGCAGATGTGAAAGTTAAATGCATAAAATAAAAGAAATGCTAAAGAATAAACTTTGAAACGTAAAGTTAAAGTAAATGCATATAAATTTTTAGATTATTTTTCATTGAGTAAATGTCATAAATACATGTATTAATTTCTATAATTAAATATGAAAGACAACTATGCATATTGATTTCTTTTTCATAGATTAGAAGTGTGATTTCTCTACTTTGTTATCATAGATAGCTTATTATGTTTTAATGTTTTTTTAGGTTTTAAGCCTTTAAATAAGATGAATACTAGAAAAATAAATATTTACGAAAGAAGAAATCAGCAATCGGTGAGATAAGATTTTATTTGTAAATTAAAATGCTATCTTGGTGGTTCTTTCAATTAATATTTGATGTTAAACTGTTAGTAATAGAATTAGAATAAGATAAAACTTCAATTTCAATGCCTGACCGTCTGTTCCTACATTGGTTAATTTCAAGCCTCATGCCTGATCATGACACTTTTTGTACGCGGTAAGGTCGTTGAGCCGCCCTATGCGAAGCATCTCGAAACTAAGCATGTCGAAGTGAGTGGTGAGATAGTCCCCTAAGCGAAGCAATCTCATCATCAACACAATCTAGAGGCTCGTTCCCAGCATTCCCAGTGTCCCTACCTCTTCGATTCTCGAACCGAGTGAATATCAAAGAGGTGAAATTTTATGTTTTAATCTAGGAGTCCTTTAATTTCAATAAATTTTCACTTTTAGGGAGAGTTTAGCCACACCCATGATTTAACATATAGGAATTAATAAATCCTATAAATTCAGATTTTTCAAATCAAATATTATTAAATCCAAAAATGTGTTTAGTACTATTAATGCTAAATCCCTAAATCCATTTATAATATTTGCATCTTATTTTAGATTTAACACTCAAAAGATTTAAATGGGACTTAAATTGTATTTTGAATGCAATATTTGAACGAAATTTGCTCACATTTATCTTCTTATCCATAAAAGTGTTTTTTTTTTAAATTTAGAATGCACCCATTGAAGCTCTGCAAGTTTTTGGTCCATTTTGTTATTGTCATAGAGTACCATTTTTAATGTTCTAAACAAAGGCTGATAATGTCATGCTTCGACTATGGCTTTCCAACTGAATAACTCTATAAATGCTTTGAAGAACTTCATCTGCTATTTTTGCCCTGCTGTTATTGTAACATTGATATGGCTTGTTATGATTTGAAGTAAGGAGCAAGTATGTTCGATAGTAAAAAGCAGTCTTTGTTTTATGTCATCTTTGTATGATTAAGATCTTGTAATTCTTGTCATCTTCAGTAGAAAAACATTAAAACTATATATTCATATTAATAATTTATTAAATATAAAAACCATGTGCATGTCTTATGATGTCATACTTTTTTGCAATTATGCCATGTCGCTCTATCGTATCGTGTCATCTAAGTACCCGTGTTTGTGCTTTATACCATACAATTTGATAAAGCATGAGTTTTTTCTTTTCCACCTTGAAAATAAGGTGTCTTTTAGGAGAAGAGTAATGTTAGACGGGCGCCTACAACACCGTCCACCACGTGTTTTACTAAGCCAACACCAAGCCTGCCAAAATAGTTTGAAAACTTTTGTTGGGCATAAAGACTAAAAACGAAATGTAGTCATTTTTTAGCTATTATTGTAGGGTACAAATAGGGTTTAATATGTTTAGGATTAAGTTGTGTGATTTTTGTCTTCAATTGTAGGTTTAAGATTTGGGAGAGATCACCTACCTCTCGAATTATAGGTGTTTATCTTTTATTTATTTGGGATTGTATCATTTTGATTTGGTACCATTGAAATAATATCTATTATTTTTGCCCGACTTCATGCAGAAACTTATCTCGTTCCTATCAAAATGGGCAGAAACTTGTCTCATTCTTGTTAGATTGTTGCCANTATATTAATAATTTATTAAATAAAAAAACCATGTCCATGTCCTATGATGTCATACTTTTTTGCAATTATGCCATGTCACTCTATTGTATCGTGTCATTTGTGTCCCCGTGTTTGTGCTTTATACCATACAATTTGATAAAGCATGTGTTTTTTTCTTTTCCACCTTGAAAACAAGGTGTCTTTTAGGATAAGAGTAATGTTAGACGGGCGCCTACAACACCGTCCACCATGTGCTTTACTAAGCCAACACCAAGCCTGCCAAAATAGTTTGAAAACTTTTGTTGGGCATAAATGCTAAAAAAGAAATGTACTCATTTTTTAGCTATTATTGTAGGGTATAAATAGGGTTTAATATGTTTAGGATTAAGTTGTGTGATTTTTGTCTTCAATTGTAGGTTTAAGATTTGGGAGAGATCACCTACCTCTCGAATTATAGGTGTTTATCTTTTATTTATTCGGGATTGTATCGTTTTAATTTGGTACAATTGAAATAATATCTATTATTTTTGCCCGAATTCATGCAGAAACTTATCTCGTTCCTATCAAAATGGGCAGAAACTTGTCTCATTCTTGTTAGATTGTTGCCATCATTAAGTAAGAATAACAAGTTTTAAGATACCAAACTCATTTTATTTTCTATCAAAATATGAACAAAAAAAAGGCAAAGTGATCCGAAATGATCCCTTATAAGTTTAAAATTTAGGTGTGAATAAAAAATAAAGAGAACAAAACTAAACAAAACAAAAATTTTGGTGAACAGATATTTCTCAATTTTCCCAAATAAAGTGAAGTTAATTGAGCATCAATGAGACATTCAAGACAAGGAAATAGGTCAAAATGAAATTCGTTTGTTAGGTAATGCGACAAAATTTATCAGACAAACATAACCAGTCAGAAATCTCACAAAAAAACCACAGCAAAGTGAAATATCAATATTGGCAAAGAAATNAACATTCAAGTCAAGGAAATATGCCAAAATGTAATTTGTTTGTTAGGTAATGCGACAAAATTTATCTGACAAACATAACGAGTCAGAAATCTCACAAAAAAACCACAGCAAAGTGAAATATCAATATTGGCAAAGAAATAAATTTCTTTTATGCAGTACCTTGAAATATTTATCCTTTGCTATTACTTCTGCATATGCTTGTTTATTGGATTTACGTCTCTGCAAGTATGTCATTGTAAGAAAAACAAAATTACAAATGCAAAAAAGGTCAAACACCAATTCACTGTCGATAGATGGATCAACAAAGAATAGTAATTCGGAAACTGACCATCTCTGTTACATCATGTAATTCATTTTCCAATGAATCATGCGACTGCAAATTTATTGGTAATTCTGGAACACCTGTAAAACAGCAAATAAATCCTTCAACAAATTCAAGACAGTTGTATATAAGTGAATCAGAAGTTTAATAAAAGAAGGATAGAGAAAGAAAATGCTTTATTTGGAATGAAATGGCAGTCACATGTCAATTGGGATTGGCAAGTCATACATTTGGGAGGTGACGACTCATGACAGCACAATCACAATCAACATGTCAAATTTCAAGAACTCAGGTACCATAACAATCTCTCCAAGGCATACTCTTCTATCAAGAATGATAGCCAATGCAACTTTCACGGTCAATGATTTGAATTGAATAACCCCAAACTAATAATCCACCTAAAACTACATAAGTCTTGTACATATCAACCATTAATTATACAAATTAATTTTTCCCCTCCAGTTATTTTAATGATAATTTTATTCATGCATTTATCGTTATGTATAGCCTACAAATTCAAGCAACCTATTTATTGCTATCAAAATAGAAATTACTTGAAACATCAGTTTTCAAAAATTTTTATAATAATTGAACNCACACAAATAAGTAAGAATAACAAGTTTTAAGATACCAAACTCATTTTATTTTCTATCAAAATATGAACAAAAAAAAGGCAAAGTGATCCGAAATGATCCCTTAGAAGTTTAAAATTTAGTTGTGAATAAAAAATAAAGAGAACAAAACAAAACAAAACAAAAATTTTGGTGAACAGATATTTCTCAATTTTCCCCAATAAAGTGAAGTTAATTGAGCATCAATGAAACATTCAAGACAAGGAAATACGCCAAAATGTAATTTGTTTGTTAGGTAATGCGACAAAATTTATCTGACAAACATAACCAGTCAGAAATCTCACAAAAAAACCACAGCAAAGTGAAATATCAATATTGGCAAAGAAATNACAATCAAAAACATCATCCATAAGAAAAATATCATAAAGAATCCATGTATTTAATTCCAGACCATTTGAACATCTAAACATCGAAATCAAGATCGCCTTCTAATAAATTATAGTCATTCATTGAGAATTTTTTTTTCATATGATTGATAATCAAATGACATAAAAAACCTTGAATCATTACAACAAACTTCAATGTAGTTGAAAAGAATGGATGAGTTTGGCAAAACATCTTAATATTAATAAACCAAAATCTAAAGCAGAGGAAAATAATGATTATCCTCACAAGAGGAGAAAATTGCAATTCAATTCAAAAACTCCAAACCCACAATCCTTTCCAACTCGTCATTTGCTCCAATCTCACAGCAAGCTCATGCATCAGCCTCTCAGTGATGTTACATGCTTTCACAATATCCATTTTGCATCTGTAAACCATCAAGAATTCTAAATCATTGTCAAGAATCTGTACATCGTCGAGATCATATAGCAACATGAAAATAGACCACAATCATAATTGAACAAGCTAGTTGAACCGGCTAGCATAAGGATTGGTCTAAGGTGTCGGCCCAGGCATCCAGGGGGTGAGCAGCATCATGCGGTCCGGGGCAGTCTTTCCTTTCATATCTCCCACACGGATCGAGCAAGATTTAGGGAGAGGCGGCATTGCCGCCTAACCATTCCCCTCCCTTTCTTGTTGTTTTTCCTTTCTTGTTACCACCTAGCTAGGTCAATTTATATGCTTGCTTTTCTAAGTTTAAGGGAGTTTTTGTTGTGTTTACTTTCAGGTTTCTTGTGTGGATTCCTTCTCCCTTTCGTAGGGCTACGTCTAAAAAGCTGGTGGTGCTCCGGCTGTATCCTACTCCGAGGTGGTGATTGCATCTCCCCTTCTATCTTCTTTAAACCTTCCCTTCCCTTCCCCCCTAGCAGTCGGCTATTCCGATCCTTCTCCAACCACCTCCAACACACTATCCAGCCAACAAACCTGTTGTCCAAACCTCCAAGCCTCTTGTCCAACCAAGCAACCTGTTATCCTGCAACCAAACCTGAGGCCCAACACTCCATCCTTACTATAACCACCCCGAAACATCAAACCTCTGTTGTTCCCGCCATGTCTGCCCCAATTTCCTGCTATTGTTGCAAAGTACAGTCAGCCCCCTAGTAGTTCCTGTAGTTTCTAATTGTACCTTTGCTGTCGCTACCCTTGCTAGCCATCCCGATCTACCCAACTTGCCACCACCACCCTACGAATACACTTGAGAGGTGTTTACTTGTGTCACTTACATTTGTATTGTCATATCAAGTTGTGTAGTGTTGTAACCCTCTCTCTACATTAATAAAAGTTTGTCTTGATGTTTCCGCTATTTTTCTAACTAGTTTAGGTATCGTTTAGTATCAGAGATAGCCCAACCCTAGTCCCATCCTAGGGTTTCATAGCATCGGCAAAAAACCAGAACTTTCTGCCCTACCACCAAGTATCATTTCCACAACCCAAACCCTAACCACACCAAAATTTTACTTTCACAATCTTTAATCCCTAGCCATGCCACCAAGGAGATATATGTCAGAGCCTACTCGAGACGAGATAAGGCGAGCGCTCTATCACCTTCTGAAACGACTTGCAGGGATTGAAGAATTAACACAGGAAAACGTTACTTCAACCGAGATATGGAGACTCAAAGAGGAGAAAGAGGTGGGGACCTAAGTCCCTCCCTTCTATAGGGATAATTTCAGCGACGAAGATAAGTCACGACGTTTCAGAATCCAGTATCCAAGGAGGCCNCCACCAAGGAGATATATGTCAGAGCCTACCCGGGACGAGATAAGGCGGGCGTTCTATCACCTTCTGAAACGGCCCGCAGGGATTGAAGAATTAACACAGGAAAACGTTGCTTCAATCGAGATATGGAGACTCAAAGAGGAGAAAGAGGTGGGGACCTGAGTCCCTTCTATAGGGATAATTTCAGCGACGAAGATAAGTCACGACGTTTCAGAATCCAGTATCCAAGGAGGCCTAAAGAGGGATATCTGAATCTCCCCTCCCCTCCCCCCACCAGAAGGAGGCTCACAGAGAGGAGATATCATTTGAGGAGATAGAGACTTCGACAACAAGGTAGATCAATCAGAGTTCGAAAGAGATATGGATCCTGAAGATTTCATTGATTGCTTACGGGCTGTTGAATGGATCTTCAAGTATAAAGATGTGTCAGATGATAAGCGGGTCAAATTAGCGACCATCAAGCCGAAGAAGAGTGATTCTCTGTGGTGAGAGAATAAAAAAAGTGATACAGAGGAAATACCTCACACCTCATTACCAATTAAATATGTTTCTGAAACTCTACCACCTGCGACAGAGGGATCTAGCGGTAGAGGAGTTCATGGATCAGTTTGATCAGTTGCAAATGAGATGTGATCTGGTTAAGCCCGACGAGCACACCATAGTCCGTTATCTGGGGGGCTTGAAACCAGCTATCAGCGATGTGGTACAGCTACAACCTTCTTCATTACTTCGAGATGTTCAGACACTAGCCCCGATGTTAGAGAGGCAACAGTCATCCTTCAAACAGGAACCTGTAGACAGGCAGTCACCTACAGCTATCACGATAGACAAAGGTACCCTGAGAGACACAAGCAGACTCGGGCAAGGGAGTGACTCTAGCTCTGAGCGGAAAGAAATAGGAGAAGGGCAGCCTCTCCAATACTATGTTAGCTATGAAGTGTTATAGATGTCACGGCTACGTTCGCCTCGCCTCTAGCTATCCCACGAGCAAATTAGTCACACTTATCGATCAGGGCGTCGTGGAGGAGGTTAGCGAGGAGACAACGGAGGACTAGAGAGATAAATCACCTTCCCCCAAATGAAGGAAAGGCACTCATAATTCGACGGGTCGTACATGTTGATCTTGACATGAGGGATTCACAGTGGCTTCACCACAACATTATCTACACTTATCGCACAATGAACGGAAAGGTATGCAGTCTTATCATTGACAGCGAGAGCATCAAGAATGTGGCATCGATTCAGATGCTAGAGAAATTTAGAATCACGAATCAGAGGCACTCCCAATCGTACTCACTTGCATGGCTGAAGAAAGAGAACTGGATCAGCATCAACTGGAGATGTTTGGTAGAGTTCTCGATCGGAGGTTATTTGCAGGACCAAGTGTGGTGTGACTCGGTCCATATGGATGTCTGCCACCTCCTGATAGGTCGACCGTGACAGTTTGACAGGACTCAGCACGATGGATTCAAAAACACGGTCATTTACTAAGAAGGGAAAAAAAACATCATTCTAATCCCTTCAACAAAGCCCAAGATCACTAAACTATTACTAGCAGAGCGGCGTCGGTGGGACCAATTCTAGTGACGACATAGGATGAGAGGACTGATACACAGGTTCCAGACACGGCACAGNGGGAACCATGTCAGCCAGTTATACCAACTAGCATGGGACCAATCCAAGGAGTCCATTCAGACAACCAAGGGGACAAGCGACATCATGCGGTCCGGAGCAGCCATTCCTTTCGCATCTCCAGCCCTAATCGAGCGAGATTTGAGGAGAGGCAGCATTGCCTCTTGGCCCCTCTTTCCTTTCGCGTTTTTCCTTTCATGTTGCCCACTAGCTAGGTCTATTTATATGCTTACTTTTCTATGTTTAGGGGAGTTCTTTTCGTGTTTAATTTCATATTTTAGGTGTGAATTTCTTCTCCCTTTCGTAGAGATGTATCCAATGAGGTGGTGGTGCTCTAGGGATATCCTACTCNCTAGCATGGGACCAATCCAAGCAGTCGATTCAGACAACCAAGGGGACAAGCGACATCATGCGGTCCGGAGCAGCCATTCCTTTCGCATGTCCAGCCCTGATCGAGCGAGATTTGGGGAGAGGCAGCATTGCCTCTTGGCCCCTCTTTCCTTTCGTGTTTTTCCTTTCATGTTGCCCACTAGCTAGATCTATTTATATGCTTACTTTTCTATGTTTAGGGGAGTTCTTTTCGTGTTTAATTTCATATTTCAGGTGTGAATTTCTTCTCCCTTTCGTAGAGATGTATCCAATGAGGTGGTGGTGCTCTAGGGATATCCTACTCCGAGGTGGTGATTGTATTTCCCCTTTAATCTTCCCTAAACCTTCCCTTCCCTACCCCCTTAGTCGTTGACCACTCCGATCCTCGTCAATTGCCTTCCGCCCACCTTCCAGGCGACCAACTTGATATCCAGCCTCTACAAGCCTGTTGTCCAACNATCGTGTTTAATTTCATATTTCAGGTGTGAATTTCTTCTCCCTTTCGTAGAGTTGTATCAAATGAGGTGGTGGTGCTCCAGGGATATCCTATTCCGAGGTGGTGATTGTATTTCCCCTTTAATCTTCCCTTCCCTTCCCTTCCCTTCCCTTCCCTTCCCCCTTAGTCGTTGACCACTCCGATCCTTCATCAATTGCCTCCAGCCTCCTTCCAGCCGACCAACTTGATATCCAGCCTCTACAAGCCTATTGTCCAACCCCACAAGCCAAACCTGACACCTAACACTCCATCCTTGTTGTTGTCGCCTCAGGACAGCAAACCGCAACTGGTCATGCCATGTCTGCCCCAAATTCCTGTTGTCGATGCACAGGACAGCCGGCCCCTTAGTTGCTCTTGCAGTTTCTCACTGCACCTTTGTTGTCGCCACGCTGTTAGCCATCCCAATCCACCTAGGCAAAAAAGAAGTGATTTTGAAAAGCTAGTTTGCCTTTGGCAGAATTTCCAAAAGGAGTTTGAGAACTGGGTGTAGGCTTTTGAAGAAATTGAACCGCTATAAATCATTGTATGCTTTACTGCTGAGGTTATTTTTCTCTTTATGGTTGTATCTATCACCCTCTAACTATATATCCACTCATACTCATGCATTCTAAAATAATATATTCTAATATAATCAATAAATACTCTCATTTACAAAGATGCATATTATTGAAAATCCAACTTATCACTTGCATATTTATGTTATTTGCAAAAACTAAGCATTTGAAAATTGATGTTTTTACTCATTTGAATGTATTGATATTTTTAATAACTTTTTACCTTTATAGTTGTTTTCATTTCTTTAAAATTGCGATTAGAAATCACTTTAGTACGTTGATATACCTTTTCAACTATCTTTAGATACCACGCTTTCATAATCCCTTTAAAAGTTACAAGTCCACATCCACTTGGGTGCATTAAATTAATTTTGCAAACTTTTTCAATTTCTTCCTCGTTATAGTCCGCATACACTTGGTGCTTCGTTTTATTTTTTCAATTCTTCAATTCTTTATTAGTTGCATTCCACGTCCATTTGGGTTTGTTGGTATATATTTTGCAACACTTTGTTTACTACAATGTATTCATTCAACATTATTGACTTCATGAGCCCATGCGAATGATGTGCCTCATCATTAATTTAATGATAACAAACTGTGTGATGTTATCTAATGATTCAATGATAACATACTTATGGGATAATTTTTTTATTTATGTTTTGGTTTAAAATAAAATATATTTGTTATGTTAAAATAAAATATGGTAATTTTTAAAAACAATCAAAATATGTTTTAAGTTTTTTTTTATTTATTTTAAAAAATAAAAATAAAAACATGTAAACATAGACTAAGGGGGTGTTTGGTACGTGATTTAAACACGGATTTACATTAGATATTAATAGAAAACTTCCAAACGAAAAAAAAAAAAAAAATTCAAAGTTAAATCCTGTCGTTATCTAAATCCAAAATTCTCTGTTTTAACAAAAATCTTGGATTTATTAAATCCAATTATGAGGTGAATTTAATGAATTTAAGAGAGGATGTGTGAGTTGTCACCTCTCTAGTCACCAAACTCTTCAAAGATTTAGGCTCTGTTTGCCGCAGCAGAACACTAGCGTTTGTGTTTTTAAAATGCCTCATTATAGTTTGTTTTCTATCTTAGATGCATTTCGCAATAAGCTGGAAATTTTTTGTAATAAATGCCAGCAACGAGTTCGACTCAGTGGCCCGTGTTTGAAAAAAAATTTCTTACCTCTCTGTTCTCTCGTCGCGCTTGCCTTCATCTCGTGCCCGAAGTCTCGTCGTTCTACGCTTCTTCCCATAGACTTATAACAGCTTCCAATCACACAGAGGTGGTAGTTCTTGGAAGCATTCACGGCCGCCGCTAGGTAATCTCCAACGACGCTCCCGGGTTGTAATCCCAGGCAGGTGATATTTTTCCAAAGCATTTCGCTCACTACAAGGTAATCTCCTAACCCCTGTTCCGACCTAATGTTTAGAAGTTATAGATTTTGAAATGNGCCGCTAGGTAATCTCCAGCGACGCTCCCGGGTTGTAATCCCAGGCAGGTGATACTTTTCCAAAGCATTTTCGCTCACTACAAGGTAATCTCCTAACCCCTGTTCCGACCTAATGTTTAGAAGTTATAGATTTTGAAATGCCGCAACAGTTGCTGGTGCTTTATTTCCAATTGAAAGCTTTCCATCCCAATGTTTCAAGTGAATAGATTTTAAAATCTTGTAACAGTTGTTGGTGCCTTGTTTCGAATTCAAAGCATTCCATTCCCATGTTTTAAGAAATCACGGAACAGTTTTTGGCGCCTTGTTTCCAATTCAAAGCTTCTAATCCCAGTGTTTCAAGAGAAAAAGATTTTGCTATCCCGAAACAGTTGGAGGCAAAGAAATTCATGCAAATTTGTAGATTTGAAAACCATGAATTAACTATTATGTAATTCAAATACAAGAAGTTGGTAAAGATGAGAAACTTTTAACCTTTCTATACTAATAAAAAATTATAATTTATTTTGAAAAATGAAATGATGCATTTGAAGAAAATCATTATTAAAATTGATTACATTGTTCTTTGATTGAGACGGCTTTTGAGGTGTATATCCTTTTTGTACTGTTATGAAGTGATTTTTTGCTTCTAAATTATTAAATATATAGCTATGACAGTTATGTTACAAACATCACTACTGCACAGGGGTAGAATGGTCATTTATCCAAAAATAGCTGCAAATCAATTGTTTTCAAACGCATAAACAAAATAGCCAGTAGCTAATCTGAACAAGCTATTGATCAGTATCTTATCAAGATATAATGCAGCTGCCCCAAACACAACCTTAGTTGCATTTTAACCATAATTGAACCAAACGTTTTCTAAATTTAACCCTTTTGGATTTAATAAAGTCTAATTTACAAGATTTATTAAATCTTGTTTAAGTTAAATCCCATATGTAGCCAAACACCTCGTAAATAAGCATGTTTGCAAAAAAAAAAAACATAAAATAAAAACAAAAAGAGCCATTTACATACATAACACCAAATTCCTATGTATTTACATATCTAACACCTAAATTTTACCTTTTACATTTACACCACACAAATATTTTATCACAAAAAATATCACTGTTTTAACTTTCTAAAAGTAAAATACAAATTTTCACACAAAGATAAGGTGGTATATATGTAAAAATTAATGTTTAGGTGTTAGATATATAAATACATACAAATTGAGAGGTATGTAAGGAAATCTTCCAAAAATAAATGATTCCTAATAGGCACTAAGACTTTGCTTACACATTAATCATATTTGAGCATGTATGATAATGATGGCCATTAAGCAGCTTAGAGGACTCATCACTTTAAGGACAAGCTCAAATGATAATTCAAGAAAACATGAACAACGTTCTCAAGCTACAAGCTTAGGTATTTTGGTACACGAGTCATAGAATTCAATGTATTTAAGAGAATGTCATAAATTAAAAACAATAATAAAATTGATGAGAATTATTGAAAATTTAATTTTGATCTTAAGAAAATATATATATCTTATTCATCTTTTGGACTTTCATTTATTTGATTTAATTCTTATTTTTATACACATATATTTTATATTTTATCTGATTTAGCGATCATATGCTTGATTGCTCATCATTATAATGTTGATCACGTGATTGCTAACAAGTTTTATTAGTTTTATATTTTCTATTTTACATATATTAAATTTATTTAATGAAGCTTAACATGTTAATTATTTCGTTGATCATCTAATTAAATATAATGGAGATCATTATAATACCATTTATATTCCTGAATTATGTGTTTTATGTTTTGACAAACTTAATCTATTGAAAAGATTTAACATATTCCACTAATTTTTCTTAATATGATTAATTATGTATAAATCATTATAATATAGTTTTTATGTTATATTAAAAGAAAGACAGCCTAAACTTAGATTATTTGAGTTTATTAAGTTGTGTACATGAATTTTGATATAATATGTGATACTCAAATTATTTTCATTAATAAGATTGCAATATGGTTACCAAAAACTGCTATCAGCAATCACACATCAAGCTCAACATGGTGAGCAAACACTGATGTCCAAGTGTTCACACACCATAAAGAATAGCAATCATTTTGATTAGCTGTTGGAGGACTTTTGGGTGGCCATTATGTAGTTATTTTAGAGTGTGTTGGAAAATTTTGAAATGAATTTGTGGTTTATCTTATCAGGACTTTAGAACTATAATCAAAATATAACACATTATTAAGAGATATTCAGCAAATGAATTTAGAAATACTCAAAAGATTCCTCAGAGAATATAAATTAAGAGTGTTAATCCAATCACTTGAGGCTTCATGGTGTGGTAACATCTCTTTTAAACTCTTAGGTTTTTAGGTAAAGTGCTTTTACATTGTATATCATTTTATTTGTAAAACTATTTTTTAAGTCGCCCTAGGTTCAAGAAAATTTTGGTTAGGCTAATTTCTCATCTATGGAAAAATATTTACCCGGAAGGAGCGGGCATAAGTTATAAAGGCTACTCTGCCAAGGAGTTTAACTTGAATAGCAAGTCAAAAGTAATAGAAATACAAACTAAATGAAAATTTTAGATCTGGTTGTAGGTCGAAAAGGTGGTCAAACCATATAAATATATTAGTGATTCATCTTTCATTGTTATTTTACTCATTTAATTACTTGTGCTAAAATGTTAAATTGGTGATTATTACAATCCTTATTATTGTGCATTTATTTAAGTTTATTCATTTGGCTGTGCTAATAAAATCTCTCTGTAATTTGTAGCATAATTATAAATATCATATTATTTTGTATTTGTGTTTCCGCTTGTGAAATTATGTTAGTGACTCAAATGCTTAAAATTTGTTAGTGAATTTTATTCTTTATTTTGTGCTCAAATCTCTACTTAATCCACTCACATTAGCTTCTTGCTATGTGCGGTGTCACCTTCATAAAATGATCCAAATGATTACAAATGTGAATAGTTCGATAAATTTGAAGAAAATAAATTATATTATGGCAAATATTTATTCGCTCTATTGCAATGTTTTAAAGGCCGAAATCGGGAATTGAGGAGACTTTTTCTTTGCGACGCAAGACGTGAGCCTCGAGACAGATCAAGGTGTAAGCCTAGAATCAAAAAAAAAAAAAAACTCATAAAATATGACATTTGATAAACCACAAATTTTGATCATTTAACTTAGAATTTATATGTCAATAGACTTCAATACTTCATTTCACAAATGCATATAATATTCCTAAATCTCAATTATAAAGCAAAAGTTTGAAATAAGATTTGAATATTAAACATAAAATATAAATATGCCACAAGAATCAAAATCCATAGCTGTATCATCATTTTCATCTTCTTCATAGGAATCATCATATGTAATAACTCTACCCTCATGAAATTTTGTGTTATCATCATTTTTAAATTTTGTGTTTACAAACTTGCCAAACAAAGAAAAAAGAAGAGTAAAGATTTAACTAGTAAAGTGTATAAAGATGAAAATCAAAAAATACTTTTCTTAGAAAAAAATATTCAGCATAGGTGAGTAAGTTACTTTGATAAAATTTTTAATGAAGTTTCTGAAAATACGATCGACTTTAGTGATCTTAATATCGTGAATAATAATAAAATGTTTCATTTTTACTGTCGCATTAATATAAAAGAAGTTGAGGAGGCTTTAAAGAAAACCAAGGGTGGAAAGTCTGTAGGACCTGAAGATATCCCAGTTGAAGTGCGGAAATATTTGGGAGTTTCTTGGTTTACTAAACTCTTTAATATTATTTTAAAAACTAAAAAGATG
>JXCR01147100.1:106473-129406 GCA_002079205.1 Phalaenopsis hybrid cultivar
TAAAATATGACATTTGATAAACCACAAATTTTGATCATTTAACTTAGAATTTATATGTCAATAGACTTCAATACTTCATTTCACAAATGCATATAATATTCCTAAATCTCAATTATAAAGCAAAAGTTTGAAATAAGATTTGAATATTAAACATAAAATATAAATATGCCACAAGAATCAAAATCCATAGCGGTATCATCATTTTCATCGTCTTCATAGGAATCATCATATGTAATAACTATACCCTCCTGAAATTTTGTTTTACCATCTTTAAATTTTGTATTTATAAACTTGCCAAACAAAGAAAAAAGAAAAGTAAAGATTTAACTCAAGTAAAGTGTATTAAAGATGAAAATCAAAAAGTACTTTTTTTAGAAAAAGATATTCAACATAGGTGGGTAAGTTACTTTGATAAAATTTTTAATGAAGTTTTTGAAAATAAAATCGACTTTGCTGATCTTAATATCGTGAGTAATAATAAAACGTTTCATTTTTACTGTCGCATTAATATAAAAGAAGTTGAGGAGGTTTTAAAAAAAACCAAGGGTAGGACCTGAAGATATCCCAATTGAAGTGCGAAAATATTTGGGAGATTTCTCTTTAATTTTATTTTAAAAACTAAAAAGATGTCTGAGGAATGGAGGAAGAGTATTTTGGTCCCCATTTTTAAGAATAAAGAGGATGCACAAGAGTGTGCAAATTATAGAGGANCATTAAGCGTATTTACAGGTTAACTTATTAAGCAACATAATAAGTTTAAAAGAACTCGGGATTTTCCACCAGGCAGCGAGAGAGTAGCACGGACCTGCTTCTTTCTCTAGATCTGTTGGATACCTCGGAGATCTACTAAAATTAATATGTTTTGCTTGACAAAATCATCCTTAATTAAACTCCTAAGGACCCACCAAGATATGATATAGGGTTTGGAAAACTACCAAAATTTTACTTCCCTGTCTCATAAAAACTGTCTTAACATGCCTTCTGAGTTTCAGGTGGTGGAACAAGAAGACTCGTCAGGTACGCTTTTATAGTTTTCAGCATTGTCTTTATTGTACTTTCATACTGTGATTTTATACCTGCAAACTTGCATGCTAAATAATGATATCACCCTGCATGAAAACCAAAAAAAAAATTAAAAATAAAATCAACAAAGACAAAATTGACCGCCACAACATTCAAAATATAAAATAACTCAAAATTTAATCACAAACATCACACAAAACTAAAAAATTGCAACTAAATTAAGATGTCTCTATCGGATGATCGGGAATCCCTCGGAGGAGGTAAACTACGATTGCTAATGAGGTTTTCCACGGTCCAAATAAAATTATGGAACTCATTAAGTTGAGTTTAGTAAGTTCATTTAAACTAAGTAAATCCATTAGAAAATAGTGGTGCCATAATGAGGGAACCGTAAGATCTTAACCGGTGTCGCTCTAATCAACTTTAACATGCCCCCATAAAATTTAAAGAACTACAACCATAAACCGGTGTCGCTCTAATCAACTTTAATATGCCCTCATAAAATTTAAAGAACTTCAAACATACTAATTGGTGTCGCTCTAATCAACTTTAATATGCCCTCATAAAATTTAAAGAACTTCAACCATAGGGACTGGTGTCACTCTAATCAACTTTAATATGCCCTCATAAAATTTAAAGAACTTCAACCATAGGGCCCACTGTTGCTCTAATCAACTTTAATATGCCCTCTATAAAATTTAAAGAACTTCAACCATAGGGCCACCTGATTTGACATTATAACTTGACACACTTGAAAACTCAAACTCATCGCGGCGAGGAGCTTGGAGCTAGCATGCGTTATAACATGGCACACTAGATAACTCAAACTCGTCGCAGCAGGAGCTTGGAGCTAGCTTGGTGGGCAGCAAACACACTAGAAAACTCAAACTCATCGCGACGAAGAGCTTAGAGCTAGCATGGTGGGCAGCACGGCCATCTTCAACTGCAAAACCTATCTTCCTCAACTAAACCAATCTTCTTTCCTTAGATATAAACAACAAAATCCATAGGACTTCGAGGTTGCTTGCTTATGCAACGTAAATCCTCACCTTATCTTTAAGCCTTTGTATAGCCCTGCTATACATTATAAGCCCTAACTCGTTTTGGGAGTCCGAGGTTGTCGTTTGTCACGACCTAAATCCTCACATCTTCTAGGCTATTTGTGTGATCGTTTCACTCGAATGTAAGCCCTAACTAATAAAATTGGTAGGATGAAACACTTAAATTTTTCTCCTTAAAACTGAAGCCAGACATTAGGATAGCTTGGGAAGTCACCGGGGTTCTCCTCTGGATCCATGACATCCCCTAGTTCTTCCTCCTTTGGATTCTATAATAAAATGTTCCAAATTTGAACCAATCCCCTTTCACACCTCTACGTCTGATCTCATTGAAGAGTCCTACCCTTTGAAACTCCTTGAAGATAATATTTCCTGATTTTTATCGAGAGTCTTCTTAGGTGACTTTGGACAATTAAGATGTAATTAACTATAGGGGCTTGCCCTTATAGGAAGCATGTCCAAACCCAGCTTAATTAAGACTCTATTTAATTCTTTATATTAAATAGGGGAACTTGTTGATAAATATAAAGGTTTCACAGACCAAACGGATGCCATATGTTCCTTAGTTTATTTGATCGAGCCTCATTTTCAAGTCTTGTGTTTATCCTTTGGGATAGATACAAGATTTGAGGTACAACACTCTTTAATTTAAACTATGAAAAATATGGGGTCAGTTTGATTTCATATTTTTCTAAAACTAAATATATATAAATTAAAACATCCTTTCAAAGCGAGTGACAAGATTTCGATTCCGGTGACCGACAACTTCTTACGGGTAACTCCCCCCAAACCAAAAATAGTGCCGACAACATCTTTTAATTATCTGACAAGTTTCTTCATAAGGAACACATCTTCTAATAATTAGATCTTTACATTGTTTATATAAATATGGGTCATCTCAAAAATAGAATTTTGAATCATATATAATTTTTTATTAATTGTTGATTCTTAATATCTGGTAGTAGATTATCACTTACAATATAATTTATTATATCGTTTAATTATGGATTTTTGATATCAGGTGGTAAGATATCACATATAAGTGCAGTGATTAATTTCTATTTCAATTCAAATGTTTTTATGCATTCCTCATTAAAATCAAATTTCATATGTTTTTCTAAAAGTTGGCATAATGACTTAGTTATTTTCAAAAAAAAAATTTATGTAGTGCCTGTAGAAACCAACATGTCCTATAAAACATCTTACCCCTTTAACTTTAGTAGGAGGTGGTAATGTTTCAATAACTTAAATTTTTGCAAGATTTACTTCCATGCCATTTTCAAAAATTTTATGCCCAAGTACAATTCCTCCTGCAACCATAAGTTGACATTTTTCCCAATTTAGTACTAGGTTGATTCTTTCACATACTTCCAAAACTTTTTCTAAATTATTTAAATAGAATTCAAATGAAGTTCCAAATGCAGAAAAATCTTCCATAAACACTTCCATTCCTTGTTCAATAAAATTACTAAAAATTGACATCATACATCTTTAAAATGTTGCAAGTGTATTGCATAATCCGAAAGACATTCTACGAAAAGAAAATGTTCCATATGGGCTTGTAAATGCTGTTTTCTCTTGATCCTCTGGAGCAATTGAAATTTGATGATAACTTTAATATCCATCTAAAAAGCAATAATATTTATTTCTAACCCACCTATCCAACATTTAGCCTCTAAAGGGTAAAGGAAAGTGATCTTTTCTGGTGGCCATATTTAATTTTCTATAGTCAATACAAATTCTCCAACCAGTAACTTGTCTTATTGAAATTAGTTCATTTTCTCGTCTTCTTCAACGGTCACTCCTCCTTTCTTCTAAACATAGTGAATTGGACTTACCCAAGTATTATCTGAAATAGGATATGTAATTCCAACATCTAGCTATTTTAAAATTTATATTTTAATAACTTCTTTCATTATTGGGTTTAATCTCCTTTGAGGATCAGCTTTAGGTTCGTATTGTTCATCTATTAGAATTTTGTGCATACAAATAGAAGGACTAAATCCTTTAATATCTTCTAAAGTCCATCCAAAAGCCTTTTTATATCGTTTCAACATTTTTTTTAATTTTGGTTCTTGAATTTCAGTTAACTTAGAAGATACAATAATAGGCAATGTAGATGACTCTCCTAAAAATACATATTTTAAATGGGCAGGTAACATCTTCAGTTCAAGTTTTGGTGGTTTAATACTTGAAGGAATAAGATGTTTATTATCGTTATCCAACAAATTTAAAGTTTCAAATTTGTCCTGAATATAATCCAAATCCTCTTCTTCTATTTCGTCCTTGTTTAAAAAAAATCTCCTTACTTTAATATGTCGCTAAATTGCTCATTACTCAGATAATCAGTTACTTCCATCCTAAAACATTCATTGTCTTTTTTTATTATAGGATATTTCATAGCTTTTGTTATATTAAATGTTACTTCTTGATCATTAACTCTCATTCTTAGTTCTCCTTTTTGCACATCTATCACAGCTCTCCTTGTTACAAGAAATTGTCTCTCCAAAATAATAGGAATCTCTTTATCTTCCTCCATATCTAATACTATAATTTCTATAGGAAAAATAAATTTATCCACTTTTACTAATACATCTTCTATAACTCCTTTTGAATAAGTTAATAATCGATCAGCAAACTGAAGAGTTACATTAGTATGGGAAATTTCTCCCAAATCTAAATGTTTAAAGATTGATAAATGCATAAGTTTGATACTCGCTCCTAAATCATATTAAGCTTTTACAAAACATTTTTCACCAATAGCACAAGGTATAGTAAAACTACCAGGATCTTTTCATTTTTCAGAAAACTTTCTCTGAATAATAACACTACACTCTTCACTGAGTGCAACGATCCCATAATCTGTAAACTTCCTTTTCTTGTTTAGTATATTCTTCATAAATTTCAGATAACTTGGCATTTGTTCCAAAGCTTCAACAAAAGGAATGTTTATCGTTAACTTCTTAAGGATTTCTAAAAAATTTGTAAATTTATTATCTTTATTATTCTGTTTTAGGTTTTGAGGAAATGGAGGTAATTGTTATTCGAAAGGACCTTGTGTCTGTTCATTTTGATTTTGGTTACTTTCCATTTCTTCCTTCGCTTTATCAAATTCAGGTTTCCCATTGGATCCTTGTTTCAACTTTTTTTCCATTTCGTAATTGAATAGCTTTAATTTGCTCATTTAGTTGATCTTTTAGATTAACTTCCACAGTACTCAGAAGAATTCCAGAAGGTCTATTACTGAGTGCAGTAGCAATATGTACTAATTGATTTTCAATATTTCTAATAGCAGCCCCTTAATTCTGTATTTGATTTCCTATGTTCAAAATTACTTCTTCCATTGTCAACTTCTTTTCCTAAACTTGTGGGTTAGGGTTAAGTTAAATCTAGGAGGATATTAAGGTCAAAAAATAGGATTTCCTTGGTTGTTCAAATTTCCGGAGGGATTAACCAAAATGTTATAATTATTCCAACTAAAATTAGGATGATTTTTCCATCTAAGGTTATAATAATTAGAATAGCAATTTTTATTTTGATTATTTATAGAGTTTAAGGTTTCATAAGATGATTGAGTATCGATTATCTGACCTAGTGAATTTTCATCTAATACTTGGGGTATTTGAGAATAGTTAACTCCAATTTGATCAATCTTTTTTGAAATAACAACTATTTGAGATGCTAAAATAGAAATTGCATCAGAATCATGAATATTAGCTACTCTCTTAGGATTTATCCTTTTAGAGGGCCATTGAAAATTGTTAGCAGCCATTTCTTCGATTAAAGAGTATGCTTCATCAAAAGGTTTGAACATCAGTGATCCACCTGCAGCAACATCTATAATAGGTCTAAGTGATCCCACTAATCCATTGTAAAATGTTTGAATTATTAACCAATCTGGTAAAGCATGGTGTGGACATTTCTAAGAAGATCTTAAATCTTTCTGCAGGCTTCATATATTGATTCCCCTTGAAACTGACAAAAAGATGTAATATCATTTCTAAGCTTAATTGTTTTTTAGGGTGGAAAATATCTAGCCAAGAATTTTTGTGATGGTTCTCCCCAAGTTCTCATAGATGCATGTGTTAATGAATTTAACCAAACTTTGACATTATCCCTTAATGAAAAAGAAAAAATTCTAAGCCTAACATCATCATTAGACACTCCGTCATATTTAAAAGTAGCACAAATTTCAAGAGAACTACTAAGATGTAAGTTAGGATCTTCAGTAGGTGTTCCTCCAAACTGATTATTTTGTACCATTTGGATAATAACAGGTTAAGCTTAAATGAATTAGCAGCAACATCAGGATTTTGAATAGTCAAGTGAAGTTCATCTGCTGTCGGATTCAACATAATCTTTTAAAGGTCTCTATCGATTTTCTTTTGTTTAATTATCTGATTTATTAGTAATTTTGTTTAAAATTTAAATTCTTTTTATTTTTTTTGAATTTTTTTATAGTACGTTCTAATTCTGAATCGTAAGGTACTAAACCTTCAGATCCAATATTTTGCATAAACAAATATAATAAACAAATTAGAATTTCTTAAAAATACTCTTAAATATATAATTATTTATTTTTGGATTTTTGATTTTATTATTTTTTTGATAGTTTGTATTTTGTATATTTTTATCTCTAAATTTCCTAATTTACCAAATCTAGTTAATTTACCATTACCTTTCCCGGAAATGGTGCCAAAAACTTGATCCCGAGAAAATATAGTTGTGTAAAATTTATATAAGTTTGACTCCACTATGCAACGATACCAAAAGCTTGATGCAATATTTATGATTAAGAAATTTAAGCAATTAATGTTGGGATTCTATGCAAGTACACGCATCGTTATCAAGTAATAAATGACTTTCTATTTAAACTCCAAATATTGATGCCACATGGAATGTTTAAATTTGAAGTGATAAATTTACTAGGAAATTCACAAAAAGTGAAACAAAATTACTGTCACTAATTTTGAATGTTGTGATATTATCAAAACTAAATTATTTAATTATTAGCAAAACTAAAGTGCAAAGTTTAAACAGTAACTACTAAACTATTAAACTATGTTTTTGTGATGAAGATTTCTTATGTGAAAAAGCATCTTCACCACTACAATGAGATTTTGGTAAAATGAGATAAGATAAATGATTTTAATATGTATTGTGCCAAATAGGAGCAGTTTTAATTCTCTACCCTGATACAATGTTATAGAAAATTATTGGCTAATCCCAGTTTTAGTCCCTAAATCCCGTTCTTAGGCTAGGCGGATACTAGCTCCCACTCCAGAGCTCTCACTTCCCTTCACCTGAAGGCTAACTCTTGCTTTAGTTTTTAAATAGTAAGACCGAATTGGAGATTTTAGTCTGTCACCCTAAAGTCTCCAATTTTACATCCAACAAGGTATATTTCCTTATTTATTTACACTTAATTCCATGAACGAAATACTCCTTCGTGGAATCAAATGTGATCCTCACTATATTGTAGAACTCACACTCCATTTCCCGGATCATATGTTTCACAACACATTTTAACAATTCAATTGGCCAGATCGAAATAAATTAAGTTCGGAGTTGAAAAATCATCACAATTTATTTTATATTTTAATATTGGCACATCTAAATTATCTCTTCATTTCACCATATCTCAAAGAAGGGAGAAAGATAAAGATGACTACTCAAAATTCATGATAAAAATATAGTAAAACACAAATTTCATATATAAAAGAAAATTCGTACAACACTAATAAACAAACAACACTTATCTGAAACTCTTTCTCGAAGAAAATCCCTTGTAGCCTCTCTTAAGAAACGTAGGAAGAAGAAATCTCTCACTTTTCTCATTCTCCAATACTCTCAGAGAAGATTTCACACTTATTCTCACCACAAAAACTCTAAACTCTTAAAAATAAATCACTAATAGACTCCTGAATGGTGGTGGAATGAAGATGAAAAAAGTGTATGGAGGTGAGGTGTGGCGAAAATGAGCAAGGAGGAATGAAGAGGGGCCTCTTCTTGATAAATTTCAGCCCCAAATAGAGCCTACAGTCGGTTCTCCAATAGGTGCATCCAAAAACCCTTTAAAAAGTGTCCAAATTCATTGAATCTTCTAGAAATAGGGTTTGAACCTACATTAGCGTCGTCAGCACCCATTCTGGGGCCGTCGGTGCCAGTGTCCCGTATTGAATTTCACTGCTCTCTGTCAAATGGCTCCGTCGGCACTGCTTCTGGCGCCATCGACACTGAGTAAAATCCATCAGTCGTTCTGTAAGTCTGCGTCATCGGCGCTGATTATTTCTTCAAAAACGTCATTTTGACTCCAAATTCTTTAAGTTCTAAAAATCATCAACCTGCAACAAAACATAAAAATACCTTCTATTAAAGCAAAATATCACCAAAAATGAGTATAAAATATAGGTCTAAAAATGCATATATTTTTGGTATTTTATGCGACATAAATCCTCAACTCGGCTTTAGGTTTCTGTATAACCCTACTATATAATTTAAGTCCTAACTCATTTTAGGATTCTGAGGTTGTCGTTCATCATGACCTAAATCCTCACAACTTCAAGGCTATTTGTGCGAGCGTCTCATACAAATGTAAGTCCTAATTAATAAAATTGGTAGAACGAAACATTTGATAATTTTTTTCTCCAAAATTACAGCCAAACCATAGGATAGCTTGGGAAGTCACCGAAGATTTCCTCAGGATCCATGACATCCCCTAGTTCTTCTTCCTTTGGATTCCAAAATAAATGTTCCAAATTTAAGTCATTCCCATTTCACACCTCTTTGTACGATCTTTTGAAAAGACCCATCCTTTGAAATTCTTGAAGACAATATCCCCTGAGTTTCATTAAGAGTTTTCTTAGGTGACTTCAGTTAACTAAGCTCTAATTAACTATAGGGGCTTGCCGTTATAGGAAACTTTCAAGAACCTAGCTTAAGAGAAACCCTATTTAATTTTTCATATAAAATAGGATAACTTGTCGGTTAACATAAAAAATGATTTTTTGTAGAATTAAATGAATGTCATAAATTCTTTAGTTTATTTAATCAAGCCCTTACCAGTAAGTAGTGTATTTATTCTTCAAGATAGATGCATTACTTGCGGTTTTAGGCTCATTTATTTAAACTACTAAAGATATGAGATCGGTTCGGTCCTGTATTTTCAAAATTTAAAAGACTAATTTTTCCTAAATTATATATATGTATATAAATTAAACTTAACCGAGCATCAAGATTTTTATTCCAACAATCGACAACTTCCAATTTAGCGATCGAAAAAAAATGAGGTAAAGACTGCAATATAATTGCATGCATAACACATGAACTCTTATTATTACATACATACATAACATGAATATTTGACATAATATCAATACATGAAACACATAAATTTTCATTTTGATTATTAGGCTTCTGCGGACCAAGCTGTGCATGCTTCCTTGATTGATTTGGCTTCCTGATCAAAGTTGCGAAGTCTACATTTTTTGATATATAAAAAATACCATATGAGTTGTGTGGTATTTATGTAAATGTCCCTAATTTAGATACACATGAAAAGTGAATTACACACCTTGGCAGTAGTTCTCCTTAATCATCTTCAAAACAGAAAGAACAATAATCTAAGCTTCAATTTGTCAAGAGAAAATGCATTTATCTAATAGAGTAATGAAGAAACCAGTATGAATTTAATATATAAAAAAATTAAAATTAAAATTTAAAATATTAAAAAACTTGAAACTTTTGATATTTACAATTTATAGTAGTCTATTTGTAAAAATTGAAGTTTTGAAGTTAGAAATGTAAATGCATAAGAATTAGAGGATCATATGTAAATGACCCTACTAATATTTTATATTTATCCCCCAAAATACAGTTGTGTAAAAATTGTATAGTTGACTCCGCTATGCAACGGTGTCAAAAGCTTGATGCAATATTTTATGAATAAGAAATTTAAACAATTAATGTTGGGATTCTACGCAAGTATATGTATCGTTATCAAGTAATAAAGAATTTTATATTTAGGCCATAAATATCGATCCAATGGGGAAGGTTTAAATTTGAAATGATAAATTTACTAGGAAATTCACAGAAAGTCAATACAAAATTGTCACTAATTTTGAATGTTGAGATATTATCAGAGCTAAATTATTTAACTAATAACAAAACTGAAATACAAAGTTTAGACTGTAACTACTAAACTATTAAACTATGTTTATGTGATGAAGATTTCTTATGAGAAAAAGCATATTTTCCACTACAATGAGGTTTTTGTGAAATGAGATGAGATAAATGGTTCAATTATGTAATGTGCAAAATAGGAGCAGTTTTAATTCTCTACCCTGATACAGTGTTATAGAAAATCATTGGCTAATCCTAAGTTTATTCTTTAAATCCGTTGCTAGCGTAGGAGATACTGGCTCCCACTCCAGAGCTCCCACTTCCCTTCACTCGAAGGTTAACTCTCACTTTAGTTTTTAAACACAATGACCGAATTGGGGATTTTAGTCTGTCACCCTAAATGTTCTCCAATTCTACACCCAACAAAGTATATTTTCATATTTATTTGCACCAAATTCCATGAACAAAGTTCTCCTTCATGGAATCAAATGTGATCCTCACTCTGTTGTAGAACTCATACTCCATTTCCTGGATCATATGTTTCACAACATATAAACAAATTTCTCCTTCATGAAATCAAATGTGACCCTCACTCTGTTGTAGAACTCATACTCCATTTCCCGGATCATATGTTTCACAATATATTTTAATTGTTATAGAACTCATACTCCATTTCCCGGATCATATGTTTCACAACATATTTTAACAATTCATGAGAAAGATACAATAAAACATAACTTTCATATTTAAAATAAAGTTCATACAACACTAATAAACAAACACTTATCTGAAACTCTTTCTCAAAGCAAATCCCTTATAGCCTCTTCTAGAAAATGAAGGAAAAAAGAAATCTCTCACTTTTCTCCTTCTCCAACACTCTTAAAGAAGAGTTCACACTTAATCTCACCACAAAACTCAAAATTATAAGAATAATGGACTCTGAATGGTTGTGGAATAATGAATGAAAGAATTTTTGATGTGTAGAAGGTGTGGAGGGGATGAAATGGCACGAAGAGTCTCCTTTCTGATCAATTTTGGCCCCAAATAAAGCCTAGAGTTGGTTCTCCAATAGGTGCCTCCAAAAGCTCTTCAAAATGCATCCAGATTCGTCGAATCATCTAGAAATCAGGGCTGAACCGAGATTGGCGTCGTCGATGCCAGTGTCCCACAATTTAATTTGTCTTCTCTGTCAAACAACGTCATCGGCGTTGCTTCTAGCACCGCCGATGTTGAACAAATTTCAAATTCTTCATTTTTGCTCCAAATTTCATTCTTTTTGCTTCCTTTTGCTTTAAGCCTTAAAATTCAACAATTTGCAAGAAAATATAAAAATACATTTTATTAAAGTGCAATATCACCAATAAAATAAGTCTAAAATATGGGTCTAAAAATACATATATTTTTTGTGTGTCATATATGACGAAGCATAAACGATATGAATCTAGACAAAAACTGAGTTTAAGCTGGAGGTGTCTACTTAAAAAAAAAATTTCTTCTTTTGTAAGATCATGTAAACATCAATTATAATCTTGCACCATATTGTCTGTTTTCTTTTGGTTCATCAAATTCAGCTGTAATTTATCAGTTGAATCTCACACTCTATTTGCAACCTAGTCATTTTTTAATGCAATTTTAAATATTCATATAATTACAGCAGCTGCAGCTTATTAAGAAGCTATTACATGATCCTGACTATTACAACATTACTATGAAGTATGTTTGGTGATATTCTCAATTTTCTTTATTTATATTTCTTCCTTTGCAACAACGCCAAAAACTTGCTTCGAAGCCAATAAGAGTGCAACTATTATATTTAAATATTAGGATACTACGCAAATATACATATCATTATCAAGTAATATAGGACTTTTTTATTAAACCTCGATTATCTAACACACAATGAGTACTACAAATTTTTAAGAAGAAATTAGATAACAAATTATACTTTGAAAAATATTCTTACTCAAATTATAGATGTTATAATAGGAATGAAAGTTAGATTCTTTTTGGTAATTTTTTTATAATTAATAAAAATTAAACAACTACCTAAATTTAACTAGATTTTCATAAGTTGAAAGCAATATAAATAAAATATATTTTTCCTTATCATGAATTAGTAACAAGTATTGGAATTCTGCTGTGAAATATTTAAATTCTGTTGTGCCAAAAATGAGTAATATTATTCTTTACCCTTACTAGAGATGATATAAAGAAAATTGGTTAATTTAAAGTTTAAATAGTCTTGAAGACCGGCTAGGTAGGAAACATACTAGCTCTCACTCTAGAGTTCCCTCTTCTCCCTCTACCTGGGGACTAACATCTCGTATAAAAACCTAAAATAATAAACTGAATTGAGGGCTTTAGCCTGTCACTTTAAGGTCCTCTAACTCTATACTCTTCAAAGTTTATTTCTTTATTTATTTACATAGTTGACCTCACTTTTGGTTGAGGTTCAGTTTCTCCTCTTTAGTAGCCTAAGGTCTAGCCGTAGAACTTTCCTATTGACTAGTCTTAGAAAACTGGATAAGAAACCCTCACCATTAGAAATTTCAAACTCTTCTCTACTCAACTTGAAGCTCCACTATTGGTCCTAACCTCTAACACTTAGTAGGTGGGGTCACTATGGGGGAAACTCAAGATGAGTCACCCTTAGGACTGCTGGACCTTAGGGTTGACCTTGGGTGTTGGTCTAGGGCTAAGGCACTTGCTTGTACTCATAATCACTCATTACCCTAAACCCATAACTTCTAGGCTTTGGTCTATTGATACTTTTGGGAGACTCCTGTAGGTGGTTTCCTAAACCCATTAGCCCTATGCTAGGGTTTAGCTAAGAGCACTACATAGAGGACACAAAATGGGGTTTCTATTGATCCAAGGCTTATTTATGGTGGTTGGCAATCCAACTCTATCAAGATACCCAATCTACCCTATCACCTCTAAATTTCCCCAAATTACCCAAATACCTTGGGATCCCAAATTTGGCCAAAATCTCTAAATCTAGCCAAAATACCCAAACTTGTTCAAAAATCATTTCAAACACCTTGAAAACACCCAATATACCCAAAATCCCAAAATTGGCCAAATTACCAAAATACCCCTCTTTGGCCCACAATTCCAAAAATTCCAAAAAAATCCCAAAAATTCCTAAAACCTTCCAAATATTCCCAATTTAATTTTCCTCAACTATCACATGACCCAATTTGGCCAATTTAACCATCTTTGATAAAAACCCCCAAATTGCACTTTAAAGGCCCATATTTTCCCCAAATTACCTCAAATGTCTAGCCAATTGGTCCCAATTTACCCAAATTTCAATTAACTCTTCATATGAGCAATGAAGACCAAATCCAAGCCTAATTGATCCATGATTTGAACCCAATTTTGATTTAGATCAAAAACCCAATTTTGGCCCCATGACTTGGTTCCACCAAATTGAACCCATAGCCCACTCAATTGGCCACAATTTGTGTTGAAAAATCTTCATAACATTCCTACACATCAAATTTGACCTTTAATTGGCCTTTCTAGGACCAAAATTTCATTTGATTTCAACCTAAGTCCAAAATCGTCAAATTTTCCCCAAATTGACCATGTCTCGAAACTTCACCTAATTGAGGGCCATAAACCCAAAATTTCCACTCCATCCCTTGAAGAAAAATCTTCACAAAACCTCCCTTGAACATGTGGAATATTCAATTTGGACTTAGCCCAAGGCTAGCCCAACCTATACCCATGTCTAGCCCAACATGCCCAAATTGGCCAAATCTCAAAAATCCCTCAAATTGACCTACCAATTTAACTCAAAATCACTTCAACCCTTCACCAAAAATCTTCATAACAATCATCTACACAATGTTGATCAATTAATTGGGTAATTTGATATGCTAACCTAGCCCAAACCCAAACTTTGATCACTTGAATCCACATTGAACCTATGCACTAAAAATGGCCTAACTACCCCAAAGTCACCAAATTAACTCCAAGAGATCTTATTCCTAAAAATAAACATGCTTAAGATATCTATGCCAAATCAAAATACATTTGCATTAAATTGTTGTGATAGATTCCTTTGGATGCCCTGAGGACCTAGCCACCTCCCCCTAGCTGGTCGACCAGCCTAGTGGCCAGAAAATGGCCAAACTGAGAGCCACCCCCATGGAGCTTCACCCAAATCAAACCTAGAGGCCAGCGCATCCAAATCAAACTATGAAGCTCCCCTGCCCTCCACCTAAGCAACACATTACACCTCTTAATTGGCCATGATAGCCACCATAACCCCATTTTTATAAAAAGCCACATCCATGGACGTTAAACTAACTACTAAAAATTTCTTAGAGAGAGCCTCCCAAACTTCTCACAGAGCCTCCCTAAGATCCCCTCAGTGCAATCCAACCCTCCTCCCCCCACTGAATTCCACCTTGGAAGCTTAATTTTGAGCTCAAACCTCTGCTCAAAACCAGGACAGAACTCATTACTCTTCCACAATCCACCAAACTTCAATTACTTGTGCTCACACCTTCACAACCAAGAAAGAAGCCAAAGCCCCATCAAATCCCCCTCTCACAGAGCCTTTAACATAGCTCTGGACCGACACATAAAATCAGGCTTGATCAAAATCATACCTAGGCCTTACACCAAGGCACAAGGCTTAATCGCTAGCCTCATTGGACCCCAACGAACGTGACAAGACCCTCTGATTGAAGCTTCACTTCTCAGAGCAAAGGTATAAAACTTCTCTCCCTCTCGAGCCTATTTCGATTCTCCTTTTGATTAGGCTTAATTTAATTGTATGATTACCATATGGATGTGTTCTTCTCACTTAGACGAGTCGATAGGATCAAACTTGAAGTGATTTGGTTGAGTCTAGGTTGAGATCTTAGGGGTTTAGTGTGTACAGTCACGAGATCACTCTATGGGGGACGATGATGGGGAGCCATTTGATCAAGCATGTATTGAATGGATGGTCAAGATGAAGCCGGACAACACTTCTTTATAGAAACAGCGAGACACGTGCCTGCTGGCGTGGACGACGGCGTTAAATGGGAGCGTGTGGAGGGGAGCTTTGGAGCCGCCGTAGGTTGACGAGACACCGCGTAGATAAGAAGAATAGGGCTTTTTCTATTTATTAAAACTCACTTAACTTCAAAAATCCATAATTTTGTGTAGAAAAATCACACAAAAAAATAAAAATACCCTCTTGTTCAGTGAACAGAGGAGAACATTGTGGAAATAATTTTAAGTCATGTGATGCATATTTTATTTTTAATTAATTAAACACTGATTTGAATGCTTTGATTCTCTATGCATGTAGACTTATCACCATAGCTTGAATTTTTGGCATGTTGTAGCCTCTGTCAAGGGGAACATCTTCTGATTTTTTCAAAGTCAGAGGAGGTTCCTAGACAGAGATCCAAATTTTTCAAGTTTGTGTCTTCTATTTGCATAAATTAATCATGGAAATTAGCATGTTGATTAGAAAATTCCAAGAAAATTTTGGAACGTTTTTGATGACCAGGAAACCTTTTGGAAATAATTTCATGGGTCAAATCATTTAAAATGCACCTAATTTTCACAAACACTAAATCACAAAGATAATTAATTTTGAAAGATTAAAACATTTAAAAGACTTGATTTTTTTATCTCCACTATTATTTATGATCCAGAGAACTCACCATAAAAGTTTCAAAATATTTTAAATTCATTTAATAACTTAAGTTGATTTTTAAAGATAAACATCATTTTTAGCATTTAAATGATTTTTAAAAATCAAAATATAACTAAAAAATTTATTTTTTGAGTTCTCTGAGATCAGGGTTATTTTATAAAAATAAATGATATTTAAATAAAAACTTCATTTTTAGCCTATTTTTAAATATTTAAAATAATTAAAAATCCATAAAAATCACAAAAGCAATAAAACTCATGAAAAATGTTCTAAATTGCTTTCTAATCATTTATAAACAATTAGAATATTTTTCTTGGTTTTCTAAATAAAGATATTGAATTTTAAAGCTTAAAAATGATTTTTAAAGGCTAAAAATGGGTTTTCATTAAGAATAATTCCAATAAATCAAATAAAATTCATAAAAATATAAAATATTCTTCTTTGAGTTCTCTAATCTTAGAGAGGCTTTTCAAAAATACAAAACTTAATTTTCCCTTTTTAAAATATTTTATATTTAATAAATACCCCAGAATTTACAATAATTCTTAAAATTCAAATAAATTTCAAAAAATCATGAAATTTGGTCCAAAGGCTTCTCTGCTCTAATTATACCTCCAGTAAAAATGTCAAGTTATTAAGATTTACCTTAATCAAGTTAAGAATTTTCTTTGAAAAATTCTATTTTTGCATGAAAATAATTATATAAATTAAATTAAATTTTGAAAAATCACATTTTTCTCCTATGATGTCTTAATTGACCCATGAATAAGGTAGGATAAAAATTTTAAAGTTATTTGAATTGAATTTGACAAATTATGAAGTGTTAGAACTATAGGGCCAAATGTATAATTTTGGAAATTTAGCCTTAATTAAAATTTAGGCTTAATTCAAGAAGGAAAATGGGTAACCTCTGATCTTAATCAATTTATTTTATGTTTGAAACACAAGGGGTTAATTGGTAGAAACCAACTTCACTTTCTTAATTAAAAAATAAGTTAATAAATTTCTAAATTGTAAAAATTTGGAAGTTTATTAAAATAAAATGAACCTAGAATTTAGGGGAATGACTTTTGAAGTCAATAATTGATCAATTTAATACCCTTATTTTGATTTTCAAATAAGATTCAAATCATGAATCATGACCACCTAAAGCCTAACCTTTTCAAAACTAATTGAGACGCTCTCCTAGGTTTTAAGGGCTTAGTAGTGACTTAGGCTAAATCAAGTTTCATTTAAATGAGGATTACCTGGGTCTTAAGGGCTTAGTAGTGACTTAGGCTAAATCAAGTTTCATTTAAATGAGGATTAGAAAAGTCTTAAGGGCTTAGTAGTGACTTAGGCTAAATCAAGTTTCATTTAAATGAGGATTAGAAAAGAAATTGAAAATTAGAACATCTTTCAAACACTACAAGCCCAATATTTTCAAAACTAACTAAGACACTCACCTAGGTCTTAAGGGCTTAGTAGTGACTTAGGCTAAACAAGGATTTGAAAAGTAAATATCAATTAAAACTAAGACGTCTTTCAAACACTACAAGCCTAATTAGGACTATGATTAGAAAAGTAAACATCATTGAAAATTAAAACATCTTTCAAACACTACAAGCCCAATTAGCCTGGGTCTTAAGGGCTTAGTAGTGACTTAGGCTAAATCAAGTTTCATTTAAATGAGGATTAGAAAAGTCTTAAGGGCTTAGTAGTGACTTAGGCTAAATCAAGTTTCATTTAAATGAGGATTAGAAAAAGTTTTAAGGGCTTAATAGTGACTTAGGCTAAATCAAGTTTCATTTAAATGAGGATTAGAAAAGTAAGCTTAGTAGTGACTTAGGCTAAATCAAGTTTCATTTAAATAAGGATTAGAAAAGTAAATATCATTAAAAATTAGAATACCTTTCAAACACTACAAGCCTAACTACGACCAAAATTTGGCTAAGTGTTCCAACAACACTAACTTGCCTCTTTAAGGGTCTTCACCCACATAATTCTTAAATTGAATCACAAGTGATAATTACCCTATTCTTAGGGATAATTGAGACATCAGTGCTCACTGAGCATTAAGGGTATTTACAGGATGACTTAGTAAGCAACATAATAAGTTTAAAATTACTCGAGATTTTCCACAAGGCAGCGAGAGAGTAGCACGGACCTACTTCTTTTTCTAGATCTGTTGGATATCTTGAAGATTTACTAAACTTAATATGTTTTGCTTGACAAAATAATCCTTAATTAAACTTCTAAGGACCCACAAAGATATGACGTAAGGTTAGGAAAACTACCAAAACCTTACATTTTGCCTCCATATAAAATGCCCTGACATGCATTTTAAGTTTTAGGTGGTGGAACGAGAAGACTCGTCAGGTACGCTTTTACAGTTTTCAAGATTGTCTTTCTTGTACTTTTATGCTATACTTTTGTGCTTATACAAATTTGCATGGAAAACTAAAACTATTAAGATAGACACAAAACCAAAACCAAAAACAAAACCAAAACCCAAACCAAAATCAAAACTAAAATAAAACAAGATAAAATTCACCGCTACAACATTTAAAATATAAAACAACTCAAAATTTAATCACAAACATGACATAAAACTACAATTGCAACCAAATTAAGATGTCTCTATCGGATGATCGAGAATCCCTCGGAGGAGGTAACCTACAATTGCTAACGAGCTTCCCACTGTTAAATGAAATTATGAAACTCATTAAGTTGAGTTTAGTAAGTTCATTTAGACCAACTGAATCCAATAGAAAATAGTGGTGCCGGAACAAGGGAACCATAAGATCCTAACCGGTGTCGCTCTAATCAACTTTAACATGCCCCCCATAAAATTTAAAGAACTTCCCAAACCGGTGTCGCTCTAATCAACTTTAATATGCCCTCATAAAATTTAAAGAACTTCAAACATACTAATTGGTGTCGCTCTAATCAACTTTAATATGCCCTCATAAAATTTAAAGAACTTCAACCATAGGGACTGGTGTCACTCTAATCAACTTTAATATGCCCTCATAAAATTTAAAGAACTTCAACCATAGGGCCCACTGTTGCTCTAATCAACTTTAATATGCCCTCTATAAAATTTAAAGAACTTCAACCATAGGGCCACCTGATGTTGACATTATAACTTGACACACTATAATACTCAAACTCGTCGCAGCAAGGAGCTTGGTGCTAGCATGGTGGGTAGCACAGCCATCTTCAACAGTAAAACCTGTCTTCTTCAGTTAAACAAATCTTCTTTCCTTGGACTTAAACAATAAAGCCATAGGACTTTGAGGTTGCTTGCTAGTGCAACATACATCCTTAACCTTTTCTTTAGGCCTTTGTATAGCCCTGTTATACAATATAAGCCCTAACTCATCTTAGGATTCTGAGGTTGTTGTTTGTTATGACCTAAATCCTCACATCTTCCAGGCTATTTGTGTGATCATTTCACATGAATGTAAGCCCTAACTAATAAAATTGGCAAGATGAAACCCTTAAATTTTTTTTCCTCAAAACTGGAGCCAAATGTTAGGATAGCTTGGGAAGTCACCGAGGTTCTCCTCTGGATCCATGACATCCCCTAGTTCTTTTCTTTTAGATTCTACAATAAAATGTTCCAAATTTGAACCAATCCCCTTTCACACCTCTACATCCGATAGACTCTACAACAAAATGTTCCAAATTTGAACCAATCCCCTTTCACACCTCTACGTCCGATTTCTAATAAAATGTTCCAAATTTGAACCAATCCGCTTGCACACCTCTATGTCCGATTTCGTTGAAGAGTCTGGGGTTCTCCTCTGGATCCATGACATCCCCTAGTTCTTCCTCCTTTGGATTCTACAATAAAAATTCCAAATTTGAACCAATCCCCTTTCACACCTCTATGTCCGATTTCATTGAAGAGTCCTATCCTTTGAGTTCTCCTCTGGATCCATGACATCCCCTAGTTCTTCCTCCTTTGGATTCTACAATAAAATGTTTTGGATCCATGACATCCCCTAGTTCTTCTTCCTTTGGATTCTATAATAAAATGTTCCAAATTTGGGTTCTCCTCTGGATCCATGACATCCCTTAGTTCTTCCTCCTTTGGATTCTACAATAAAATGTTCCAAATTTGCTAGATCCATGACATCCCCTAGTTCTTCTTTCTTTGGATTCTACAATAAAATGTTCCAAATTTGAGAACCCATGACATCCCCTAGTTCTTCCTCCTTTGGACTCTACAACAAAATGTTCCAAATTTGAACCCGACATCCCCTAGTTCTTCCTCCTTTAGATTCTACAATAAAATGTTCCAAATTTGAACCAATCTCTTTCACACCTCTATGTCTGATTTCGTTGAAGAGTCCCACCCTTTGAAATTCCTTGAAGATAATTCAACCTCTACGTCCAATTTCGTTGAAGAGTCCTACCCTTTGAAATTCCTTGAAGATAATTTTTCCCACACCTCTACGTCCGATTTCGTTGAAGATTCCTACCCTTTGAAATTCCTTGAAGATAATATTTCTTGATTTTCTCTAGTCCTTCTTCCTTTGGATTCTACAATAAAATGTTCCAAATTTGAACCAATCCCCTTTCACCTTAGTTCTTCTTCCTTTGGATTCTACAATAAAATGTTCCAAATTTGAACCAATCCCCTTTCACCCTCCTCCTTTGGATTCTACAATAAAATGTTCTAAATTTGAACCAATCCCCTTTCACACCTCTATGTCCGATCTCATTGAAAAGTCCTACCCTTTGAAACTCCTTGAAGATAGTATTTCCTGATTTTTATCGAGAGTCTTCTTAGGTGTCGATTTCGTTGAAGAGTCCTACCCTTTGAAATTCCTTGAAGATATTTTTTCTTGATTTTTATCGAGAGGATTTCGTTAAAGAGCCCTACCCTTTGAAATTCCTTGAAGATAATATTCCTTGATTTTTATCGAGAGTACTCATTGAAAAGTCCTACCCTTTGAAATTCCTTGAAGATAATATTTTCTGATTTTATTGAGAGTCTTCTTAGGTGACTTTGGTCATTTAAGATGTAATTAACTATATGGGCTTGCCCTTATAGGAAGTATGTCCTAACCCAGCTTAATATAAACCTTATTTAATTATTTATGTTAAATAAAGGAACTTGTATGAAAATAAAAAAGCTTCGCAGACCAGACAGATGTCATATATTCTTTACTTTATTTGATCGAGCCTCATCCTCAAGTCTTGTGTTTTTCCTTTGGGATAGATACAGGGTTTGAGGTAAAGTGCTCTTTCATTTAAACTATGAAAAATATGAGGTCAGTTTGATTTCATCTTTTCTAAACTTTAACGTCCTTCCAAAGCGGGTGACGGGATTTCAATTTTGGTGACCGTCAGCTTCTTACGAGCAACTCCCCCAACCAAAAATAGCCCCGACAGCTTCTGGCGACTCCACTGGGGACAAGCTTTTCTCTCCATTCAAAATCAAGAAATATTATTTTCATACATCGGTAATATGTCCATGTCCCTCTTGGACGAGTCACTAAATGGTTAGATCTTCTACATTTATATGTTAATTGAATAGCTTTAATTTGCTCTTTATGTTGATTTTTTGGATTAACTTCCACAGTACTCAGAAGAATTCCAAAAGGTCTATTACTGAGTGCAGTAGCAATATGTCCTAATTGATTTTCAATATTTCTAATAGCAGCCCCTTGATTCTGTATTCGATTTCCCATCTTCAACATTACTTCTTCCAATGTCAACTTATTTTCCTTAACTTGTGGGTTAGGGTTAGAGTTAAATCTCGAAGGATATTAAGGTCATAAATTAGGATTTCCTTGGTTGTTCAAATATCTGGAGGGATTAACCAAATAGTTATAATTATTCCCACTAAAATGAGGGTGATTTTTCAATCTAGGGTTATAATAATTAGAATAACAATTTTTATTTCGATTATTTATAGAGTTTAAGGTTTCATAAGATGATTGAGTATTGATTATCTGACCTAGTGAATTTTCCTCTAATACTTAGGGTATTTGAGAATAGTTCACTCCAATTTGATCATTTTTTTTAAAAATAGCAGCAATTTGAGATGCTAAAATAGACATTGCATTAGAATCATGAATATTAGCTACTCTCTTAGGATTTACCCTTTCAGAGGGCCATTGAAAATTGTTAGCAGTCATTTCTTTGATTAAAGAGTATGCTTCAACAAAAGGTTTGGACATTAGTGATCCACCTGCAGCAGCATCTATAATAGGTCTAAGTGATCCCACTAATCCATTGTAAAATGTTTAAATTATTAACCAATCGAATGGGGAGAGACTGCACAACTCCAATCCTAACTCAATGACAAAAGTGAAGGAATTCTGGAGTGATAATCAGTGGAACTGCAATTTGTTGGATGCCATCCTAACAAAAGAGCAAATACATTGGGTTCAGCAAGCAAATATCATTCCTATGCAGAAAGATAGACTCATTACTAGACAGGTTTCCACACAAAAATTGTCTGCCTTCATCTACCAACAGCTATTTGAATGGCAACCTGTCAAGTGGGGTAAATTGATTTGGGGAAAGTGGTTAACACCTTCTATGTCCTTTTTCTGCTGGAGGCTATGGAAATCCTTACTTCCTACTGATAACATTTTGAAGATGAAAGGGCTTAAGGGACCCTCTTGCTGTCAGCTGTGCAGTAAAGCTGAAGAAAAGTCCGAATCATTTGTTGCTTCTCCCAAGGGGTCTGGTCTGGTATACTAAAACAACTAAATATTGACACTCTGAAAGTTAGCTGGCAATACTTTTTGGGGTGTTGGATGGAATGGTTAGATGCCAAATTAATAATCATTCCTAGTATTGTTGCCTGATTCCTTTGAATGTGCAGGAACCAGTTTAAATATGAAAACAACAAACCAAAGGAGATGGATGTGGTGCTGAATTGTACTTCTTATTTGCAAAAGATAATAAAATTTCAGAATTTTCCCAATATTTTCCTGAATTGGGTGCCCAGTGTGCAGAAGCTAAAAGTGCCTACTTTAGTTCTCTGGAACCCACCTCCTGAAGGGTGGGTGAAAGCCAATACTGATGGAAGCTTTTGTAAGGAGGCTGCTGGTGTGGGAGG
>JXCR01147100.1:129841-150684 GCA_002079205.1 Phalaenopsis hybrid cultivar
AAAAAAAAAAAAAAAAAAAAAATAAAGATATATATATATATATATATATATATATATATATATATATATATATATATATATATATATATATATATATATATATATATTTCCAAAACCAAAAAAAAGAAAAGTAACAGATTACAAAGCTCTACAGAATGGCAGATTAATAAGATCTCCCTTGAGAAGAAAAAGAAGGTGGGGGGAACATCCTTGGTGATGCTGGGTCCGTCAGCCCCAACACTAGCATGTGCAAGCCAGTGTGCAGGTATGTTTCCTTCTCTATATATAAAAAGGAACTTCAAATTGATATTCTGAGAGCTGTGAAAAATTTTGTTCTTCCATTGTAGGATATGTCAGGGGCAGGTGGAGGTATTAAGGAGTATGTTAATCATGACCTTGGAATCTGTCTCAACAATAAGATTTTGAATTTTGACTTTGGATGCAATATAGATGGCCCAATAGATAGCCAAAGCCTTAGCTTCCAATGCATCAACAACAAATACAGGAGACAAAAAATGGAGCAGACAGGCACCATTTGAGTTCCTGAACAAGCCACCAATGCCAGCAGTGGGTCTATAGAAACTTTCATCTGTGTTAGCTTTCAGCCAACTAGCAGAAGGTTTAAGGCAATACACTAGGGGATGCTCCAAATTAAGTTGACTGGCCATATATCTAGTCATAAGAAGGTCAAGAAAGGCCTTCCAGTGAGTAATTTTTTTTCAGAAAAGCTAAACAGTTTGTTGCCACCTTAGAGGGAAGGGGTAGATGTTCATCAAATTTGGCCTTATTTCTAGCCATCCAAGAGAACCAGGCCACCACACAAGGTATCTCCATGAGTTTTAAATGAAGCCACTCTTTCCAGCAATGAAGAAATTTCTGCCAAGTAAGATTGATAGTTTGAGTTTTCATGTGTCTAAGTACAATAAACCAGACTTGTTGGATAAATAAGCATTGGAAAAAAAAGATGGTTAGTGGTTTCCTCATGCCCTTTGCAAAGAATACAGCAGGAAGGGCCTCTTAATCCCTTCAGTTTCAGGATATCATCAGTTGGGAGGCATTTGGAGAAGATTCTCCAACAAAAGAAAGACATAGAGGGGGAGAGGAACTTGTTCCATATAGATTTCCCCCAGAGAAAACTCACCCCATGTGATTGTTGTGAATATATATAAGCAGTAATGGATTGGGAAACACCTTGTTTGGAAATAAGTTTATCGTTCTTAGAAGAGTCCATAGGAATATTGTTTATCTTTTGAATTGTTGAATTATCCAGAATGTTGTTTAATGCAATAAGATTCCAATGACCCTTATTCCAGCAATCATAAACTTTGGTAGATGTTGGAAAGAGAACGGTAGTCCTATCTGCGAGCTTCCCATCCCCCACCCAGTTGTTAAGCCAAAAGTTTAGATTCCCCTCTCCTAGATCCCATATAAAATAATCCTCAGCTTTATCTTTAATTTTGAGCATTTGAGACCATATTTTGGAGTCTCCTAATTTAGATGATGCAAGAGAGGGGTGAGATCCCCTACAGTACTTGCCTTTGAGAAAAATAGCCCAAAGGGACTCTTGAGCTCTAAATTGAATCCACAGCTTACAAAAGTTGATATGTTGTAGATGCTTGAAACTTCTGAACCCTAGTACCCCATTATGAATGGGTTTGAAAATAGTATTCCAATTGGTCCAATGTTTTTGGTTTCTTTGACCATACCAAAGAAATCTGTTGAAATTTTTCTCAAGTAAATGTTGAGTACTCTTTTTCATAGTTGTCATATGTAAAATGTAAGAGGGGAATGCCGACATGACATGTTTTAGGAGGGTAATCCTTCCTCCATTGTATAGAAAAGAATTAGTCCAGTTTGTAAGCTTAGATTGGATCTTTGTGACCACCTCATCAAATTGTATTTGTCTGGTCCTACCCTTCAGCAAGTGAACCCCCAAATACTTTAGATGTGAGTTAGGAATTTGAAAACCCGTATAGGCAGAAACCCATTGTCTGAAATGTTGTTTAACACTTTGCTGAAATAAATACTGCATTTATGTATATTCAGCTGCAGTCCAGAACACAACAGAAATTCATTGAGAAGTTTTTGGATTTGCCTAGCTGCAGGTTTAGTAGCCTTTGAGAAAAGGATGATATCATCTGCATAAGATAAGTGACTGATGGCAATGTTTGATCTATGCTTGAAAAGATTGTGAGGGGATACATTTGAAATTTGGTTGAGAATAAGAGAAAGATAATCAAAAACTAAAATGAAAATAGTAGGTGAGAGAGGGTCACCTTACTTGATTCCTCTTGTGGCTTTAAGGAAGCCATGTGTCTTTCCATTGACGATTAATGAGTGAGCATTGTTGTTCAGCCACCTCCTGATTAAAATTATGAAATCCATATTAAAGCCTCTAGCATATAGAACCTCCTCAATGAAGTCCCAATGAATGGTGTCATAAGCTTTGCAAATGTCCAATTTGTAGATCAGATTGCCCCCCTGCAGATCTTAGTTATCACACTGGTGAGAGTTATTGGTCTGAACTGATCCCATTAGTTGCAAACTGTCTCTTTGGGTATGAGGGCAATGGTAGAAGAAGTGAAGTATTTAGTGGGATCTTAACCAGTGAAAAAAGCTTGCAGAGCATCAATAACCTCTCTTTTAATAACATTCCAGGCTGTTTTGTAAAAATCTGCTGAAAAGCCATCTGATCCAACGGCTTTGTTACTGTCAATTGAATTTAAGGTTGTCTTGATCTCCTCTTCAGAAGGAATATTAGCAAGTTGGAGGTTAGATGTGTAAAGTCTGCAATGGTAAAAAAGATTACCTTGAACTGCAGTACTGACGTCATCACTCTTTGTGTAGAGCTTTTGGAAGTGCTCAACAGCATTTTCAGAAATACCTTTGGGGGTATTTAGCCAGTCTCCCAGGGAGTTTTTGATCTTATGAATCTCATTACATTTCCTCTTATAGTTAATGATTTCATGATAGTATCTGGAGTTTCTATCCCCCACACAAAAATGTGTTTGTGCAGCTTTCTGATACAGGAGTTGCTCCTGCAAATAGATAGCATTAAGTAAACCTTCATTTGAAATAAAAAGATCAGCTTCCAAATTAGGATTTGGACTGAGCTTAGATTCCAATTCATTAACAGTGGCCTCAGCTTCCACCACCTTGGTATTCAAGTTGCCAAAAGTTTGCCAATTCCAAGATTTGAGTTTGGCAGCAAGTCTCTTTTGGAGAATCCATAATTTCACCCAAGGATTATCATTATGATAACTGGACCAAACAGATGTAACTTGGTTCATGAAATCAGGATGAGATGACCAGACATTTAAATATCTAAATGTTGGTTTGGTGGAGTTGATGGAGTTGTGAATAGATATTAGAAGGGGTTGTGATCTGAACCTGTCATGGGCAAATGGGAGACAGAAGTATGCAAAAAGTCATTTAGTCATATATCATTAGCAAGAGCCCTGTCAATTCTTTCCCAAACATTACCCCTTCTCTAAGTGAACCTGTGGCCAAAGAAACCCAAATCTTATAGTCTGGACAGATGCATATTATCCAAAAAGAAGTTCATTTTATTTATATCAGGAGGTATGCCTCCTGCTTTTTCATCAGGAGAAGTTATACAGTTAAAGTCCCCACAAACCAGCCACTTTGAGGAGATATTTTGGCTCAGATTATATATTTCCTTCCAAAGCTCCACCCTCCCAGCTGGAGAGCTTGTGGCATAAACAAAAGTAGCATGAGCAAAATGACCTGCCAAAGATATGGACATATGCAGAAAATAAGGATGGTCTAAAAGAATTTGCCAAGTGACTTCTTTCCTGCAGAGAAGCCAAATCTTATTGTTACAATTAGGAGAAATTTGAATGCCAGGGAAATTTTTTTAATGATACTAGCTTGGTTCTTAGAGACCATGGATTCAAGAAGAACAATGCTCATAGTTTGTGCATCCTATTTAAGTGAAGTAATCTGCTAAGGCGCCTAGGATGTGCCAATCCCCTAACATTCCAACAAAGGAGGTTAATCATTGATAATTTTTCCTCTCCTCCTTGTTCTAGGAAGAGATTCCAAACTTTTGGACATAGGTTCCCCAGGGGTAGCAGCATTATGCTTCAGCTCTTGCAACTGTTTCTTTTTCTTTTTGGACTAGTGAATCTGCCATTCTTCCTCAAGGTCTAAGTTCAACTGTTGGACCACATTATCCTCAAACACACTGATAGTAGGTGCAGCACAAGAAGGTCAATGTGGCCCTTGTTAGAAGAAGTAAATTTTAAAACATTGGTCATATTAGATGATCCCACTTCAAATACCACACCTCCAGATGCCACACCTGGAGATGTGGGAACATCAATGGGGGTAGGGGAGATCAAAGGGGTCAGATTAGTGGAAGGTTCAGAGATACCTTCAGTAGGAACTTCCACAACAGGAGTTAAAACAGAGGCTTCAAAAGTTTTGGGATTTAGAGGTTCAAAGTCATTGACTGGGGAGGGACAAAGGGAGGAGGCAAATTTTCATAGGTTCCTTCAAAAGGAGCCTCAGATTGAACCTCCACTAGGTGGGGGCAATCAGCATTTCCAAGGGTTGGAGATTTTAAAGGAAGTTGGGGGTCATTGGCAAGATTTTGGACCAAGGGCTTAGTGGGGGAGGCAGGATTCATAGGCAGTGAAGTATTTTGATATGTAGGAGTAGGAGTGTGTCCAGAAGCAAAGTTCTTTTTCTTGGGATGCAGTCTGAAGCATCTATTATCAGTGTGCCCAAACATCTTACAATTGTGACAGTAATAAGGCCTTTGCTCCATAACAATTTTCTGTCAATATCCATTGTTAGCAGTGCCCAGCCGTATTTCATCCACTTCAGATTGGGTGATGTCCCTTTCCACTAAGATTCTAGCCAGAGAAAGTCTTGAGAGGTTAAAAGTGGGAGATCAAGCTTCATTGGTCTTCCAAGGGCAGTACCAACAGTAAACAACACTTGGTGATTGAAGAAATGTAGCTTCAGCCCAGGAAGTTTGAACCAAATGGAAACTATAGGGGTTTCCTTTGAGGGATCAAAATCAATGGTCCATTTTAACAATTTCATAGAGATACCATCCAAAAATAGAACTTGTTTTGCAAAAAGCCTTGCATAATCCTCTTCTTTAGCTAATTGAATCATAATATGTCTTCCATCCATCAACCCAACCTTGAAAGCACCGACCAGTTTCAAGTCATCAAAATATTTTCTAATTTCATCCATTTTTAGGTGGCTGAATTGAAATATTCCCACCATGGTAAATTTTCAAGCCTCAGCCAGAGAGCAGATTTCATTATCAGAGAAAACAGCAGCCACCTTGCCTCCTTTTCTACATAAAGATTTCACAAAGGGCAATCCCCTTTTCCAAAAGAAGCATCATGATAAGCTTGAGGAAACACAAGGTTCTCAACATTTTGTAAAGTTTCAAAACCCTTCCCCACCACATCAGCAAAGGTGGCTTTGGACCATTGGATGTTAGTTTCTAAGTCAATGGGGATAGGGGAGGCCATTGATAGCAGAAAAAGCCCACCCAGAGAAAGAGCAGTGAAAAACTTCCAGCAATAGAACAATAAATCAGTGGCTCAAGAAAGGGAAGGCAGCAAACAAACCTCCTCCAAACCAGTGCAACACCAAAAAGAAGCAAACAAAAGGTGGGAAAAGCCAAACAAACAGTCAAATAAAGCAAGAAGAAGCAAGAAGTCACCATTGAAGCAGAAACCCTAGAAGAGCTAGGGAAACAACTGACACGATGAAGAAGATAATATATATATATATATATATGAAATCAAACCGACCCAATATTTTTTATAGTTTAAATGAAAGAGCATTATACCTCGAATCTTGTATCTATCCCGAAGGATAAACACAAGACTTGAGAATGATGCTTGATCAAATAAACTAAAAAATATATGGCGTATGTTTGGTCTGCGAAATCATTTTATTTGCCGACAAGTTCCCCTATTTAATATAAAAAATTAAATAGAGTTTGTATTAAGCTCGGTTCGGAAAAGCTTCCAATAAGGGTAAGCCCCTATAGTTAATTACAACTTAGATAACTGAAATTACCTAAGAAAACTCTCGATAAAAATCAGGGAATATTATCTTCAAAGAGGTCAAAGGATAAGAATTTTCAATGAGATCGGACAAATAAGTGTGAAATGGAATGACTCAATTTGAAACATTTATTGCAGAATCCAAAGGAGGAAGAACTAAGGGATGTCACAGATCCAGAGGAGAACCTTGGTGACTTTCCATGCTACCCTATGGTTTAGCTTCAGTTTAGAGGAGAAATTATTTAAATGTTTCATCCTACCAATTTTATTTGTTTAGGGCTTACATTCATGTGAAACAATCACACAAATCGCCTGGAAGATATGAGGATTTAGGTCGTAATGAATGATAACCTTGGAATTCTAAGACAAGTTAAGGCTTATATTGTACAGCTGGGTTATACAAAGGCCTAAAGATGAGTTGAGGATTCATGTTGCATAAGCAAACAACTTCAAAATCCTATGGCTTGTTGTTTAATTCTAAGGGAAGATATGCTTTTGTAGATCCTCCTTCTATTGGAGATGGCTGTGCTGCCCAGAACGCTGGCTCCAAGCTCCTCGTCTTGATGAGTTTAAGTTTTCTAATGAGTCAGGTTATAATGTCAAATTAGATTTCCCTATGGTTATGGTCATTAAATGTTATGGGGCATATTAAAGTTGATTAGAGCAACACCGGTTAGGATCATACGGTTCCCTCGTTCTGGTACCACTATTTTCTATCGGATTCATATTGTCCAAATGAATTTACTAAACTCAACTTAATGAGTTCCATACTTTCATTTAAACTGTGGGAAGCCTCGTTAGAAATCATAGGTTACCTCCTCCGAGGGATTCTCGATCATCTAATAGATACATCTTAATTTAGTTGCAATTGTTTTTTTGTGATGATTGTGATTAAATTTTAAGTTGCCTTATATTTCGAATGTTATGGCGGTGAATTTTATCTTAGTTTAATTTAGTTTTGGTTTTGGTTTTGCAACTATCATAGCAGTTTTGGTTTCCATGCAAGGTGTCATTGTTATTTAACATGCAAGTTTATAAGCATGAAAGTACAGTGTGGAAAGTAAAAGAGAAAATGGTACTGTAAGTTGTAAAAGCATACTTGGCGAGTGTTCTTGTTCCATCACCTGAAAGGTCAGTACTTGCAAGGCATGTGTATAATGTTGCAAGGAACTTAAATTGCAAGAGTAGATGAAGGTTTAGCTACCTGACCCCATTTATGATTCTATTGAATCCCAAAAGATCTTAGTGGCTGATTTTGGAACAAAATATGACAAGTTCAATTTATTCTTCAGAATGTTCAATAGATTTCAAAATGCTTGAGGCATGATCCCATATCACTTTGAAGATCTCTTGAAATATTCTGAGTTCATTTTGGACTTATCATATTGTTTTATTAATCATCTAAGGATAATGTGTGGCTACCTCGGTTCTCGGTGAAACTTGACAGTTTAATTATCCCAAGGTTAGGATACTCTATTAGTCAATTGATGTTTCATTTAACAGTAATGTGAGTGGATACTCTTAAGGCAAGCTTAGCTCATTTAAAGATTAGGTGCCCACAATTAAGGTTAGGCTTGTAGTGTTTAAAGATTTTAATCACCAATCATGTTATCTTCTAAATCCGATCAATTGAGTTTAGACATCAAGCCTATGTCACTAGTAAGCCTTTAATAATAATGAGAGGTGAAATGATGATTATCAAGATTTTGATTTCAAGTGATATGTATTCTCATCAACTGGTCAAATCATCCTCAACTTCGGCCTTAAGAAAAGTAAACTATCATCTTTCTAGCTTAAGCCAATCACTTAAGAATCATTTGATCTTAGTTGACTTCCAAGTCATGAAGGTCAGGAGTATTATGATTTTGTTGACGTTGTGCAAGGGTGCTACCACTTTGTCGTTGGGGTACTCCACCTCATAACTCATAAAACACAACTTAAAAAACTTTGAGAGTTTAGAGTGTCATATCCATGAGGTAACTATAAAGTTTAGAGGAGAATATGTGAACCTCTCCAAATTTAATTTAATTATTTAAACTCAGAAAGTAGGATTTTCAAAAGTTGATTTGTTTAAATTTCCAAGAATGAAGTTTTTATTTATGAGAAGATGATTAAACGTTTCCTTAGGTCAGAGAAATACTTAGGAAAAATTTCATGGTCTTTTGAATTAATTTATTATAATTATTTTAATGGGAAAATAAGAAAAATCCACTTTTAAGCCTTTAAAAAATTATTTTGCTTTTAGTCTGCATTATTCTACTCTGTTCACTGAGCAAGAGGTTTTTTTTATGATTTTTCTATAAAAAGATATGAATTTTTGAAGTTTAGGTATTTAAAATAATTCAAAAATCCCAATTTTTCTATTTATCCAGTGCAGCGCCAACTCATCCTACGTTGGCTCCGAACTCACACGCGGCGAGCTCTCATTCAAAGCCGCCATCCACTTCAACTACCAAGCGGCTCGCGGTTCACACACCATCCACTCGTCCGGCTTGATCTCCTCCGTTGGTTGGAGACACACTCGAACGGACGGCTACCTAAAATGTAAGTCGTTCACACTAAAACCTTAAGATCTTCGTTTAGACTCAACCAAATTGCATGGGGTTTGTTTCTAAACCTTCATCTACTCAAAATGAAAACATCCATATGGTTAATTAATTATGAAATCAAGCCATTACAAATGGAGAATCAAAATAAGCTCAGGCTAGGGTTGGATCTCAATACCTCTGCCTGAGAGGGGAGGCCTCAATCAGATGGTTGTGGTAACTTTTATTAGGTCCAATGAACCTCCAGATGAAGTCTCAAGCCTTGGTGAATTGTCTAGGTATTAATTCGATCAAGGTGGATTTCAGGTGTTGGTCTAGAGTTATGCTAGAGGCTACTTCAGAGGGAGATTTTGTGGGGAATCAACCTCTTTCACTGTGGGGATGGTGTGTGCACAATTAATTGAAGTTTAGTGCACTATGGTGGAATGGGGTGATCCGTCCTAGTTTTAGGGCAAATTTCAGTGGAAAAATTGGCTCTAAGGGGTGGCTAACAATGGCTGAGAGTAAGGGCATTGCAGTTGGGATGGTTTGGAGAAGCCCTGGTGAGATTTTGGTAGAGTTTCCTTAAGGTTCCAAGCACTCTCTTCCTTGGCCGTGGAGAGGTCAATTTAAAGCCATGGCTGCCTAATGGAGCTTAGGGCTTGGAGTTGGGTGCAAAAACTTGCTGAGGTGGATGGAAGAAAGGTTCCAATGGCCTATAGGAGTGAGCCAAGTCATGGAGGTTTAATTTTGGGTTTTTGCCACTTGGATCTCCCTTTGGTGGCTATTTCCGGCGGCTAAGGAGGTGGCTGGCCAAGTTTCAGTCACTTCTTAGCTCAGGGAGGTTAGGGGAGAGTTAATTATGATTTACTTTCAATGACAAGTGATGATAGCAAAGTATTTTCAAATAAGGCCCCAAATATGGTTAAGATCCCTAAAATCAAGTGACCATTAGTCCATAGATCACTTGGGTGGTTTAAGGTGGGTTTAGCCTGGTCCATTGGGCGTGTTTAGTGGTTGTGGAAACCTTAATTTGGTGACTTTAGGATGACTAAGTCAATTTTGGTGCATGGGTACAATTGTGGTCAACATGGCTAAAAGTTGGGTTTGGGTTAGGCTAGCCATGACTTTGACCTCAATTGATTGATCAACATCTTGTAAATGATTTTCATGAAGATTTTTGATGAAGTATTGAAGTAATTTTAAGTTCAATTGGAAGCTCAATTTGAAAGATTTTGGGATTTTGGTCAACTTGGGCAAGTTGGACTAGACTTGGGTCTAGGTTGGGCTAAGGTTAAGCTAAGTCCAAATTGATGGTTGGGAATGGTCTATAGGAATATCATAAATAGTTTTCAACATAAATTGGGTGTCAATTTTGGTTTTAGGGCATTACATTTGGTGGAATTTGGAGACAGTAAATTTGGGGCAAATTTGGGAATTTTGAACTTGGGTTAATATTAAGTGAAATTGAGGCTTCACCAAGGTCAATTGAAGGTCAAATTTGATGTGTAGGATTGTTAGGAAGAACATGGAATTGAAATTGGGCAAATTGAGTAGGCTATGGGGTTCAATTAAGTGAGATTAAGTAATAGGGCTAAAATTGGGGGTTTGACTTAGATCGAAATTGAGCTCAAAGCATGGACCAGTTAGACTTGAGTTTGTTTGGATTGATCATATGAAGAATGAATTTGAGTTTAAGATTGAAATTAAGGGGAATTGGGGCTAAATTGATGGACATTTGAGATGAATTTGGGGAAAATGGGCCTTTAAAGGTAATTTGGGGGTTTTGGTCAAAGTGACAAATTAGCCAAATTAGGTTCAATTGAAGGGTCTAAATTGGTTTTGAAGATATTTGAAGTGATTTTGTATGTTTTGGAAAAGATTGGGTGCCAAGAGTATTTTTTGTAATTTTGGCAAATTTGAAGGCATTTTGGTAATTTTGGAAATTTTTTGGTAGTTTTAGGCAATTTGGGTATTTTGAAATAGTTTGAAATGATTTTGAAGAATTTTGGGTATTTATGCGATATGAGAAACTAACTAGTTGTATGACTGACCATGATTTCTCTAGGTGAGCCCAACGACATCATACCACTTCATCCTCCACAGGATGGCTTTGTAGCTCTAGCTAGCACATTTTTGGTATACAAACATAATTGTTTAAGGGTCATTTACAAACATAATGTCCAATTCCTATGTATTTACATGTCTAAGATCTAAACTTTACTTTTTTTGCATTTATTTCACCCAAATTTTTAATATAACATTGAAAAAACCACAATTTCGAGTTAAAAATATAAAATACACATTTTTGTGCATAGATAAACTATACCGTATTTAAAAATTAAAGTTCGGGTATTAGACAATTAAGTACATAAAAATTCAGTGGTATGTAAATCTTCCTAATATAACAGGCCCAACTTGAATCAAGATTGAATAAAGCAAGGCCTGATAAAAAGTAGAAAATTCTCTCTGACCAAAAGTAAGCGCCAGATGGAGAACAAAATATTTGCTGGACAAATTTCCTACAACAGAGGCTGCAGAGTATTGTAACATTTTTCTGTCCCCTAAAAACAATTCCAAAAAAAAAAAATTCATAGGAGGCATTCTGTGTAACAAAACATTTATACCATGAACAAGCCACTCCGCAAAAAAAAAAAAATTTCGAGGTGAAACAACTTCAACAAACTGATGACCAGAACCTGCAGAAAGAAAATTTGTAAAAGTGATTCAGGTGAGAAATTTGGTTCCTCCATTACTGATGAGAAGACAAAATCATGGAAAGAAATGGTGAAATTATATAAATTTAGGGTGTCGGTTGAAAAGAGTACTCTGCGGATTTAGCCATCCAAGTTATATCCCCCTAAGTACCACCTGCTGTCTCAACCTTGTCTGCTTTCTAAAGTTGAACAAGACAGAAAAATAAACTTGCGAGTAAAGCAACCAAGCTCCTCTTGCATTAACTACAGNTGATTCAGGTGAGAAATTTGGTTCCTCCATTACTGATGAGAAGACCAAATCATGGAAAGAAATGGTGAAATTATATAAATTTAGGGTGTCGGTTGAAAAAAGTACTCTGCGGATTAGCCATCCAAGTTATATCCCCCTAAGTACCGCCTGCTGTCTCAGCCTTGTCTGCCTTCTAAAGTTGAACAAGACAGAAAAATAAACTTGCGAGTAAAGCAACCAAGCTCCTCTTGCATTAACTACAGCATAATTTGAATGCTGACCTTGCCATTGTTCTGAGCTGAAGAATTAGATGTTCCTGAAAACCTGCGCAAGTTTAAGAAAAAAAAATTATGAAACCACGCTATCAGCATTCAACTATGAAGATACAGAAATGCCAATGTTTTCTTGCACAATCTACCTCGCAGCTCTAGCTTTCCTTTTCTCTTCCTCCAAAGTGTTTGGCTTCTGGGCGAACCGCTCCAAACGTGCCTTCTTTTTCGCAGCTTCTTCGCCTGAATAATGTTCCACAAGTCCAAACCTGCAAATCAATATAGTAGTAGTAGTGATACGGTTGATCTGGGAATGGGTAAACGGACTAACGATGGGTCGCTGCAAGGAAAATATTAATTAAGCTTATTAATAGCCTTCACAGGGAAAGGCAACTGGGTGGGACCTCTTCGCACGATCCCTCCTCTTCTGTTCTTCTGAAACCCCTACATCTTTTCCAGTTGTGGGAGGATTAGTGCCAAACCTGTTGGAAAAAAACAAAATGAAGTAATCTCCAAGGGCAAATTTCGAAGTTCTCTTAAAAAGGTAACTAAATTTCTTTTCAATATAAACCTTACTTGAGGAAAAATTTTCCATCTAATGCAAAGCCAAGAAAAATATGAACTTCGCCATGAAATCCATATTGTAAAATAAGTTAAAGAAGTTTAAAAAAAAAAAGATCAAAGGTTTCAAGATCATATTAACCCTCATAAAAAAAAAGCCAGGAAGTAATAAACGGCCCTGCAGGAAGCAATAAAAAGCCCCGTGCAGAAGCCTACATATCTACATATAAACATCTCAACCAAATGGAATCAATAAGACAATAAGCTTCTCTCACATATTACTATCTTTCGCCAACCCAGCCTCTCGCCATCTCTCTACCTTTAAACAGTAAAGGGATATTACATACAAAACACTTCAAACATTGCTATTTACAAAATTAGCACCCATGTCATTTTTGTTAACCGCCAACCCGATACATTAGCAATGTCATAATCAAACCATTGAGAAATTAACAAAAATAAAAAATATATCTTGGGGTGTTTCATCATGAATTTTCATATTTGGGTGAGAATTCAAAAAAAAGGATCAAAGAGAATGCTAGATTTGTAAATAGCAATATTTTGAGTGATATGTAACTGCCCCAAGCATGACAACTGCTACTAGTGGCCCCATATGGCTACTAGTCCTACCAGATTCTTAACAAGCCAAATGCAGGCACAAATTCAACCACAAAAGACAACCCGTCCCACAGTTGAGTTAGTCGCCCATCAAAATATGCATGTTTGGGTAGGTGTTTGTGCGCATGTCTTACATTAACTCCACTTGGCTTATCTCCACGAAACTGCTCAGAGTTAAGACGCCACCCATCTAAGCTATCAACAGGTAGACAAATTTACGGATATTGACTTGATAATTTTATTAAGTTAAACATAAAATTTAAAATCAGCTTTATGAGTTTTTTGAAACTTGACATTTTGGATAACTAAGTCAAAATTTAAACCTGAATTCAACGTCAGATCACCTCATTGAAATCCCTATAGACATTAAATGCGATTGCATGGGTGTTCAGCCATTGGATTTGGTGTGCTTGAATGGATTGGTTAGCATTGTTCTGCTGGGAGTCTGAGATTTTGACTGTGGAAGAACAGGGCTGTGCTTTCAGGAATTTGAATGACATGGCTACTGTTGAACTAGAAAAAAGGAGGAGAATTAATAAAAGAGAGCATTTCGAAATAAACAGGAAGGAACAAAATGACAAATTTAAGATTAATTTATTGTAGATTTGGTAAGTTATAATTGTCGGAATTATGCTTTCCCTAGAATTTAGTCCGATATATAATGAGAGAAGTTGTAATTGGAAGATTAAGGAATAAGAGAATTTTCTCACTCACGTTATTCTTTATGGTATCAAAGAAATAAATCCACTTGGAAATTAAAAATAAAGAGCCCCGGGTGTATACAAGGAGAAATAAATCCAATGAACATAAAAAAGATAAGATGCAACAACGGAATTGTCCACAACTAAACCTGAATTCACCCACCTCTGACATTCAGCGGGAAGTGAAATCCAACGAACAAAACCAAAAAGGTTGCACACATTATCCTATCCAAGCGCACCTATGGAGAGTTATCATTACGAAGTCCATAATGAAAAAAAGAAAAATAAAGAAAATGTCCAAGCACTTAAGCTAAATGGTATGTGAACCCTTACAAAACTTCTTCCAAATAAAAAACTAGTTGGATGCCAAATGGGTGTTCATGCCAAGTACAGAACATATGGGAGCATTGATAAGTTCAAGGTGTTGATGGCCAAAGCTTTCACTCAATCTTATGGGATGGACTATTAAGAGCATTTGCTTCAGTGGCCAAATTAAACACTAAAAGAGTTCTTCTCTCCTCGGAAATGAATAAAAGTGGGACCTGCAAACGTTTTTGAATAGAGACCTAGAAGAAGTTTATGTAAAAATTCCCCTAGGGCTAGAAGAAGACTGAAATAAACATCAGGTCGATAAACTAAAAAAGTCGCTTTATGATCTCAAACAATCGTCAAGGACTTCATCTAATAAATTCATCAAAACTAAGAAATCTAATGGGTACATCAGATGCCAAGCAGACTGTACACTATTTATAAAACATACGCAAGGAGATAAGAAAACGATACTCATTATATATGTTGATGATATGATCCTGACAGGTGATAATGACAAAGAGATTCAAAAGACTAAGGAGGTTCTTGCTACTAAATTTGAAATTAAAGATCTAGTCATGTCTAAGACAGGTATTGTGATATCCAAAAAAGTACATCCTATATTTATTAAAACAAACATGAATGCTAGAGTGCAAACCTGTTGAGACTCTTATAGCTTTCAACAAAAAGTTACAGTCAGGGGGAAAAAAGGTCTTAGTGAAAAAAGATAAATACCAGATATTGGTGAGTAAACTTCTCCACTTATCACACACTAGACCTAACATCACTTACTCTATCAGCATAGTAAGTCGATACATAAACAATCCAACTAAAGAATATTTGAAGATGGTCTACAATATATTATGATTTCTTAAGAAGATCCCTGACAGAGGCTTATTGTTTAAGAAATCTGACAACAAGGATGTAACTTTTTACACTGATACTAGTTTACAATAGAAGTCACTGAAAAAAGATCCACCTATGGTTATTGTTCCTATATCTGAAAAACATTGTCACATAGAGCAAGAAGTAAACAGTGATCTCTAGAAGCAGTGCAAGGTCTAAGTATCGGGCACTTGCTTTGAAAATTTCTGAAGGAATTTGAATTAAAGAAGTACTAAAAGATGTGGATACTCCAAGATTAACCCCAAAAAGACGTTCTATAGCAACCAACTGTCATTAGCATTGCAAAGAATCTTGCACATCATAATAAAACAAAGCAAATTGAGATTGACAAATATTTTATCTCAGAGAACATCAATGGAGGCGTCATTCACTTAGGGCCCGTTTGGGACAGCTTATAAGTGCGGGCGGCGTTTTCAAAACGCCGCCTCACTGTTTGGTACCCACTTATCGCCAGATTATTGAAAAATGTGTTTTCTAAATTGTAAAAGACGCGGACCGCGGGCTGACCCCCGCGGTTCGCGTTTTCCAATTTACGCCCGTGACCTTGCTTTTTTCCTTCGCCTCTCCCGTGACCCTAGCTTCTCGCTCTCGCTCTNAGTGGGAGGATTAGTGCCAAACCTGTCGGAACAAAACAAAATGAAGTAATCTCCAAGGGCAGATTTCGAAGTTCTCTTAAAAAGGTAACTGCAGGGAGAATCTTAAATTTCTTTTCAATATAAACCTTACTTGAGGAAAAATTTTCCATCTAATGCAAAGCCAAGAAAAAGCTTAACTTCGCCATGAAATCCATATTGTAAAATAAGTTAAAGAAGTTGAAAAAAAAAATCTAAGGTTTCAAGATCATATTAACACTCATAAAAAAAAAGCCAGGAAGCAATAAAGGGCCCTGCAGGGAGCAATAAAAGTCCCCGTGCAGAAGCCTGCATATCTACATATAAACATCTCAACCAAATGGAATCAATAAAACAATAAGCTTCTCTCACATATTACTATCTTTCGCCAACCCAGCCTCTCGCCATCTCTCTGCCTTTAAACTGTAAAGGGATATTCAAAACACTTCAAACATTGCTATTTACAAAATTAGCACCCATGTGATTTTTGTTAACCACCAACCCGATACATTAGCAGTGTCATGGTCAAACCATTGAGAATTTAACAAAAATAAATAATATATATTCGGGTGTTCCATCATAAATTTTGATATTTGGGTGAGAATTCAAAAAAAAGGATCAAAGAGAGTGCTAGATTTGTAAATAGCAATATTTTGAGTGATATGTACGTAACTGCCCCAAGCATGACGACTGCTACTAGTGGCCCCATATGGCTACTAGTCCTACCAGATTCTTAACAAGCCAAATGCAAGCACAAATTCAACCACAAAAGGCAACTCGTCCTACAGTTGAATTAGTCGCCCATCAAAATATGCATGTTTGGGTAGGTGTTTGTGCGCATGTCTTACATTAACTCCACTTGGCTTATCTCCACGAAACTGCTCAGAGTTAAGACGCCACCCATCTAAGCTATCAACAGGTAGACAAATTTACGGATATTGACTTGATAATTTTATTAAGTTAAACATAAAATTTAAAATCAGCTTTATGAGTTTTTTGAAAATTGACATTTTGGATAACTAAGTCAAAATTTAAACCTGAATTTAACGTCAGATCACCTCATTGAAATCCCTATAGACATTAAATGCGATTGCATGGGTGTTCAGCCATTGGATTTGGTGTGCTTGAATGGATTGGTTAGCATTGTTCTGCTGGGTAAATTTGTGAAGGGCCAGCAGTCTGAGGTTTTGATTGTGGAAGAACAGGGCTGTGCTTTCAGGAATTTGAATGACATGGCTATTGTTGAACTAGAATAAAGGAGAAGAGAATTAATAAGAGAGAGCATTTCGAAATAAACAGGAAGGAACAAAATGAAAAATTTAAGATTAAGTTATTGTAGATTTGGTAAGTTATAATTGTGGGAATTATGTTTTCCCTAGAATTTAGTCCCTATATATAATGAGAGAAGTTGTAATTGGAAGATTAAGGAATAAGAGAATTTTCTCACTTACATTATTCTTTATGGTATCAAAGAAATAAATCCACTCGGAAATAAAAAAATAAAGAGCCTCGGGTGTATACAAGGAGAAATAAATCCAATGAGCATAAAAAAGATGAGATGCAACCACAGAATTGTCCACAACTAAACCTTCACCCACCTCTGACATTCAACAGCAAGTGAAATCCAATGAACAAAACCAAAAAGGTTGCACACATTATCCTATCCAAGAGCACGTTGCCTATGGTGAGTTACATTAACTCGCAGGGTCTAATATTGACAATGTGGAAATACCCAAGTCGATTCATGAATCACTATGAAGTCCATAATGAAAAAAAGAAAAATAAAGAAAAATTCCAAGCACTTAAGCTAAATGGTACGTAACCCTTACGAAACTTTTTCCAAATAAAAGACTAGTTGGATGTCAAATGGGTGTCCATGCCAAGTACAGAACATATGGGAGCATTGATAAGTTCAAGATGTTGGTGGCCAAAGCTTTCACTCAATCTTATGGGATGGAATATTAAGAGACTTTTGCTTCAGTGGCCAAATTAAACACTAAAAGAGGTCTTCTCTCCTCGAAAATGAATAAAAGTGGGGCCTGCAAACGTTTTTGAATAGAGGGCTAGAAGAAGTTTATGTAAAAATTCCCCTAGGGCTAGAAGAAGACTCAAATAAACATCAGGTCGATAAACTAAAAAAGTGGCTTTATGATCTCAAACAATCGCCAAGGGCTTCATCTAATAAATTCATCAAAACTATGAAATCAAATAGGTACATCAGACGCCAAGCAAATTGTACACTGTTTATAAAACATACGCAAGGAGATAAGAAAACGATACTCATTATATATGCTGATGATATGATCCTAACAGGTGATGATGACAAAGAGATTAAAAAGACTAAGGAGGTTCTTGCTACTAAATTTGAAATTAAAGATCTAGGAGCAATGAGATACTTTCAGAGCATTGAAGTGGTCATGTCTAAGACAGGTATTGTGATATCCAAAAAAGTACATCCTAGATTTATTAAAACAAACATGAATGCTAGAGTGCAAACCTGTTGAGACTCTTATAGCTTTCAACCAAAAGTTACAATCAGTGGGAAAAAAGGTGTCAGCGAAAAAAGATAAATGTCAGATATTGGTGAGTAAACTTCTCCACTTATCACACACTAGACCTAACATCACTTACTCTATCAGCATAGTAAGTCGATACATAAACAATCCAACTAAAGAATATTTGAAGATGGTCTACAATATATTATGATTTCTTAAGAAGATCCCTGACAGAGGCTTATTGTTTAAGAAATTTGACAACAAGGATGTAAATTTTTACACTGATGCTAGTTTGCAATAGAAGTCACTGAAAAAAGATCCACCTATGGTTATTGTTCCTATATCTGAAAAACATTGTCACATAAAGCAAGAAGTAAACAGTGATCTCTAGAAGCAGTGCAAGGTCTAAGTATCGAGCACTTGCTTTGAAAATTTGTGAAGGAATTTGGATTAAAGGAGTACTAAAAGATGTGGATACTCCAAGATTAACCCCAAAAAGACGTTCTATAGCAACCAACTATCATTATCATTGCAAAGAATCTTGCACATCATAATAAGACAAAGCAAATTGAGATTGACAAACATTTTATCTCAGAGAACATCAATGGAGGCGTCATTCACTTAATCTTACATTCCAAAGCATCAGTATGTTGTCCATGTCTTTATCTCCAGTCAATTTCACGGATTTGAAGACCAAGTTAGGTCTCTACAACATCTATGACCCAGCCTGAGGAGGGTAGAATTATATGTTTTCTATGTAGAGTTATCCTCATTTATTTTTTTACTGTTATTCTTGTAGCTCTTTCCTTCAACGTTAGTTGTAGATTAGATAAATTATAATTCTGGGAATTATGCTTGTCGTAGAATTTACTATCTATATAATGAGAGCATTTGTAATTTGAATATTAGAGAACAAGACATTTTTCTCTCATGTTATCCATCATAAAGTAACCTTTCAGTCTTCTTGATATCCTCTTATCACATAAAATTTTCTATTCATTTCTCCATTTTAACAAATCAACTCTAAAGCTTGAAGTTTTCTTCATTCTTCTATATAATAGCTTCCATATACATGAATCCATTACACTTAGGTATCACAATATCTTCTAATATTAACATCATACCAACCAAAATTATATATCACATACTTAATCTTTGTTATACTAACTCTAAGGCATATATCTTCTAAAATTTTATTCAACTTTTCTAGTTCCACTTAATTCAATGAACGTCTCATTAATTAAAGCTATATATTATATGCAAAAAGCATACACCAAAACACCTCATTTTGAATATTTTTTAAAAGCATCTCTATAAATGCTAAAAAAAAGGTAGACTCAACACTGATCATCCAAGTAAACTTATTGATGGAGAGGAGGCGGCAATTTTGTAGCTAAGGGATAAATTAATGCCTTCATGCATCAGATGGTTTGGTTTTGCATGGAATTGGGATTCACATCCAAAGTAATGGGATGGCAAGTTCAAAGGTTTTTTGATGATGAGAAGTGGCTGAGAGCAATTGGTAGAAGGCTTGGGATGCTATTTGTTGGATATTGGGGGGTGAGAAGAGTTGATTGAGAGTGGAAGAGAGGAATGTAATGCATGGAAAAAAAAGAGGAATTTAGGGGTAAGATAATTGATAAGGAGGACGCCTTGCAAGACTATACAAGGATGATCAAAAACCAAGCCTATGTTTCAAGCATGCATATATGAATAGACAATGATTTCATAAGCAAGAAAAAGTTTCTTTCCATTCCTCATTTCATCAATATTCGTATTACAATAACATCACAAATTAAAAATTCCCTAGAAAAAAGAATAAAATTACGTTACTTTTTCTTTCATGAATGAACCGTATATGATTGTCTAGTTGAGGTTTCGTTTGGGGTTGTTTATGCTTTTCAAATTTTGTTGCTCAAATCTTCTTCCCAACAGCAGTTTCAAAACCACTTTCCCAAAAGCTGCCTTTATAGATAAAATTTGGAAAAAACTGAAAAAGCTATCATCCAAATGGACACTACTATTTATTGGATGCTTTCCTACCACAAAAGTTATCTACAACAAAATGTGAATGCTTATGAAACTGCCACTTTGATAATGCTTGTAATGATCTTCACAAACTCTTTTGATTTGAATTTTGCAACTCCATGAATTTGAATTGTGTAACTCCCAATTCTGAATAAAAAAACCTTGAATAGTTATGAAACTGCACTTTGGTGGTGCTTAAAATGATCTTGACATGTAGCAACCTTAATTTGAATTTTGTAACTCCTATTTCAACTTGAATTACAAAGTCCTTGCGTCGGTGAGGGATCTTCATTGACTTTCCCAAATCGTAAAGGACTCATTAATTCAACTCACTTCCAAGTTTGAACTACAAAACAATTTCATCAAACTCAACCAACTTTCAACTAGCTTCTTTACTGACTTGCCGTTTGGGATGACTTTTATTTTTGTTTTCTCTTTTTTGTTTTTATTTTATTTTGTTTATGTTTTGATCTGAAACAAAAAATGTTTGGTATGTTTGATTAATATATGTTCATTTTTAAAACACTCAAAACACCTACAATTTTTTTTTTAGTAATTTCAAAAACATATTAATTTGTTTTTAGCAACAGAAAATAAAAACATGTTAACAACACATTAAACAAACATATTTTTAAAATAAAGGAAAAAAAACAAAATAAATAAAATAAATTTAATTCCAAACAGGCTTTAAGTTAATTTGTTTTTAAAATAAAAAATACAATGATTATTTAGAATGAAAATATAACATTAAAATAGTCATGAAGCTAATATATTCTTGATGTGATCCATCAATTCTTCCCTGCTCAAAGAACTCT
>JXCR01147100.1:150989-163847 GCA_002079205.1 Phalaenopsis hybrid cultivar
CGAGTGAAATACTTGTGATCTTTTATGGACGTCTGAATATTTGAGTTATTGATGGACTTTAATTTCTATTGTTCTATGTTATGTTCATGTTATGCAGACTTTTTTAATCTCCTTCGTGGATGTTTTGGACAGTTCACCTTTTTATGTGGTTGTTCTATCTGTGTGGCTAATTTTATTATATATTGTTTTTATTTTGCCCAAAGTTCATATGTTCTATTTATCTTTCATAGCATACTTTTGTTCTTATTACTAAAGTCAATTCATTTTCCTTTTAACAATTTTGTAGTATGGATGAAGAAGATATCCACCACATACGCACAGTCGCATTTACTCTTACCTTATTGTATTATTATTATCTCAAACACGTTGACCGAAACACATGTATAACTTCAACTCAAGTAGGAGACAGATGGGTTGGTGAGTTATTACGGGGCCATCCAACACGGTTCTTTAATATGTTCCGTATGACACAAGAAATATTTCATGATCTTCTAAATGAACTCCGGATCAATCATGGGTTTCACGGCTCTGCAATAACAACCCCAAGGGAAGTGCTTGCAATAACTCTATACATCTTATCTCAAAATGAATCAATAAGAGGAGCTATGGGGCGTTTCCAACATTCATCTGAAACCATCAGCTGATATTTCTCAGTCGGTTTGAACTCTCTTGTGAGTTTGGCCCAGAAGGTAGTGAAGCCCGAGGATCCAACGTTCCATTCAATTCCTTCACAAATTGCAAATGACCCTCGATACATGTCATTTTTTAAGGTATGTCTTTTACCATTACATTTATCTTTCTACTTTTATTATAATACAGTTTAAAAAACTCTCTAGCTGTAACTCCAGGATTGTATTGGAGCTATTGATGAGACACACGTCGATGCACGATTATCTAATGAAGAAAAAGTTACGTAAACGGCCGATGCGGCGCCCCAACACAAAATGTTCTGGTCGTATGTGATTTCAATATGTGCTTTACTTTTGTTATGGCTGGATGGGAAGGAAGAGCTCACGATAGTCGTGTTTTCAAGTTCGCTACCAGAAACTTCAGACATGGATTTCTGTACCCACCTCTGGGTAAATACTATTTGGTTGATGCTGGATATCCATTGCAAAGGGGATATCTAAAACCCTATCCAGATACGAAGTACCACATTCCTGATTTTGAAAGATCTAGTGGAGTCGCACGAGGCAAAAAAGAGGTTTTTAACAAAAGACACTCTTCATTGCGCGGCGTAATTGAAAGAGCGTTTGGAGTGTGAAAGAAGAAGTGGGTCATATTACGGGATATGCCGTCTTACCCTTTTCCAAAGCAAGTACAAATAGTTGTCACAATGACGCTACACAATTTCATCCGACGCCACCCTTCCAGATCGGATACGGAGTTTGTCATTTTAGAAGATGATTCAGTTTAAATCTCACCTGAAGCATTTGAATATCATGTGGGACGTTCAATACATGAAGAGTTTGGTTCAGAAGATGCATGCACACGAGAGGGTGAAGGTGCATCAGAGATGACGACTTTACGAGAATAAATAGCAGATGATATCAGTCGGTCATGATATCAGCAAAGACATAAAATACACGTTGTCTTGTTTTGTTAGTTGGTGTGTAACGATTTTTACTTTGGTTTGTCTCAGCAGTAGCGGTTTCTACTCTAGTTTAAATGAGAAAAAATATTAGTTGTTAATTGGAACATATATATTATGGTATGCTTGCTTTGTGCTTTGATTTGTGATAGTGCTATTTATTTTTATTTGCAAGTGCACCCATAGTTGCTCGAGCTCTTTTAATAATAGGCAATTGTATAACTCTTATAATTTGCAGAGTAATGATTCTTGTAAGATTACACTTCTGATAATTTTTTGGTTCTATTTTGAAGCACGTGCAAGGTTCTTGACAATGATATTACACTCCATTTGTCTCAACAAGCTCAACCTAGTTGTTCAAAATTTCTCGTGTTCATCTCTTTATAAGTAACCATGTTGTAGGATGATATTACACTACATTTCAAACAAGATTCACATAGCAAACTATTATTTCATATCTAAATCTCAAATTATTCAAAAACTTACCACATAAATTGAATCACTTCAGTTTAGTTGGAAAGCTTCAAATGATTCCTCTTGAAAATTTTTTGCTCCCTAAGAAAGCTGAAATATGTGTTGCTTGAAGTTCTTTGCAAGGAAAGTTTGATTTGGCAAAATGAAAATTCAATCGATCGTTCAGGTACAAGTAAATGCAAGGTATGCATTTGGCTATTAGTTGAAATATTTTTAGGATCCATTAAGAAATAATTTATATTTTTGAAAAGTTGTTGAGTGTTTTGGCGAATATGGACAACATTTAGAACAAGAAATACACTAAAGACTTTTTGATTATATGATTTTAACAGTTTAGCTGTTCGAGTGTGACAAAAATTCAGATGAACACAAACAGGGGGCTTCTTTCTTGATGAGTCATCATGAAATGCTAAAGATTTATAAACCTTGGGTGTTGGTCTTGCTAAAGAATTATAAGCAGAGAATACCTATCAAAACATGAAATGCTAANCGATCTTTTGTGATTTATGTGTAAGGGAGGTTGAGGTGGAAATAGACCCACTACATTTTTTAACAAAGAAGAGTGGCGAAATATCTTGGTTAAATTCAAAGAAATGACTAGAAGAGATTACGATCGCATGAAAATGAAGAACAAATGGAACCAGTTAAAGAATGATTGGAAACTATGAAAAGAACTGAAAAGGGGATCAACGGGAATGGCTGGGATCCAGTTAAGCGCACAATAGATGCACCAGAAGAATGGTGGGCTGAAAAACTACAGGTGCATAATTTATATTTTATGTTTAATATAATTTCGCATTGACCTGACATTATTTTATTAATGCACATTTGTTATCTATATCAGGCAGTGCCGTCAGCCAAAAAATTTAAATTCGTTGGCATTGATCCAGTAATGGAGGAAAAACTAGATGGAATGTTCACTGGGGTTGTCGCTACAGGAACTCATGCGTTCACCCCAAATGATATAGGGTTGAGCAGCTCAGCCCAAGAGATGGATACCGTGCAGATAGGTGATTCAGGAGACCGTTCTAGCCATGTTCACACAGATGTTCAATCCACGAGTGTGCCCAAGCGTCCCAGGGTAGAAAAGAAGAACAAAGGGGTTGCTTTCATTAAAGGCACTATTGATGTACTTGTTGAAACCTGTAAAGCTTGGTCTTCTTCTTCGCAAGACAGCTCAATTGATGAGTGTCTTCAGGTCCTTAATACATATGCTGATGTTAAGGCAGACGATGATGACTACATTCAATACGTGAAGGTGTTACGAGATCCAACCATCAGACAGTTTTTTATGAAGTTAGAACCGAAATACCGAGTGAAATACTTGTGATCTTTTATGGACGTCTGAATATTTGAGTTATTGATGGACTTTAATTTCTATTGTTCTATGTTATGTTCATGTTATGCAGACTTTTTTAATCTCCTTCGTGGATGTTTTGGACAGTTCACCTTTTTATGTGGTTGTTCTATCTGTGTGGCTAATTTTATTATATATTGTTTTTATTTTGCCCAAAGTTCATATGTTCTATTTATCTTTCATAGCATACTTTTGTTCTTATTACTAAAGTCAATTCATTTTCCTTTTAACAATTTTGTAGTATGGATGAAGAAGATATCCACCACATACGCACAGTCGCATTTACTCTTACCTTATTGTATTATTATTATCTCAAACACGTTGACCGAAACACATGTATAACTTCAACTCAAGTAGGAGACAGATGGGTTGGTGAGTTATTACGGGGCCATCCAACACGGTTCTTTAATATGTTCCGTATGACACAAGAAATATTTCATGATCTTCTAAATGAACTCCGGATCAATCATGGGTTTCACGGCTCTGCAACAACAACCCCAAGGGAAGTGCTTGCAATAACTCTATACATCTTATCTCAAAATGAATCAATAAGAGGGGCTATGGGGCGTTTCCAACATTCATCTGAAACCATCAGCTGATATTTCTCAGTCGGTTTGAACTCTCTTGTGAGTTTGGCCCAGAAGGTAGTGAAGCCCGAGGATCCAACGTTCCATTCAATTCCTTCACAAATTGCAAATGACCCTCGATACATGTCATTTTTTAAGGTATGTCTTTTACCATTACATTTATCTTTCTACTTTTATTATAATACAGTTTAAAAAACTCTCTAGCTGTAACTCCAGGATTGTATTGGAGCTATTGATGAGACACACGTCGATGCACGATTATCTAATGAAGAAAAAGTTACGTAAACGGCCGATGCGGCGCCCCAACACAAAATGTTCTGGTCGTATGTGATTTCAATATGTGCTTTACTTTTGTTATGGCTGGATGGGAAGGAAGAGCTCACGATAGTCGTGTTTTCAAGTTCGCTACCAGAAACTTCAGACATGGATTTCTGTACCCACCTCTGGGTAAATACTATTTGGTTGATGCTGGATATCCATTGCAAAGGGGATATCTAAAACCCTATCCAGATACGAAGTACCACATTCCTGATTTTGAAAGATCTAGTGGAGTCGCACGAGGCAAAAAAGAGGTTTTTAACAAAAGACACTCTTCATTGCGCGGCGTAATTGAAAGAGCGTTTGGAGTGTGAAAGAAGAAGTGGGTCATATTACGGGATATGCCGTCTTACCCTTTTCCAAAGCAAGTACAAATAGTTGTCACAATGACGCTACACAATTTCATCCGACGCCACCCTTCCAGATCGGATACGGAGTTTGTCATTTTAGAAGATGATTCAGTTTAAATCTCACCTGAAGCATTTGAATATCATGTGGGACGTTCAATACATGAAGAGTTTGGTTCAGAAGATGCATGCACACGAGAGGGTGAAGGTGCATCAGAGATGACGACTTTACGAGAATAAATAGCAGATGATATCAGTCGGTCATGATATCAGCAAAGACATAAAATACACGTTGTCTTGTTTTGTTAGTTGGTGTGTAACGATTTTTACTTTGGTTTGTCTCAGCAGTAGCGGTTTCTACTCTAGTTTAAATGAGAAAAAATATTAGTTGTTAATTGGAACATATATATTATGGTATGCTTGCTTTGTGCTTTGATTTGTGATAGTGCTATTTATTTTTATTTGCAAGTGCACCCATAGTTGCTCGAGCTCTTTTAATAATAGGCAATTGTATAACTCTTATAATTTGCAGAGTAATGATTCTTGTAAGATTACACTTCTGATAATTTTTTGGTTCTATTTTGAAGCACGTGCAAGGTTCTTGACAATGATATTACACTCCATTTGTCTCAACAAGCTCAACCTAGTTGTTCAAAATTTCTCGTGTTCATCTCTTTATAAGTAACCATGTTGTAGGATGATATTACACTACATTTCAAACAAGATTCACATAGCAAACTATTATTTCATATCTAAATCTCAAATTATTCAAAAACTTACCACATAAATTGAATCACTTCAGTTTAGTTGGAAAGCTTCAAATGATTCCTCTTGAAAATTTTTTGCTCCCTAAGAAAGCTGAAATATGTGTTGCTTGAAGTTCTTTGCAAGGAAAGTTTGATTTGGCAAAATGAAAATTCAATCGATCGTTCAGGTACAAGTAAATGCAAGGTATGCATTTGGCTATTAGTTGAAATATTTTTAGGATCCATTAAGAAATAATTTATATTTTTGAAAAGTTGTTGAGTGTTTTGGCGAATATGGACAACATTTAGAACAAGAAATACACTAAAGACTTTTTGATTATATGATTTTAACAGTTTAGCTGTTCGAGTGTGACAAAAATTCAGATGAACACAAACAGGGGGCTTCTTTCTTGATGAGTCATCATGAAATGCTAAAGATTTATAAACCTTGGGTGTTGGTCTTGCTAAAGAATTATAAGCAGAGAATACCTATCAAAACATGAAATGCTAAAGATTGGCTACATGAAATGCATGAGGTCGGCTACATGAAATGCAAAAGAATAATAAACCTTGGGTGTTGGTCTTGATGGCACATTCACTTGAACTCTTTATGGAACATTTAAGGCGTGCTTGATGAGTCATCATTATCATCTACATCACGTTGATGGTTGTTAGTCATTTTGATATTTCTATAACTTGATTTGTCAGCAGAGAATACCTATCAAAACATTACATTATATCACATGATTTGTTCACATAGAAAACTATTATTTCATATCTAAATCTCAAATTATTCAAAAACTTACCACATAAATTGAATCACTTCAGTTTAGTTGGTTAGGTTATATCAATATTCTGATTGGTTCGGTTTTACAATATTCATTTTTAGTTAGATTAAATAAATAAATATTCTGATTGGTTCGGTCTTACATAAATACCATTCAATTTTTATGCATTTACATATCTAGCACTTCTTTTGTACATGAGAATTCACCAATGCAAGTGAGTTTAGCATCCTGATCTTTTGAAAGATATGATCACTGTTAACATCACTAAATATCTGCATATGAGTCGTTGCCACAATGAAGATAGAAATATGTATCTACTGTGTGACTCAATGTCTTGATGATCACAATTAGAATACTCTTGGTCTCTTGGATCCATCTTAATGTTTATTGTGGAAAGGGTTGCATGTGGTGTTAATTCTCTTGGTCTCTTGGATCCATCTTAATGTTATTGTAGACAGTATTTTATTCAAACTAATTACATTTACTTTTTGTTCTGGCTCTAGCATTGACTTAAATGCTTCTGAATTGAAAAGTACAATTTATTCTTATTTACCATCATTTGAGGTTAATTCGAATTTGACTAAACTATGCAAACAACATCTATGACATCACTTGATTCTCTAAAGTATTAGTTGTTTACAAAGCCAATTCAAGGCAATGTGGCTGCCCGGGGAGCTACTTCTTACCACTGTCTTTCGCCTGAGTCAAAACCGGGCACTTATAAAGTACTAGTTATATTTTGTTACTCATTGCCAGCATCCTTGGTTCCTTGGGCTAAGACATTTTCCTTGGCAAGCTTGCATAATAACTCCCACCTTGGAAGTGGTTGAGGCACTGTGATTTCGCCTCACTTTGCTTAAGCGCCAGGGCATTTGCTTGGTTCACTTTTAACATCATTCATATTTTAGTTAATGAATTTAATTAAAATTATTGTTTGGTTATTCAACCAGGAGAATTTACATACATAACAGTAAAATGATATATTTAACAAAAAAAACTGCAGTGTACTGACAGGATGTTGGTCCTTTTGATAGAACTGCATCGAATATTTCTCTAATTAACAATAAAAATAGAACTGCATCGAAGTCTTTATTTTTTAAAAGCTGTTAGTCCTTTTGATGCCCTTTGCCAGAGAGATCTTGTTGCTAGTTGTCCACCTCTTCGTCAGCCTTCACATGCTTGCTTGTCCTTAGGAATTTTTCCCCTGAGGAAGCATTGTCATTAGAATTGAGGTATACTATTGTAAATAGTGATAATTAACGAATTTGGAGTTTTTATACTTGCATGAATATTTATGTTGTTTGAGACATGATTGTTTCTCATACGTGAACTTACTTGTGACAAGAAAGCTAGTCAATTGGGATAGTAGTTGTGCATTTGAGACATGACTGCCTATTTTTTATAAGAGGTGCAATCATTACTATTTTCATTCCTCTGAGACATGCCTTAGAAATCAGTGTATTGGTAGCTGAAGTTATCTTTCCTGAGGAGGATTTATTTGTGGAGGAGGAAAGACTGCGGTCAGCTTTCTGTTGTCTGGCAGTATGTTAAAAAATGGCTACTCAATAAACAAAACCATTTATGAATTAATCCTTCTGTGAATATATAATCAGTAGGTCTCTTCCTTGTGACCATTTCAAGGGCAAAAACACCAAAGCTGTAGACATCCCCCTTTGTTGATGCAGTTCTCCCATATTTATACTCTTGATATTTCATGCAAACAGATTTTTTTTTTAGTTTTTGAAATAACCTCATCTTATGCTTTAAAACTATGGTATGGTTATGGAAGCATCTAATGCTGAAGCATCTAATGCTGATTTATTCTTGGTTCTAATATCATGCACTACAAAATGTCACGACACTATGGTATGGTTATGGTAGCATCTAAAATTTGTAAGCAATCTGTATGTAGCTTGGATGAACCCTTGCTATGTATGTAGCTTGGATGGCAACCGCTACTATGGTATGACGAAATTAGGGTATGTTGGATTCAATGTTGGTCGAAATTTTGGATGGTTTCAATTTGGGTTCTTTTGAAATCAAACTAATGCTGAAGCTGTAATCTATTTTTAGTTTTATTTTTATGGCTGTGAAGTTGTAATCTATTTTGTTTCATTGCAAAATATTGCAATAAGGCCTATGCATTATTGTTGAAGCTGTAATACATGAACAATGTTGTACATGCTCCGTGCTCTATATGCAATTGCCTGAATGAAGTTTAGGTGTCGAGAATATGTATACAATTCTGATGTGTTTATATCTGACACCTAAACTTTCATATTTACATGCACATCACTCAATTAGTTTATTTTTGCATGGGTTAAAGCACCATAGTGTCTGTGCTTGTAAATATGATTGAGAGATATGGGAATACATAAGAATGGGTGCTATTTATGTAGATTTCCCTAAGTTTTTATAAATCAATTAGTTTATTTTTGCATTGCCTTGAGGCTTATTACACTGACGATGTATACAATATATTTGATTTTCTTACCTATCATTGATATGGTTTCTTTTCCATAGGATGATCATTGTTCTCCTTCCATGTTTCTTTTGCCTAGTGTTGTTCCAGCTGGTTCACATCAACATTTTCTCGTTTCAATAAGTACATCAAGAGTGTCTTTTTTGTTGAGAAATAAAAAAATGCCATTTTTATTCCATGCAATCTCCATTCTAAGGAAATAAATTTCAGAACAAATTGGTCTTTTAATTCAAAATCCCTTTTTAGCTTTCTTTGTAAGTTAAAGATTTCTTCTTCATCATTTTAAAATTTTTTTTTATTATCAAGTTGAAGAACTGTATAATATCCTAAACATTAATATGTAATCACCCTATATTAATGTTTCGATGCTCATATGCAATATTAATATTTTTGTAAATATTAATGTTTCAGATTGTTATATGAACTTAAAGTGATATTCTGTTACTTATATGAAGTTAATAAGAGTGGTCTTAGATGCAGGTGGTCAAATAACTCTGTTGCAACAATTGCTTTCACAATTTGGTATGTTAAGTTTTTTTTTCCCTCAAGTTTTTGACTGATTAACGCTTTTTAAAATAATTGCAGGACAATAAGCTCGAGATATTCAGGGAAGTCAGGGCAAATGATGTGCCGATGTGGGCTACCGTCATTGCTTTTCACATCACGACAAACACATAGTTACGGACGACAATTTTACAGGTGCCCGCGGTGGGGACAGGGACCGGACGACTGCAAATTCTTCAAGTGGACCGACAGTAGAACTATTTCTACGTGCTCCCAGTTGGACACAACTGCTAGGAGTTCAATAGTGCCACAACGGGAGAACGCCACATGTGATTCGAGTTCTTCCGTTTCTACAATATCGCAGTCGGACAGGTTTGCTCAGGATTCTGGAGTGTCAGATGCAGGTGGCATGGGCCGTGATATGCTGCTACATTATAAAGTCAACATTATCACATTTTTACTTATCATTTTAACATGTTATTTTTTCTTCTTTATGGACTCTTATTATACTTTGTAGTAGTATGTACAGATGCGTTTGACTTTTGTATGTGTAACATATTTATTTGATGTGATCGAAAATGTTTTAGTTATATGAATATAAATCAACTTTTTTGTATTCTCTTGCCTGAACAGTGATCTTTAATTTTGTTGAGAAAAGAACAAATTCTGCTGCACATATTATACATTTAATAAAAAAAAATTTCAAATAAACTGTTTACAAAACGCACTAACCAAACAGCTAAACTACTTATTCAGAACAGGGGCAAAATGGTCAATTTTTCACAATCAGTTGTTTTCCATAAACGTCAACCAAACAGCCAGACAGCTTATCAGGATCAGCTGCTCATCAGCAGATTATCAGGATAAGCTGCTTATCAGCAGAAGCTGGATAAGCTGCAGCTGCCCCAAACAGACCCTTAGTCTTACACTCCAAAGCGCTAGTATGTTGTCGATGTCTTTACAAAAAATCTCTCCAGTCAATTTCACGGATTTGAAGAACAAGTTCGGTCTCTACAACATCTATGACAGCCTGCGGAGGGTAGAATTATATGTTTTCTATGTAGAGTTATCCTCATTTATTTTTTTACTGTTATTCTTGTAGCTCTTTCCTTCAACGTTAGTTATAGATTAGATAAATTATAATTCTGGGAATTATGCTTGCCGTAGAATTTACTATCTATATAATGAGAGCAATTGTAATTTTAAGATTAGAGAATAAGACAATTTTCTCTCATGTTATCCATCATAAAGTAACCTTTCGGTCTTCCTGATATCCTCTTATCACATAAAATTTTCAACTCATTTCTCCATTTTAACAAATCAACTCTAAAGCTTGAAGTTTTCTTCATTCTTCTATATAATAGCTTCCATATACATGAATCCATTACACTTAGGTATCACAATATTTCTAATATTAATAAATAATAAATATTAACATCATACCAACCAAAATTATATATCACATACTTAATCTTTATTATACTAACTCTAAGGCATATATCTTCTAAAATTTTATTCAATTTTTCTAGTTCCACTTATTTCAATGAACGTCTCATTAATTAAAGCTATATATTATATGCAAAAAGCATGCACCAAAGCACCTCATTTTGAATATTTTTTATAAGCATCTCTATAAATGCAAAAAAAAAGGTGGACTCAACACTGATCATCCAAGTAAACTTATTGATGGAGAGGAGGCGGCAATTTTGTAGCTAAGGGATAAATTAATGCCTTCATGCATCAGATGGTTTGGTTTTGCATGGAATTGGGATTCACATCCAAAGTAATGGGATGGCAAGTTCAAAGGTTTTTTGATGATGAGAAGTGGCTGAGAGCAATTGGTAGAAGGCTTGGGATGCTATTTGTTGGATATTGGGGGGTGAGAAGAGTTGATTGAGAGTGGAATAGAAGAATGTAATGCATGGAAAAAGAGAGGAATTTAGGGGTAAGATAATTGATAAGGAGGATGCCTTGCAAGACTATACAAGGATGATCACAAACCAAGCCTATGTTTCAAGCATGCATATATTAATAGACAATGATTTCATAAGCAAGAAAAAGTTTCTTTCCATTCCTCATTTCATCAATATTTGTATTACAATAACATCACAAATTAAAAATTCACTAGAAAAAAAGAATAAAATTACGTTACTTTTTCTTTCATGAATGAACCGTATATGATTGTCTAGTTGAGGTTTCGTTTGGGGTTGTTTATGCTTTTCAAATTTTGTTGCTCAAATATTCTTCCCAACAACAGTTTCAAAACCACTTTCCCAAAAGCTGCCTTTAAAGATAAAATTTGGAAAAAAACTGAAAAAGCTATCATCCAAATGGACACTACTATTTATTGGATGCTTTCCTACCACAAAAGTTATCTACAACAAAATGTTAATGCTTATGAAACTGCCACTTTGATAATGCTTGTAATGATCTTGACATATAACTCTTTTGATTTGACTTTTGCAACTCCAAGAATTTGAATTGTGTAACTCCCAAATCTGAATAAAAAAACCTTGAATAGTTATGAAACTGCACATTCGTGGTGCTTAAAATGATCTTGACATGTAGCAACCTTAATTTGAGTTTTGTAACTCCTATTTCAACTTGAATTACATAGTCCTTGCGTCGGTGAGGGATCTTCATTGACTTTACCAAATCGTAAAGGAGTCATTAATTCAACTCACTTCCAAGTTCGAACTACAAAACAATTTCATCAAAGTCAACCAACTTTCAACTAGCTTCTTTACTGACTTGCCGTTTGGGATGACTTTTATTTTTTTTTCTCTTTTTTGTTTTTATTTTATTTTGTTTATGTTTTGATCTGAAACAAAAAATGTTTGGTATGCTTGATTAATATATATTCATTTTTTAAAACACTCAAAACACCTACAGATTTTTTTTAGTAATTTCAAAAACATACTAATTTGTTTTTAGCAACAGAAAATAAAAACAGGTTAACAACACATTAAACAAACAAGTTTTTAAAATAAAGGAAAAAAAACAAAATAAATAAAATAAATTTAATTCCAAACAGGCTTTAAGTTAAATTGTTTTTAAAATAAAAAATACAATGATTATTTAGAATGAAAATATAACATTAAAATAGCCATGAAGCTAATATATTCTTGATGTGATCCATCAATTCTTCCCTGCTCAAAGAACTCTGCTCAGAAAAGCCCAATCTGGTTGTAATGAGATGAGGGTCCATATAGTCCATATATTTATAGTGGTGGTGAAATGTCAATAGTTTTAGGTATCAATGAACTAAATATAAAATCAATTATAGAAGTGGATTACTTTCTCCTGCATTACAGTTAGTTAGCCAATCGCAATGATTTATGAATCCTTTAAATGGTATATCATTTGCAATGAAAGCAAGAATGTAAATCATGTTAAAAGGCAAACTCATAAAATAAGAAAGACCTAAGATGGTTGATGATTTTGGAATATGATGAGAAGTGCCAAAATGGGCTGTAGGTTTCTGAAATATGGTAACTTAGGGTTCGTTTGGGGCAGCTTATAAGTGCGGGCGGCGTTTTCAAAACGCTGTCATACCGTTTGGTTCGCGCTTTTCGCCAGCTTATCCGAAACTGCGTTTGGGTTTTTATACTAAACTCAGGCCGCGGGCCGACCCCTGCGGCCGGCCCGCGGGCCGCGTTTCAGG
>JXCR01147100.1:163880-187371 GCA_002079205.1 Phalaenopsis hybrid cultivar
TCGACCCCCACGGCCGGCCCGCGGGCCGCGTTTCAGGATAAGCAGCTTATCCTGAAACGCACAAGCTGCCCCAAACGGACCCTTAATAGATGGTCATTATAAGGTATAGTAGACATGTCAGACAAAATATTTAGAAGCAAAGTATTTATGTGACCCTTAATAGACAATGATGCATCCTCCAATGTTGGAAATCCTGTTTAGGAGATTCTTTTTGTTTTTTAAACTTAAAATGTTTAGTGAGGTTAGTAGAGTAATAAATCATTACCATTTTCCCTTTCTAACTTGAGGTAAATTTTTATTCCAAGTAAAAATTATAGGACAAAAATTTTGAAAATATTGGTTTTATGTTTAAAGGTATAAACAGTTATCAAGGCTATCATTCAAAACATTCTTCTCATAAATCCACGACTCTTTAATGATATGTATTTTGTTCATAGAAAGGACATCACATAAAATTTGTTCTCCATTATTTATTATCTACTATAATATGAACTAGGCTCCTTTGTCTCACAAACAAGAATGGGGTGTTGCTGTAACTAATATGGAATGGCTTACAATGGGGTTCAAGTTTCAAGTTAGCTCTTAGGATTCCTTCCTTTTTTTTCAAAAATTTAGCTCTTAGGATTATTTGGCGACTATAATATTTAGTATAATATTTTAATCAATAACTAGTCCATATTTCTTTTCACTGCATCTTGCATGCAAATGGAATATTTTTTTGAACTATTGAAATAAAAAATATATTTCATGATAGATAAAGGAGCTAATTTTGAATGCATTATGGTACACAAGTGCAGTAGAATGCTTATACCTAAGAATAATGCAGATAATGTCAGTGCATGAAATAGCTTTCAAAATCTTTCAGAAATTATCAACAACTAACTTCCATCAACAATCATAAACATATAAAAACTAATAAATAAAAAATGAAACAATCAAGCAAATATTGTTCAGAAGCTTATGATCGAACTAGCATGTGTAAGTTTTGCAAGTTTATTAGTTCAATGCAAATGCGTGTATTGTACGTGGAATAGAATGGTTGTAGGATTTTGGTGTTCAGTTTGATGTAAATGGAATTTAAGAGTAAAATTTCATAGAATTCTAGACTCAGCAGCTAGTTCATTGCTAGAGTATTTTGAACTCGTCGGATTTGAATGAGTTTCAAATAGACAACAAATTTATCACCCGTTGAAATCAATTATGCAAAATCATGTTCATTTTGACTCTTTGTGCTTTCTAATTTTTCAAGGCTTTGTTCACTGAAATCCAAACGATGGAAAAAAGAGATATTTATAGCTGAGGTTGTAAATTAATGCCTCATATGCATTGTGTGGTTTGGCTTCGCATGGAAGCAGGTTTAGTTAAAAGTGCATTTTTAAAAGAATGTCTAAAGGCCATAATTTTCTCATAATCTCTATGATCCTCAAAAGAACTTAAAAGTGCATTTCTTTTAATAATCTTTTCTACATCCTCACTGCAACAAGTTTCATTATCATCATATAATCTATTTCTAGACTCCCATGAAATCTCAACAGCAATCCTCTTAATATAAATGGGCATCTTATCTCAAATTAAGTTTGGCTCAATTAAATTACTTCAAATTCCCACTATTAATATTTTTTTTATTTTTTTTTATACTTTTAAGATATATATCCATAAATATTACCTATCTTATGTGACAAAGCTTTTTTTACCTTCCTTACAACCTTTGCAATAAAATTATTTTTCTTTTTTTAGTATAAAAAAATTAATTTTGGTAACACCAATTACAAGAGTTCTCATTTTTTAAAACGTTGGTTACTTCAACAGGTCCACAACATAGGCTAACGTGAGTCAAGTAAAACTTCACCTAATGCATTTTTATCTCAAATAAAATAGCCACCGTGAATCATCTCATAACCAATCCTACATAGCCTATACGCACATCTAAATCACCGCCAATAACTATCATTACTTCAATGGGCATACATTATGATAGTTCATCCATCAAGTAACAACTTTAACTTTTCTCAAATAAAATTCTATTACAACTTGAGAAGAATAAACATTGAGAACATACATAACTTTCTCACCTCTTATTATCCTGTAAGAATCATATTTTGAGCAGCAAAATTTTATTTTTCAACTCTTCATCAATAACTAATCCAACCTCATTCCTATTATTGACATTTCCAAAATAAATCAACTTATAAGCATTGTCAAAATTCCTAAACTTCTTTCATTTAATCTAGTTACTTGAAAATTTAACAAATACACGTGTTTAATGTGCTTAACGACTTATAAGCTTTGTCAAAATTCCTAAACTTCGTTCCTTTAATTTAGTTACTTGAAAATTTAACAAATACAAGTGTGTAATGTGCTTATAGCAAATCAATACTCTTGCCTCTTTTATGGGTGTAGGCATATTTTTGTCAGCCCACATAAATCATGTTATCTTCTTGTTGTGTTTAGTTTTTTTTATATTGTTTTATGTGCTTATTTATTAGCCCATCGGATACCGTTCTAGAACTCCTATAAAGTATTTTGCAATGGGATTTAGTTGGGATATGGCTATGGAATAGCGAGGGAAACGTAAAATGCAAGTTTGATGGCGTTTGGACGGGATTGTGACGATAAATCTGCTTTTGGACAGCAGATTCAGCGTCATCGAAGGCTGTCTGACTTAAAACAACAAAGAAAACTCTGAGTCGGCAAAGTTCGCGCAATGAAAAGGTTTCACCACCAGTTCCTCAGCAAGATACAGGCTCACCACTTACAAAAGGAAAGGATATAGTACTCTTTAAGGTAGAAAACTGAGATTATAATCTCCATAAACTCGAAAACAAATCCAAAATCCCCCAAAATAGAAGAAACACAAACATATAAAGTTTCCTAATAGAGAAACCCAAATTAGAAAATAGATAAATAGGAAATAAATAAAAAAATATAAATTTCCTTTGTCACAAGAACGGGAGCACAGGATCCCCGATACCGTCATTTTAGCGCGACATTGCTGTGACATTCTTCCCAATTAGGAGGAGCTTCGTCTTCTTCGAATCAATCTACCATCACCATAATAAAGTCATTACCTTGTTGTGTCTGAGGCAATCCCACTGCAAAATATATGCTCACATCATTTTCAGATAGCTTTAAAACACATACATACGTCCCTCTAAAGTATGTCCTAATGGAAGAAATGACCATCACACTTGGCAAAACGTGATATGGAACTACACATATACGGAGATTCTCACGAAAAAAGTTTCAAGTCATTAAATTTGTAACCTTCTTTTGCCACTTAACGTACTCAACTGGGTGAATATAATAAAAAAGTATGTCTAGAGGAACTAATTATGGAACGAAATCTTTGGTATTTTGAACCATTCTTGATGACAACCATTGTATTCCACGTACAATTGGAACTACACAATCAATCCAAATATTTGACAACTCCTTTAACAAGGGCTGCTCCTTTTCTGGTAATGGCTCCTCGGACTCACTACTTTCAAGGAAAACTAATGCTAGTCATGTTGGAGGCTCTCTTATGGGCTCAATTGGAACTACTAGCATCTTTTCCTCATCGGCTAGAAGTTGAGACTCATATGTGACATTTTCATCCTTGTTTAGTGAAAGAGATCATACTCTTTTTAGGGCAATAAAATACAGTATGCCCAAAACTATGGCACTTGACACACTTCCTAGTTAGGACGAATTTGGGAGCTTTGGTTGGTTCCACCTATTCTCTACTCTGAATTAGTTCCTCCATAAGTGAGGAGGGTCGATTTAGATGCTCTGTTAGATGTATTCTTCCTATTTCATCATGGGGTTGAACTCTACATGTATGGTGTGGCGGTCACCCGGTGATGTTGCCCTCCACCTTTAGCAAGGGTCTGAACATCCTGCAATGTCCAATAAGACTGTAACTATACCACATTGCCAATGGACAATCTCAATCCTCCCAAATATCAAACTAGGGTGTTCTTCTCAGGCTCCACTAGACTACACTTAAACATAAAGTGTTCAAACTTAGTGGTGTACTCGACCGAAAGATCTTCTATTCAAAATTCCATGATGCGCTTTTCATTTAACCTACATCAAATGATAGTTTTTGAGACTTTATTAATTTTAAGCAACTGTTAGTGGCGTGAGACAAGGGATTTCCACAATTCCATGGTTTAGTGACAATAACGGCATGCAACACTCACAATCACGAGAGTAACGTATCACCCAACATTTTTTTTAACTTCAACAAAATTTTTCTTTTCCACTTTATTTCTTGTTTTTTCCTATTTATCTAATTCAACCATCTTCTATTAGGGGACTTCTATGCACGTTGTAGTCCGGTTGATTTTGGATTTAGTTTAGTTTTATGTATTTTGAAGACTTTGTCTGATTTCGACTCTCTAAAGTGTTGCAGCCTCTTCCTTTTGTAACTGGTGTGTTTGTAGCTTGTCCAAGAACAGGTGGTGGATCTTATTCATTGTTTCATCGTCTACCAATTATTTTAAGCCGGACAGCCATCTTAGCTCGTTGCTTCTGTGGTTTTACATTATCAAGTTGTCGTTTGGAAACAAAAATCTGTTATTTTCCACTTCTAGTTTGCAATCTGGTTGTCATTCACGTCGGAATTCAGCTCTCATTCCTCCCGTTTTCCTTGGCCTCCTACAACTTACATATCAATTTCTTGTATTCTCTCAAACCTTCTAGTAACCCTAGAACAGTGTCAGTTAGCCAAAAAGACAACCTATCATACCCAATTAATAGCTAATTTTGAATAAATCTGGACAAAAACTATGATGTATAAAAAGTAAACGAATGCTTAAAATATAAAAATTGCAAACATCAAATAAGATAATGGCATCCAACATAACCAAGTAAAAGGGGAATCACTGGAAAGATACTTGAGTTTACCTAGTATCATTTCCATATCTAAATAAAGTTGAAGATGTGTTTCACGCATAAGAATGAAGAAGTAGATCAGCAGGAGCTGAATTGAGGAAGAACATGAAGAAATCAAGTGTAGAGGAGGATTTAGTCAAAGGCTTTTTATTTGTATTAGGTCAACTTTTTTATAATTTCCTGGAGAGCAAAACGTAAAAAGAAAAGAAAAACACAAGAAAAGGTAGTTCTAAAATTTTTGAGGTTATCTAGAAATAGAAATAAGCATTGACAAACAAGATGTGTTGCTTCGATGTAGTTGGGAGTGTTCTTTACTAGATGCAATGAAATATTGCTTGTGATTTGTTGGTTTTATAGTAGTAGAAACAAAGAGTATGAATCAACACTTACCTTTGAAAGTCACCACAGTATACTTTGATCGCAATCCCAAGAGAGAAAAGTTAAGGATTAATGTATATCAACAATCGATCATTAAAGTGATGAAACTTGGATTTGTAAAGTATAACTCAAGAGACATGCCACATTCAACCCAATTGTCATGAAAATTAAGTTGTGAAAAGTATGTTACAATTAGGGTCGAAATGGCGTGGCTTTCTGCCTATATTGTTTAATTAAGCACAATTTGACGCATTTGTTTATCGTGTCAAAGGTGTGTTTAATTAAACGTGCCATTTTTTTTACATCGCAGTCGAGCACCCGCTGCACACAATTTTGGTGTGGAAAAATGTCGGGAGGTATCCCTCTGTCCTTTAATATTGAGCGCAGTCGCGCACTCGGACCGACGAAGGGAGGCAGTGAGGATCTCTTGGTGTCGCTGCTCAACTTCGGCATGGTGGACAGCACCGTCTTCCACTCGGGATTCACATACGTGCCCAATTTCAGCTTCCTGCAGAAGCTCAAGCTCCGCGGCGTTCTGTTAGTGACTTGTCGTTTGCTCTTGTGATCGGGCAGGCATTGTTGGATTTTATTTTTTAAAACTGGTTTTGGGTTTTGTTTGTTTGTTCATCTGGTGGGTATTCAGATGCTTGTGTCCTGATACGTATACGGAGGTGAATTGGGAGTTCTTGAGGCTGACTGTAATCAAATTATCCAGATGGGAATCAAAGGAGCAAAGGTTACTGGTTAAGTTGTTATTTGGGTGAATTGTGAACTTAGGGATAGTTCTCTATGTTGAATTCTTTGTGTTACTTTTGATAAGTTAATTGGCATTGTTCAGATATAATTTCTAATTGCTTGCATTAAGTTCCTAAAAATATTAGCATCTCCTATAAGGCGCTCTCTCATTCTGCCTGCAGGGTTGTGAGATTAACATACTGAACTAGCCTTTTCATGTGAAGAGTGCATGATCATACTTATATTACTATTTGTTCTAGCATATGGTATTTATTAAGCTAAGATAATTTTACAAGGAATTGCCTGTTCTTCTTCCCACAGTATCTATTGAATCAAACCCTTCTTTTTGATGAAATTGGATTTATCTTGTAAGGTTGCAGGATGACAACATCATAACAATATTTTGAACTTATCACTTATAGAATTGATTTAAAAAGGCAATATCTAATCATTGTGAATGGCGATTCGATTTCAGAATGTGTTACTTGTTCTGATTTATTATTATTATTATTATCACCATTATGATCAATAGCCTTATCCCGACTATTTAGGTTTGGCTCTATAGTCCTATTTCTCCATTCATTCGTGTAGAGTGCTACATGAGATGTTTAGGTTAGTTATGCAAAGCCTTATTACACAACTTCTTATCATGTTAATTTATTTCTATATTTTAGTTTTCAGTCCTTTCCATTCAATTCGCCCAGTTACCTTATTAACATATTTTTATCTTCCATTGTATATGCCCAAACTATGTAATTCTACTCTTCACCAAGTTATCTTTAGTAGATGTAAGATGTTATCATGCCATCACTCTAATAGATCCCATTGTCCATTTAATTTCATCATAAATCTATTTTAGCATTCCTACCTATAACACACCCAAAGTGGTTATCAGTTTATATCTCCTTTTTCTAGGTCTAAACAACATTAATATATTAATTTCATATAGAGCACAATTATCATATACCCTGTTTTTGTGCTACTCATCCTTGGCTTCTTATTTCTAATTTTTTTCTCAAATTTATTTATAACTTTTCACATACTTTAGAGTAAGTCTTACTTATACAAGTCATGCCACCAAAAAAAAAGCATACATCAAGTTGCCTCGTCTTGTATACCGTTTGTGAGCACGTCCATACTCAAATAAAAAGAATACAAACTTAAGACTTTTTTTATAATATTTATAAACTCTTTGATTACTCTACAGCATATTCAAATCTTAGCACTTTGTCATAGGGTTTGGCGCAGTCTTTACCAATGGGCTGAACTTAAAATGCATCTTTATAGCTGAATAAATGGTTACTTGTATTTCAATATTCATTTAAATTATATTTAATCAATTCTGTTAATGTTTTAGAGATCAACAATCATCTCCATGTGTACTTGGAAATTCCTGACAGAATAATCTCACATTTCCCGAATTTTTAATGTGATTGTTCCATGAGTCACTTTTCCTTTCTTCACTTTTAAGTGTTGAACATGATGTTTGATGTAATTCACAAAGAGCTTTTCCTCAATTGTTAGTTGTTCCCTTTATCTTGCCCTTTTTGATTCCCGAATACTCGATTAATTTTATCTCACTTAACGTATTGTTGCTCTTTTTCATTCCCAAATACTCTATTGATAAAATTTTTAGTTCTTCCTTTTATCTTGCCCTTTTTCATTCACAAATACATGATTTTGTTAATTTAGTTGTTTTATTTCTGATTTTTGTTACTCATTATTAAGTGAGATGTCAATTTTAGATGTAATATTTGAATTTAAGAGTTTTTTATGATTCTAAATGTAATTTCTATTTTCATATATTAGTTATTAAATCTGGAATGATTATCATTCAATCAATACAACAATACAGGGGCAGAAATGTATTTTTTATATAAACACTTGCAACATAACTACTGCACAAATATACAATACAAACAGACACCTTCCTCTCACAGCTGCTACGCAGCAGTTTTTTCAAACAGCTACAGATGCACCAATCAAAACCTTAAGTGAGTGCATAAAGCAAGGATTAACTATGTCTAAAATTAAGATTAATTATTCTACATGTAATTTGTTGATTATAAATAGAAAGGCAGAAAAATTGGTAGAAAAAATGATCAAAAGATGAATAAATACTATTTAATTGCAAAAAATTTTATGTAAAGAAAAAAAATCAGGAACAAGAAATATTAGTTAAATTTATAGGTTATTACATGTTGAAAAGGTTAATGATAGAAATGAGGTCGTGATAATACTGAATAGAAAATTGAAAGATAGAATTCTTGAGCAAAATAAGGCTAGTGTCAGAGCAATTATCAATGATGATACTATAAATGATGTAAGTTCTTACGTTTTGTGATTAAAAGATCGTAAAAACTGTAGTGGAGAAAAATGATAGTTATTTAGGTAATTTAAATGGACATATAGATTGAACGAACTGCGGAAGGAATTATAGGTATGAAATAGGAGGGAAAAAATACAATGAAAATAGCTATATTTGATTTCTCATATCCAATGATCTTTTTATAGCAATCACAAACCTTTAAAAGTAAATAAAACACTTGTTAGAAAAAAAACAGAGCCAACATATTACCAAAAAAAACAAAAAAAACTCCATACTAGTTCGGAATATCTTTCTTCATAGCTACTGGAACTCTATATTGTTAAAAAAATATTCTTAATATGATAATTTTTCTTTTCCATTTATTGATATTTGAAACTGCACTTATAATTTAAATGTTTGTTGGATATAAATAAGCATTGGATCATGATTAAATCATATTTATATATTACAAGAAAATAAAAAAAAAATTTAATTTAACTATAAAAAACATAGCCAACAGTACAAAAGAAACTCCATACTTAAAGGAAGAAAATTTCTTTCAAAGAGCAAAGTGATTCCAAGAGCATTTATCCATACTATATAGAGTAATAAGCATAGATGTAGTATATCTTACGAGTTTGGAATGTCATCATAGCTTCTGGAACTCTATATTGCCAACAAAATACTCTTAATATGATAATCATTATTTTTCATTTATTGATATTTGGATCTGTAGTTATAGTTTAAATGTTTGTTGGATATAAATAAGGATTGGATCATAATGAAATCATATTTATATATTACAAGAAAAATATAAAAAAATTAATTTAACTATAAATATATGGCAATTTCAGTCACATATTTTTCATTCATTACCATGAAGTTCTTAATGTATATAACTTTATTGACCAACATCTTAATTTTTTTAAAACAAATCCACTATAAGCTAATCTTAGAAATAAGACAAAATTACTTTTGATGATAATAAGTTACAGCTTAAATCAAGGTTTAAAAAGACAAAATCCAGAACTGAGATGTTTTGCCTAAGAGAGAGAAAACACATACCTCGAGGCAAAAGCCCCAAAATAGAAGAAAAAAATCATAACAACAAGTTTTTATCCCACTAAATGAAGTCGGCTATATGAATCTTTTTTATCCATTGTGTCATACTGAGGGTCATATTTTCATTTAATTATAATAAATTAAAATCACTTTTTATAGAAGATGCCCAAGTCTTTTTAGGTCTACCTTTACCTTTCATAACATAAGTCGAATCTAAAACATCTACTCTCCTAATATGATCATCAGATGGTCGACATTTAATGTGACCAAAAAATCTAAAAATGATTCTCTCTAATCTTGTCTCCCACCGGAGCTACACCAACCCTTTCACGGATACATTCGTTTCACATTTTGTCTATAAGTGTCAAGCCACTCATCCGCCTAAGCATTCTCATCTCAATAACACTTAACTTAGTTTTATGCTTCTCTTTTATAGGTCAACATTATGTGTCATAAAGCATTGCATGTCTCACCACCATCTTATAAAATTTTTCTTTAAATCTAAGCAGTACTTTTCTATCACACAATAAGCTTGATGAATTCTTCCACTTCAACCATCCAACTTGAATTCTACTAATAACATCCCCATCCACCATCACATTGAATAATAGACCCCAATATCCAAAACATTCACTCCTTTTAGTGATTTGATCACCAATTGTTAAAACTCTGCCACTATATCTACTACTATTAAAATAACATTCCATGTATTCAGTTTTAGATATACTAAAATGAAAACCCTTTAAACTCTAGTGTGGACCTTCATAATTCAATGTTTTTCATGAACTCTCTCTAGTCTTATTCACAAGAAGTATAACATCAGTGAAAAACATACACTAAGATGCATCTGCATGTAAATATCCAATAAGAGCATCCATACAACAACAACAAGTCTTTATCCTACTAAGCGGGGTCGGCTACATAAATCCTTGTTCTCCATTATGTCCCATTGAGTGTCATATATTCATTTAATTCTAATAGATTAAGATCATTTTTTTTATACAATATGCCCAAGTCTTTTTAGGTTTACCTCTGCCTTTCTTAATATAAGTTGAATTTAAAACATATAATATGCTAATCGGATCATCAGATGGTCGACATTTAATATAATCAAACCATCTAAGACGACTCTCTCTAATCTTATCTGCCACTGGAGCTACACAAACCCTTTCACGGATAGATTCGTTTCGCATTTTGTCTCTAAATGTCAAGCCTCTCATCGACCTAAGCATTCTCATCTCAACAGCAATTAACATTATTTTATGATTCACTATTAAAGGCCAACACTCTGCACCATAAAGCATTGCAAGTCTCACCATCATCTTATAAAATTTTCCTTTTTAAGTCTAAGCAGTACTTTGCCATCAAAAAATAGGCCTGATGCATTTCTCCACTTCAACCAACCAGCTTGAATTCTACTAATAAGATCCCCATTTATATCATCATCACTTTGAACAATAGACCCCAAATATCTAAAGCATTCACACATTTTAATTATTTGATCGCCCATAATTACAACTCTGTCACTAGAGCTACTACTCTACTAAATTACATTCCATGTATTCAATTTTAGATATATACTCAAACGAAGGTCTTTAGACTCCAATGTAGACCTCATAATTCAAATCTTTTCTGAACTCTCTCTCCAGTCTATCCATAAAAAGGATATCATTAGCGAAAAGCATACACCAAGGTATATCATCCTATAAATGTCAAGTAAGAGCATCCATAACTAAAGCAAAAATATATAGGCTTAAAGTCGATCTCTGATGTAATCCAACTGAAAAAGGAAAAAACTTGGTCGAACTGTTCAAGCATGACTAACAGCTTTAGAATACATATCTTTAATGAATTGAATAAAACTCATATCAACACCTTAACTCTCCAAAGAACTTCTCTTGGAACCTTAATGTATGCTTTTTCTAAATCAATAAAAATCATATATAGATCCTACTTAGTGTCTTTGTACTTCTCTATCAAACCTATCAATAAATGTACAACATTAATAATAGAATTGTTTGGCATAAATCCAAACTAAAAATGGGAAATCTTTGTATCACTTCTTAACATATATTCAATTAACATCTCCCATAATTTTAAAGTATGAACATTAACATAATTCCTCCGTAATATGCACACTCTTATGCATCTCCTTTATTCTTGAAAATGGGAACCAAAATACTCTTCCTCCATTACTAGGGCATTTTTTTTAGTTATTAAAATAATATTAAAGAGTTTAGTAAGCCAACTCTCAAATCTCCTAAATATTTTCATACTGCAATTAGGATATCATCAGATCCTACTGATTTTCCACCCTTAAATTTCTTTAGCCTCCTCAACTTTCGTTTTACTAATGCGATGATAAAAATAAAAATTATTATTATTATTAACGATAAGTCAATCGTATTTTTAAAAACTTCATTGAAAAGTTTATCAAATAGCTCACCCACCTATGTTAAATATTATCCTCTAAGAAAAGCACTTTTTTATTTGCATCTTTAATACACTTTGTATTACATATTTACTTTCTTTTCTCTTTGTTTGGCTAATTTTATAATTTTCACCCTCTCAAGTATATAATTTATTATAGAAATGACTAAAAACAGACTTTTTAGCATCACAAATTATTCTCTTAAGATATCTACGGTTATATTTAAACCAATTTGTTAAACACAACTCATATATTTTATCTTTTTTGCATATTATTATTGCACCATCAACTATTTTTATTTATAATTTTTTTTTCCTTTTAATTATTCAAATACATCTTTTGTCATTTATTTAATAGTACTTGTTACTTTATCCCATATAGAATTATAATTCTACTTCATGAATATCTCAACTCCTGAAATCATAAGGTTTACTCATAAAGATAATTTTATATGTGACTTTTATGTGCCCCCATCTAATTTTATGAAAAAATCATTATATTATTTATCTTACAATTCTTCATCTTAAAATTTAGAACAAATAATCAATGTTTAGTACTTAAACTTTCACTTGGAATGGCCATACTATTTTTACATTCTCGACGATCTTTTTTCTCATAAGAAAATAATCAATTTGTGTTTATTAAATGCATTCTTATAAACAATAATCTGTTTACTGTTTTTTTAAATAAAGTAATAGCAATAACAAAATCATCAAAATCTAATAAGGTTTTACCTTCTTCATTAATCACCCCAAAACCATATCAACCATGAATATTTCAAAAATTTTCTACGACTCTACCAACATAACAATTTAAATCTCCTCTAATAAAAAATTTTTCTTCAAGATGTATCATTTTTTTTAATTTTTTTAGGTCATTCTAAAATTTTTCTTTTGAACTTATACCTACTTAAGTAGCATAAACATTTATAAAATTAAAAATCTTAGGATTAACAACAATCTTTAATACTATACTTTTATCTATAATTCTATTAATTTTTACAATATTGCCTTTCAAACTCTAATCTATAATTACACATATACTTCTAGTGCGACTCCCACTTGAGTACCAAAGTTTAAAACCTAAGCTATCAATCTCATTAGCCTTTTCTCCAACCCATTTAATTTTTTGAATGCATAAGATATTTATCTTCCTACGAACCATAATATCTACTAATTTTATTAATTTATCTGAGTACTTAAATTCAAAGATCCTACCCTAATATTAGCTTCATGGACTAACTTTTTTGCCTACATCCATCCATAATGTGAGAATCCATGCTCATTTGACGTTACATCCGGGCACCGTTGTAGCAGCCCTTGCACACTTTTCACTATATTCAGGTCATACAACGCATCAGTTCTAGGGTACGCCCTAACATTTACAAAATGATTCAAATGATTTATGTCATGGTTACCTCCAACTTTTCACATTCGGGCTTGAAATCCGACAGTGGTTGTCGACTACCTAACACAAAAATATATGTTCTTAAAGTCAATCCCTGATGTAATTCAACCAAAAATAGGAAAATACCTGGTCAATCCTCCTTCTGTTCAAACAAAAGTAACAACTCTACTATACTTATCTTTAATGACTTCAATATAAGTCATATCAACCTTTTCTTTTCTAGACCTCTCCAAAGAACTTCACTGGGAACCTTATAGTAAGTTTTTTCTAGATCAATAAAAATCAGATGTAAATCCTCCTTACTCTCTATGTACTTCTCTATCAAACATTTCAATGAATTTATAGCTTCCATAGTAGACTTGTTCGACATAAATTCAAACTAATTACGATAAATCTTTATATCACATCTTAGCCTATGTTCAATTACTCTCTCACATAATTATAATCTATGACAATATTAACTTAATTCATCTATAATTTACAAACTCTTATGCATGCCTTTATTCATAAAAAACGAGACCAAAATACTCTCACTCTACTCTTCATGAATCATTTTAGTTTTTAAAATAATATTAAAAAGCTTATTAAGTCAAGAAACTCCAAAATCTCATAAATATTTTCTCAGTTCTAGCGGGATACGATCAATTCCTACTGATTTTCCATCCTTAATTTTCTTTAAAGCTTTATCAACTTTTTTACTAATGTGAAAGTAAAAATTAAAGATTTATTATTATCAACGAATATTAAAATCACTAAAGTTGATCGAATTTTCAAAAACTTTACTGAAAAGTTTATCAAAATATCTCACTCACTTATGTTGAATATCTTCCTCTACAAAAATCACTTTTTAATTTTCATCTTTAATATGTTTTACTTTAATTAAATCTTTACTTTTCTTTTCTCTTTCTTTAACTAATATCTTCCTTTACTTTTTAATTTTCATCTTTTCATCTTCCGTCCATAATGTTGAAAATTTTGCTTATTTAACAAGACACTAGGGTATCAGCGTAGCGGCTCTTGCACACTTTTCATTGTATTTAGGTTATATAGTGCGTTGCTTCCAAGGAACATCCTAACATTTACACAATGTTTTAAAGAATTAATGTCATAACTTTTTCAACAAAAAATTTTACACTAGTTGTTGACTACCTAACGCAGCCCTTCACTTCTTTGAATCCAGGGATTAAGACCAAAACCTGGCAGTGTAAGTCTATTAACGATATATTAATTTAAATTATTATCATAAAGATATAAATCATAAATATCAATCTTAAATTTTGATTAAGAAAGCTACAAAAATGGTCCCCTAACTATTTGTTTGGGGTCACTTTGGTCCCATAGTTTATAAACATCAATTTAGCCTCATACTTATTTAATATGAGCTAAAATAGTCCTCATAGTCTGAGGGAAGACCATTTCAACCCCTCCTACACAAGTTTGGAGATTAATTTGACACTTCACCTTTGATACTAAAGTGTAACATATAAACAGTCTTTGGGGACAATTTTCACACTTTATTCAATTTTAAAATAAAATTAAAGTTTGAGATGAGATTTGTGATAATATTTTGGTTAAAATTTAAATACACCATAAAGATTAAAATCTTCGGTGGCCTTATCCTCACATTCATCATCTTTAAAAAAATCATCATACAAAATAATTTTATCATTAGATTTTGCCTCATTAGCATCTTCCAAATACTCTTTAATCATTTCATTTTTCATTTTATTAAATTCGATATAATTTAAATAAAATAACAAATTAATAATATGGTCAGGTAATCACACTTAAATTATATTTTTGAAATTTTTGATTCATTGTATCAAATATATTAGATGTAAATACAATATCATATCATATAATATAATATATTTTTTTACAAAACTTAATTGAGATGCTACCTTAAATAGATTAAGACAAAAAGATCAAAACACATAACTTAGACTAACAAGACAAGCCTCACTATAATTTAGAATGAGACGCAAGTCTTAACGCATTTTTACACACCTTTAGTTCGAGGAAAGCCTCAAGGTGTGCACTACCTTTTTAAATAAGGGTATACATTTAATAAAAAAAAAATTGAACTATCAATTCTCAATTTACAACTAAATACTACGATAAATATTTTTTTTATGGTAAAGTATTCAATTTGACATCATTGATTATCAAATAATATTGATCATTAAATAAAAAATAAATATTTTATGAATTTATATTTTTTCTTTGATTGTGTGTAATGTAGAAGTGATATCAAGTCGAGTTTGGGTGATTCTATCTAAATTTGAAATCAAAGATTCTAATTCTCACTAAACCAAAATTTAAATCAATCACAATGATCAATTACAAGTTAAGGTTTGAACTAATTTAAGCAAATCCTATGAATGTTATAAGATGAAAAAGTGTTTCATGAGCATACAATAAGAGGATATCACAATGAATTACAACTAAATTTTATGAAACTATCATTAGGGCAATTATATTGTATGGCTTAGCATGATAAGCAATAACTAGAATTTTATAAAATGAAAAAGTGTTCATGAGCATACAATAAGAGGATATCACAATGACTTGCAAGTAAATTTTATGAAACTATAAATAGACCGATTATGTTGTATGGCTTATCATGCTAAGCAATAAAAAGTCACTGATAACTAAATTAAACATGAAAAAAAAAAAGAGAATGTTAACATGGATGTGTGAAAAAACTAAGAAATATAAATTAAAACATGATTATAATAGAGGAATCATTGAAGTGACATAGATTGAGGATAAAATTACTGGAAAAAAAATGTAGGTAGTTTGGAAATACATAACAAATGTTACACTTATTAGACATGTAAAAGTTAATTTCTAGAGAATAATAAGAGCAAGAGGTGGACATAGTAATTCATAAATTTTGATGACTCATAATGCTGAACCCAAATAATTGAGGATAATGCTAATGTCATGTCTAGGCATGTTAGGGCGTTTGAATGATAAAAATCAACTAAAATAAATGCTAGAAGTAGCTAACAAATTAAAAAGAACAAACATACAACCACAACCAAAGTTCACAATGCCAACGAATGAATTAGTTTAAGATAAATTCAACATATCTCGGTACAAAATATATTAAACAACTTATAATATTTACTGAAGAGTTCCTTGCTTCTTTTGGTTCAAACAAAAAAAGTGGCATGTTCCAAAAAGTTATCTAGAATTACATTATGGCAACTAGTCAAGAAGCCTTAGGATGGTGGTAGGAATTTATTAGATAAATTGAAGTTAAAAGAAATAATATAGCAAGACTAGATAGTCTTGTAGTTCATCATGATAAGTCTGATACTGGAGGGGTAAAAAAGCAAGGCAATTGCAACTCAACATAGGATTTTTCTTGACATTGAACAGAAATAAGATGGATGAGATCTTGGTCAGATTTCATTGCAAGAGCGTACATCTATTTACGATTAAAAAAAAATTAAATACTGTCTCAGAGATTTATCAGGCAATTTGATAAAAAAATGTGGTCAATTAGCAACACGCATCAAAGTAATTAAATAGTTGTTAGTTACAATTTCACAATAATTAAAGTGGCAATATCAAATTATAAAAATGAATTTCTCACTATATCAAATTAGAAACAAAGAATCATATAAATAAGTAAAAACTCAAACTGAGTTACTAGAAAATAAATATTAAAAAGATAATGATTACATTTGCCAACAAACAACTAATACACAAAAATAATGTAATTCGTTGCAAGATCTAAGAATAACTTAAGCTAAATCCTATTAAACGGTAGAAAGGTTCATTTTAAATCTTACAAATTTCTAATTCCCATTTTTACTTTGTTTCACCATGAATTCTGAATTTAGTGAATCGGCGCATTGAGCATATTTAACTTAAATTTGCAAGCCTCACAAACTCCTATATTCCTTCATATGTCACTATTCCATTAATGCCTTTGCTAGCGAGCTCTTGTTGCAACTACAACATAACATTGTCATTGAGGGTTCAGAGGAGAAAGAAAAGTGTTTAGGATATTAGGTGTGTTGTGGAAAGTTTATAATTGGTAATAAGTAGGAGAGGTAAGTTTATAATTGAAAATTTGAAAACTAATCTAAATAATTAAATTTAATTTACTTCAAAATATTAAGTTAAATAAATTAATTTTATTTGTGATTTTATTTAATTAAAAAAATCATGCATTTGATTAGTACTATGAATATTAACTAATGATTAATTAAAATATTATTATGCTACTTATAATTTAATTAGCAAAATAAAAATTAACATATATTTATCAAGTAAAACAGTTGATATTCAATCAAGCAAATTACATCCAGATACATGGATTAAGAAAATCAAATTAACTTTAATAAATAATATTATAAATAAAAAATTACCTTAAGTCAATTGGTATTTTTTTAATTTAATTTGACTAAATAAAAGTTATCATTTAATTAGCTTAGTAAATCATTAATTAACTGAAATGCTATACTGTGCTGATTATGATTTAAATTAATATCTTTATAAGCCAAGTTAATATAATAAGATATCATAATCACATAAATCTTTAAACATTGAAATTATTACCGAAACAATTTACCAAAATTTAAAAAGATTTAGAACCGATTATACAAAACAATGTTCAAGATTGAGCAACATAAGATTTATTAAATCAGTGAACTAAATCCTACTTGCAGCAAACAAACCCTAAAATTTGAATGGACCAAATTCCAAAAGCTACACTTCTTAAGATGTAACCTTACGCTAAGAAGGAGCTATATTGAAAGAAAAACCTCTTCATATAATATGACATATATCACATATATCAAATTATCCAGCATAAACAATTAAATAGCCTTCTCCTTGGACAGGTCTAACGAACAAAACGTAAAAACTTAGGAAAATGAAAATATGGCTAATTATCTTGTCAGTTTGTTAGTTTCAAAGAAAGATCCAACTCCTGGTAAGAACACATCAAGTTATAGCATATCAACCATTATATATCAACTACTTTATAGGTATGAAGTTTACAAGATGGCAAATCCTCAAGAAGCAAGCTTTACTATTTTGATCATTACCCTTTCATCAATTTCCTGAATTTTCCACAAAACGCAAAGAAAATTTTATGCATAAATATGAAAGAGCCTAATTCCATAAGAAGGAAACAGACCCACAGATAACAGTGGCAACTCAATCCATAACAACAGAAGCAAATAAAAGCTTTAGTTTATGAAGAGCCTCGCATATATACCGCCGAACACTTACCGTTCAGCGCGAGATGTGCGCTTCTCCTCTTCAGATAGCTTAACTGGGACTCCAAAGCGCTCGGCGCGGCGAATCTTTNCCCTGGTAAGAACACATCAAGTTATAGTATATCAACCATTAATATACCAACTACTTTATACAAGATGGCAAATCCTCAAGAAGCAAGCTTTACTATTTTGATCATTACCCTTTCATCAATTTCCTGAATTTTCCACAAAACGCAAAGAAAATTTATGCATAAATATGAAAGAGCCTAATTCCATAAAAAGGAAACAGACCCACAGATAACAGTGGCAACTCAATCCATAACAACAGAAGCAAATAAAAGATTTAGTTTATGAAGAGCCTCGCATATACACCGCCGAACACTTACCGTTCGGCGCGAGATGTGCGCTTCTCCTCTTCAGATAGCTTAACTGGGACTCCAAAGCGCTCGGCGCGGCGAATCTTTTTCTCAATAGTCGAACCTGCCTGCACTGTAGACGAAGCGGCGACTTCCGAAGGGGAGATATTCGAATCTATAGGCTTCTCCGCCATGAGCTTGTTTCTTCCACAGAGCCCCCCTTACCGAAAAAGACGCGACTGCTGAAGTAGAAGGGACGAGGAGTTCGGGGCAGCCACCACTGCGGATTCTAGGGTTTTATTCGGGGTTTCTTTTCCTGCACCTGCTTTCGTTATTCAACTTGCACTCCCCAANCAGCCCCCCTCACCGAAAAAGACGCGACTGCTGAAGTAGAAGGGACGACGAGTTCGGAGCAGCCACCAATGCGGATTCTAGGGTTTTATTCGGGGTTTCTTTTCCTGCACCTGCTTTCGTTATTCAACTTGCACTCCCCAAAAAGCAAATCCGACCCCCAAAAGATGATCAGACCCCTAAAATGAACAAAGGGGGTGTTGGTGTTTCTCTCCTATAAATGTTAAATAGTATTTTTCAAATCTCATAAATTCGATGAACCGTGATGGGAACGAAGATTATATATAGCCGTGGCATAAGTTCCTTTAATTCGTCTTTTTATCTGATTTATTAAATTTGGACTTGAGTCTCAAAAGAGGTGTAGAAAATGATAAAATCGACCAAAATTTTGTTTTTCTGGTGTTTGCTAGATTTATGTTAAATCTATTGTTAAATTCTATTATAATATTCTACCAAACACCTCCTTAATAGGATTTATGAGAGAATTTAATATAAATACAACCTACACTAAAAAATGAAGTTAAATCTATCATCAAACTAAATCCAATTTTGCTCTCCATTTTAATGTAAATCAAATTTGTAGTGAATTTAACGAATTTAGCTTAGGAGGAAAAACACAGCTGCACAGTTCTCGTTATACCTTCCCAAATCGTATAGCGCTCCGAAGGGAGGATCCGACGTTATCGCTTGACTGTCTATCGACAACTTTAAACAGATTGCTCTGATTCTTCAGAAGAGAAGAGAGGTCGTGAGAGAGTTTTTCAAGGAGATTTATGACGGCGGTCTCACCATGTGAGGAAGAGTCAGCAGAAGAACTAAAGGGAAGTAAAATGAGATGAAAGCAATCCATACAAGGACTCAGCTTTGGAAGTTTTCAATGGTGAAGGAATGCATTGGAGACGGAGATATGGAGGGCAATAAATGGAGTTTGAGGAAGAGTATGATTATACAGTGGGCAAGAAGCTCATCAGCGCCAAGTGATAGATTCAGTGATCAGAGAAAGAGCATGTACAGGCATAACACTCGATCCTTATGTTTTTAAATATCTAACATTTAAACTTTTGATATTATATTTAGACACCTAAATTTTTATTATCACCTAAAAATACAATCAAGCATTGTTTTTTTTTAAATCAGTGGTGTTAAATCATGAAATAAAACACTTCTTGAGGATTTAACTAGATTTAATCTCAAGCGTACCAAACACTTTTCTGGATTTAAGGGCATTTGGATTTGATAAATCCGGATTTACCAAATTAACAAAATCCTACTAACTTAAATGCTTGGTGCAGCCAAACACCCACTGAGTTATATATATATATATTGGTCGTAATGACGAGAAATCTCTACATCATTTTTTTTTAGTTGTGCCTTGTCTTTAGAAATTTGGGGACTGCTGTTACTCACTTATAAAACTTTTTTTGTTTGCTTGCTGGTATCGAGATTTGGATTACTGGTTGTTGCATGGGAGGCACGGTAATTTTAAACTTCATTTGTAATTTATAATCGTTTGTATTGTTTGTTGGTTTCTTTGGATGAAAAGAAATCAAAGGAAGAATTATGAGCTTATATGCAATGCTAAGGTCATTCTTTCCAATGTTAAATCCTTTATTTCTGAAGTTACACAACTAATACAACGAAAATAAATACATTTTTAGACCCATATTTTATACTTATTTTTTGTGATATTGCACCTTAATGAAAGGTATTTTGATATTTTCTTGTAGGTTGTTGATTTCTATGAATTAAAGAAAAAAGGAAGCAAATTGATGGAATTTAGAGTGAAAATGACGTTTTTGAAGTACTCAGCACCGACTGCGCAGAACAACTGAAATTTTTACTCAGCGCTGACGGCGCCAAAGGAGGTTCAGCCCCCATTTCTTGAAGGTTCGATGAATTTGGGCGATTTTTTAAGAGTTTTTTTTAGGCAACACTTGGAGAACCGACCTTGAGCTTTATTTGGGGCTGAAATTCATCAGGAAATGGACTCTTTTTCACTCCAAAACGTTTCACCACACTCCATTTTCGTCATTCTTCATAGTTCATCTTCATTCCACCACCATATTGGAGTCCATTAGTGATTTTAGTTTAGAGTTTGTGTGATGAGATTTAGTGTGAAACTTTCTGTAAGAGTGATGGGGAAGGAAAAAAAGTGAGAGATATCTTTTTCCTGCATTTCTAAGGAAATGCTACAAGAGATTTTCTTTGAGAAAGAGTTTCAAATAAGTTTTGTTTGTTTATTAGTGTTGCATGAACTTTCTTTTATATATGAAATTTATGTTTTGTTGTGTCTTTCTCATGAAATCTGAGTAGTTTCCTCTATTTTTCTCCCTACTTTGAGATATAGTGAAATGAGGAGATAATATGATGTGCCAATATTAAAATATAAAATAAATTATTTGGCCAGATTTATTTTAAATTAAGGAGGAATCTCTACATCATTTTTTTAGTTGTGCATTTTCTTTGGAAATTTGGGGACTACTGTTACTTACTTATAAAACTTTTTTGTTTGCTTGTTGGTATTGAGATTTGGATTACTGCTTGTTGCACTGGAGGCACGATAATTTTAAACTTCATTTGTAATTTATAATCCCTTGTATTGTTTGTTGGTTTCTTTGGATGAAAAAAAATCAAAGGAAGAATTATGAGCTTATATGCAATGTTAAAGCCATTCTTTCCAATGTTAAATCATTTATTTCTAAAGTTACACAACTGATACACCAAAAATATATGCATTTTTAGACCCATATTTTATACTTATTTTGGTGATATTGCACCTTAAAGGAAGGTATTTTGATGTTTTATTGCAGGTTGTTGATTTTTAGGACTTAAAGCAAAAAGGAAGCAAAAATGATGGAATTTGGAGTGAAAATGACGTTTTTGAAGAAGTACTCAGTGTCAATCGCGCCAAGAGAAACGTCGACCACGTAGAAAAACAGAACAGCTGAAATTTGTACTCAGCGCCGACGGCGCCAAAGGCAGTTCAGCCCCCGTTTCTATAAGGTTTGATGTATTTAGACGATTTTTGAAGAGTTTTTGTAGGCATCTCTTGGAGAACTTACAGCGACTTTTTATATACCTAAAAATATAAGAATTTGACAGCGCCACTAGAAGATTTAAATCTCCGGTAACGGTGCCAAAAACTTGACCGTGACTTTATATATGCTTAAAATATAAGATAAATATGGACGTAATAAATATTCAATAATTGTAAAGTCACACTTATCAACAATAAGATAAATATGGATGTAATAAATATTCAATAATTGTAAAGTCACACTTATCAACGCAAGAATAAAGATGTATGTATAAAATATTCAATAATTGTAAAGTCACACTTATCAATGCAAGTATACGTATCACTCAAGTAATATAGGGCTCTAATGGAGTCTTAGATATCAATCCCACAGGGAGTAATACGTATCACTCAAGTAATATAGGGCTCTAATGGAGTCTTAGATATCAATCCCACAGGGAGTAATAATATCGCACAAGTAATATAGGGCTCTAATGGAGTACTAGATATCAATCCCACAGGGAGTGGTTTAGAACTAGCTCAAGTAATATAGGGCTCTAATGGAGTCCTAGATATCGATCCCACAGGAAGTGGTTTAGAAATCAAGTAATATAGGGCTCTAATGGAGTCCTAGATATCGATCCCACAGGGAGTAATATTAGAATTATGTATAAAATATTCAATAATTGTAAAGTCACACTTATCAACGCAAGTATATGTATCGCTCAAAATATAAGATAAATATGGACGAAATAAATATTCAATAATTGTAAAGTCACACTTATCAACGCAAGTATACGTATCGCTCAAGTAGATTAAATATTCAATAATTGTAAAGTCACACTTATCAACGCAAGTATATGTATCGCTCAAGTAATGGATTCGATAAAGATGGATGTATAAAATATTCAATAATTGTAAAGTTACACTTATCAACGCAAGTATACGTATCGCTCAAGTAATATAAGTTTCAATATTTGTAAAGTCACACTTATCAACGCAAGTATACATATCGCTCAAGTAATATAGGGGCTTCAATAGAGTCCTAGATATCGATCCCATAGGGAGTAACTTTAGAACTACGAACTAAGATTTTAGAAAAGCAATAAAGTCACACTTATCAATGCAAGTATACGTATCGCTCAAGTAATATAGGGCTCTAATGGAGAGTCCTAGATATTGTCAACGCAAGTATACATATCGCTCAAGTAATATAGGGCTCTAATGGAGTCCTAGATATGGATACCACAGGGAGTGGTTTAGAACTGCGAACTAAGATTTTAGAAAAGTAATACTTTAATCACAACAACGAAGTTCAATTTGTTTATC
>JXCR01147100.1:187386-200645 GCA_002079205.1 Phalaenopsis hybrid cultivar
AAAAAACACAACAAAACTCGGAATTCATATATAAAATCAAAGTCATACAAACTATAACAAGTAAATAACTTATCTCTAGTTTCTCCCCAATAACACTCCTTGAAGTCCCTCTGAATCTCTTCCTTTCTTTACAGCACACAGAATTCCTCTTCAAAGTAGTAAGGAGGAAGAAATCTCTCACTTTCCCTCCAAATTCCTCTTCAAAGCGGCAAGGAGGAAGAAATCTCTCACTTTCCCTCCACTCTTACAAACTTAAAGAGTTCCTCACAATATTGGAACCTTTCTAACCTCTATGAACTCTCTCTAGCACCTCCTAAAAGAATTCCTCACGGAAAGGAGGAAGAAATCTCTCACTTTCCCTCCACTCTTACAATCTCTCAAAGAATTCCTCACAAATGGAACCTTTCTAATCTCTAGGAACTCTCTCTAGCACTTTCTTTACACCCTAGATTCTTTCCCTCCTTCTCCAGGCTCTCAAATTTTCGGCCAAAATAGTCTTTTACAGTCGTGGATGAGCTTCCCCAAGAGTTGCCTAAGCATCCCTTCAAAATTTGGTCTTATGCAAAGCTTGAGTAGGCATAACCGTCGAGCTCACCGTCGGCAGACTTCTAAAGAATTTTATCCTGTAGCATAGGGAAAAACTCGCAGTCGACGGGGTCGAGGGCGCCGTCGGCGACCTAATTCAAATTTCCAGATTTTGGTCCTTTTCGCTCCAAATTTGTTCCTTATTACAACTTTTTGCTCCAATGACCATAATTCATCGTTCCTGCAACAAAACATCAAAAATACCTTTCTTTAAAGTGTAAAATCATTAAAAACAGTATAAAATATGTATGAAAATCTCAACATATTTTCCTTTGATCAAGAACCGACCTTGGCTTTATTTAGGACCAAAATTCATCAGGAAATGGACTCCTTTTCACTCTAAAACGTTCCACCACGCTCTATTTTCGTCATTCAACATAATTCATCTTCATTCCACCACCATATTGGAGTCCATTAGTGATTTTTATTTTATAGTTTAGAGTTTGTATGGTGAGATTTAGTGTGAAACTTTCTGTAAGAGTGTTGAAGAAGGAGAAAAGTGAGAGATATCTTCTTCTTGCGTTTCTAAGGAAAAGCTACAAACGATTTACTTTGAGAAAGAGTTTCATATATATTTTGATTATTTATTAGTGTTGTATGAACTTTCTTTTATATATGAAATTTGTGTTTTGTTGTGTCTTTCTCATGAAATCTGAGTAGTTCCCTCTGTCTTTCTCCCTACTCTCAGATATGGTGAAATGAAGAGATAATATGATGTGCAATATTAAAATATAAAATAAATTGTGATGATTTTTCAACTCTGAACTTAATTTAAATTTCGATCTGGCCAATTGAATTATTAAAATATTTTGTGAAACATATGATCCGGGAAATGGAGTATGAGTTCTACAACAGAGTGAGGGTCACATTTGATTTCATGAAGGAGAAATTTGTTTAAGAAATTAAGTGTAAATAAATAGGGAAATATTCTTTTTTGGGTGTAGAATTGGAGAATCTTCATTTGATTTCATGGAGGAGAAATTGTTCATGGAATTAAGTGCAAATAAATAAGAAAATATTCTTTGTTGGGTGTAGACTTGGAGGATCTTTAGGGTGACAGACTAAAATCACTAATTCGGTCTTACTGTTTAAAAACTAAAGTGAGAGTTAGCCTTCAGGTGAAGGGAATTGGGATCTTTGAAGTGAGAGCCGGTATCCTCCTAACCTAGCCACGGATTTAGGGACTAAACCTACGATTAACCAATGATTTTCTATGTATTGTATCAGGGTAGAGAATTATAATTGCTTCTATTTGACACAATACATATTATAAACATTTATCTCATCTCATTCACCAGAACTTCATTGTAGTGAGAATGATGCTTTTTCACATAAGAAATATTCATTACATAAACATAGTTAGTATATTAGTATTTACTTTTTAAACTTTGCATTTCTATTTTGATAATAACTAAGTACTTTAGTTTTGATTAGTGATAGTGATTTCGCTTGATTTTTTGTAAATTTCCTAGTAAAACTTATCATTGCCAATTTACACATTCCCAATGGGAACGATATTTGGGGCTTAAATAGAAAGTCTTTTATTGCTTGATAACAATACGTATACTAGTGTAGAATCATATTATTAATTGCCTATAATTTTATATATTTTACACAACTTACTTTTCATACAAGGATCAAGTTTTTGGCGATGTAGTGGTATCAACTTCATAAATCCTTACATATAAAAAATCGAGATCAAGTTTTTGGCGTCGTTGCGTGGGTAGGAAACAGTTAAATTTAGGTAAATTAAATAGTTTTGATAAATTAGGAAAGTTAGAGATAATATATATATTATTAAAATATATAAAAATAAAAAAAAATATACAAAAAATTAAAAATCAAAAAAGAAATTTATTTAAGAGTGTTTTTTTTAAAAAAAATTTACTTGGCTTGCTTTATTTGTTTATGCGAAATATTGGATCTAAAGGCTTAGTACCTTACGATTCAGAGTTAGAATGTACTATTAGAAAAATTTGAAAACAACAAAGAGAAATTAAAAATTTAAAAGAAATGACAAAATAACTTAGAAAATTCAATAAATGAGAATCAACAAAGACCTTTAAAAGATAATGTAAATCCAACAGCAGATGAACTTCACTTGACTATTCAAAATCTTGATGTTGCTGCTAATTCATTTGAGTTTAAACCTGCTATTATCCAAATGATACAAAATAATCAGTTTGAAGGATCACCTATTGAAGATCCTAACTTAAATCTTGATAGTTTTCTTGAGATTTGTGTTACATTTAAATATGACGGAGTGTCTAATGTTGATGTTAGGCTTAGACTTTTTCCTTTTTCATTAAGGGATAATGCCAAGGCTTAGTTAAATTCATTAGCACATAAATCTATTAGAACTTGGGGAGAACTATCACAAAAATTCTTGGCTAAATATTTTCCACCCTCGAAACTGCTAAGCATAGAAATGATATTACAACTTTTTGTCAGTTTGAAGGGGAATCAATATATGAAGCCTGGGAAAGATTTAAAGATCTTCTTAAAAATGTCCACACTATGCTTTACCAGATTGGTTAATAATTCAAACTTTTTACAATGGATTAGTAGGATCATTTAGATCTATTATAGATAAGATGTCTACACCATGCTTTGCCAGATTGGTTAATAATTCAAACCTTTTACAATGGATTAGTAGGATCACTAAGATCTGTTATAGATGCTTTTGCGACTGGATCATTAATGTCAAAACCTGCATATTCTTTAACTGAAGAAATGACTACTAATAATTTTCAATGGCCATTTGAAAGGGTAAATCCTAAGAGAGTAGCCAGTATTCATGATTTTGATGTAATGTCTAGTTTGACATCTCAAATTGTTGTTATTTCTAAAAAGATTGATCAAATATGAGTGAACTATTCTCAAATACCCCAAGTATTAGAGGAAAATTCACTAGGACAGATCATTGATGCTCAACCATCTTATGAAACTTTAAACGTTATAAATAATCGAAATAACAATCACTATTCTAACTATTTTAACCCTAGATGGAAAAATTACCATAATTTTAGTTGGAATAATTATAGCAATCCGGTGAATCCATCCAAAAATCTGAACAATCAAGGAAATCCTAATTTTTGACATTATTATCCTCCAGGATTTAACTCCAATCCTAACCCACAAGTTAAGGAAAAAAAGTTGATGATGGAAGAAGTGATGTGAATATTGGAAATCAAATACAAAATCAAGGGGTTGCTATTAGAATATTAAAAATCAATTAGGACATATTGCTGCTGCACTTAGTAACAGACCTTTTGGAATTCTTGTGAGTACTGTGGAAGTTAATCCAAAAGATCAAAATAAAGAGCAAATTAAAACTATTCAATTACAAAGTAGAAAAGAAGTTGAAACAAGGATCCAAAGAGAAACTGAAGTTGATGAAGAGAAGGAAGAAATGGAAAATGATCAGCATGAAAATGAACAAACACAGGTTCCTTTAGAAAACCATTACCTTTGTTTCCTTAAAGACTGAAGGAGAAAAATAAAGATAAACAATTTACAAAGTTTTTGAAAATCCTTAAGAAATTAACGATAAATATTCCTTTTGTTGAAGCTTTGAAACAAATGCCAAGTTATGTGAAATTTATGAAGGATGTACTAACTAAGAAAAGGAAGTTTACAGATCATGAGACTGTTGCACTCAGTGAAAAGTGTAGTACTATTTTTCACAAAAAGCTTCCTGAAAAATTAAAAGATCCTGGTAGTTTTACTATAACATGTGCAATTGATGAAAAGTTTTATGGAAAAGCTTTACATGATTTAGAAGCGAGTATCAACTTATGCCCTTATCGATCTTTAAATGCTTAGATTTGGGAGAAATTTTCTCTACTACTGTAACTCTTCAGTTAGTTGATCGATCAATAACTTATATAAAAGAAGTTATATAGAGGATGTACTAGTAAAAGTGGATAAATTTATTTTCCCTGTAGACTTTATAATATTGGATATGGAGGAAGATAATGAGATTCCTATTATTTTAGGGAGACCATTTCTTGCAACAGGAAGAGTTGTAATAGATGTGCAAAAAGGAGAATTAATAATGAGAGTTAATAATCATGAAGTAAAATTTAATATAGCAAAAGCTATGAAATATCCTGCAATAGAAAATGATAATGAATGAGTGTGAAGATAAATTAAAACAAGAAGAAATTTTTGAGAATGAAGATGAAATAAAAGGAGAAGATTTGGATTATATTCAGAGCAAATTTGAAATGTTAGACTTATTGGAAAACGATAGTAAAAATCTTATTTTTTCAAGTATTAAACCACTTGAACTTGAATTAAAGAAATTACCTGCCCATTTAAAGTATGTATTTTTAGGAGAGTCATCTACATTGCATGTTATTATATCTTCTGAGTTAACTAAAATTCAAGAACAAAAGTTGATAGAGATGTTGAAAAAGTATAAAAAGGCTTTTGGATGGACTTTATAGATATTAAAGGAATCAGTCCTTCAATTAGTATGCACAAAATTTTATTAGATGAAAAATATGAACCTAAAGCTGATCCTTGGAGAAGATTAAACCAAATAATGAAAAAAGTTGTTAAAAAACAGATTTTAAAATGGTTAGATGTTGGAATTATATATCTTATTTCAGATAGTGCTTGAGTAAACTCAATTCACTATGTTCCGAAAAAAGGAGGAGTGACTGCCGAAGAAAACGAGAAAAATGAATTAATACCAATAAGACAAGTTACTGGTTGGCAAATTTGTATTGATTATAGAAAGTTAAATATAGCCACCAGAAAAGATCTCTTTTCTTTACCCTTTCTAGACCAAATGTTGGATAGATTGGCTGGGAATAAATATTATTACTTTTTAGATGGATACACCAGTTATAATCAAATTCCAATTGCTCTAGAGGATCAAGAGAAAGAACATTTACAAGCCCATATGGAACATTTACTTTTCGTAGAATGCATTTTGGAATATGCAAAACACCTGCAACATTTCAAAGATGCATGATGTCAATTTTTAACAATTTTATAGAACATGGAATGGAAGTGTTTATGGATGATTTTTTCTAGTATTTGGGACTTTGTTTGAGTTATGTCTTAATAATTTAAAAAAAGTTTTGTAAGTATGTGAAAATATCAACCTTGTATTAAATTGGGGAAAATGTCAATTTATGGTTACAGAAGGTATTGTGCGTGAGCATAAAATTTTTGAAAAAGGCATGGAGGTAGATTTTGCAAGTTCTAGAAATATTACCACCACCTATTAATGTTAAAGGGGTGAGAAGTTTTCTAAGACATGCTGGTTTTTACAAGCGCTACAAAAATTTTTTTTCAAAAATAACTAAGCCGCTATGCCAACTTTTAGAAAAAGATAAGAAATTTGATTTTGATGAAAAATGACATAAAAGCATTAGAATTATTAAAAAAAAATTAGTCAATGCATCTATAATAGTACCACCTAACTGGGAAAAAACATTTGAAATAATGTGCGATGCTAGTGATTATGCTATTGGGGTTATATTAGGCAAAGACACGATAAAGTTTTTAAAGTTATATATTATGCTAGTAAAACTCTAAATGATGCTCAAATTAATTATACTACCTACAAAAGTGAGTTATTAGACCTTATTTAATTGGAACTACATGTATAGTGCATACAGATCATTCTACTATTAAATACTCCATGCAAAAGAAGGATGCTAAACCAAGATTAATTAGATGGATACTTCTATTGCAAGAGTTTGATTATATCGTGATTGAAAGAAAAGGAAATGATAATCAAATAGTTGATCATTTGTGTAGAATAGAAATAGAAATATTAACTAATTTTGCAAATGAAATTTTAGAAAATTTTCCTGATGAAATATTATATAATATTGATGAAATAAATGTATCGTGGTATGCTAATATAGTGAATTATATTGTAAGTGATATTTTACCACCTGATATGAAAAATCCACAATTAAAGAAGTTTATATATGATTCAAAATTCTATTTTTGGGATGACCCATATTTAAATAAACAATGTAAAGATCTAATTATTAGAAGATGTGTGCTTTATGAAGAAACTCAATAGATATTTGAAAGATGCCATGATTCTGAATTTGGAGGACGTTTTGGAACAAATAGAAATGTATATAAGATTTTGCAAGCTGGATTTTATTGGCCTACTATTTTTAAAGATGTTAATGAATATATTAAAAGGTGCGATAGATGTCAACAAATAGAAAATATTTCTAGAAGAAATGAAATGCCTCTAAATTACACATTGGAAGTTGAAATTTTTAATGTGTGGGATTAAATTTTATGGGACCATTTATGCCTTCATTTGGAAACTTATAAATATTACTTGCTGTTGATTATATGTATAAATAGATTGAAGCTATTGTTGTACCCAGACGTGATGCTTGGAGTGTTTCTAAATTTATAATTAAAAATATTTTTATAAGATAAGGAATGTCGAGAGTAATTCTTACTGATGGAGGATCTCATTTTAGGAATAAGAGAATCAAAAAATGAATTAAGAAATATGATATTATGCATAGATTCTCTACTGCTTATCATTCTCAGACTAGCGGTCTAATAGATATATCAATTCTTGAAATTAAATGTATTTTAGAAAAAGCTGTAAATCCTTATAAATTGGATTGGTCTGCCAGACTAGATACTGCATTATGGGCTGACAACGTTAATGATAATGACAACTCAATGAACTTACCAGTGTAGTTAGAGCTTAAAGCATTTTGGGCTATTAAAAAAATTTAATTTTAATCTAAAAGATGTTGGTGAGAAAAGATTATTACAACTCAATGAACTTAAATAAATAAGAAATGAAGCATATGATAATGACAAAATCTATAAATAAAAAATGAAAATATGGCATGATCGGAAGATTATTAAGAAGAAATTTGAACCTGGATAAGAAGTTCTATTATATAATACATGATTAAGATTGTTTCCAGGAAAACTGAAATCAAGATGATTAGGATCATTTAAAGTGATTAAAGTCTATCATTATGGAACTATTTTTATTAAAGATCCTAACACTGGAAATGTATTTAAAGTTAATGGGAATCGTCTGAAACATTATAATGAAGGGCACATACCTCAATTTAAAGAAGTTTTAATGTTAAGTCAACCCAACTAAACAAATGATGTGCGGGCTGACAACGTTAAACCAAGCACTTTGGGGGAGGCAACCCATACATATATGTCTATGTATTAATATTTTGTTTGATAAGTGTCTTATACATTAGTAGATAATAATCCTACACAATTGAATTTATTATAAATTAAGTCAAATATTGGTATTGGAGAAAAAGTTGGAATTAAGTTGAACGAAAAATGAAAGTCGCAAAATTTTGGCCAACGGGCGATGACAGCGTCAGAATGGGCTCCGAAAGCTCCATAATGGGCGTCGATGACGCCCAAGAAAATGGACCTCAGTGCTGGTAACACCAATCGGGAGCGCCGAGAGCGGTTTGACGGTTCAGATGACTTTTGGAGGACAATGGCGGGATTTTGCTCCATAATAACCATCAGGAGGTGTTTTTAAAGTCCTAAAAATTTCCTAGGACGCCTAGAAACTTCCTATTTTCGAATTCCATGGCTTCCAGTTCCAGAAATACTTCAAAGTATGGAGTTTTCAATAGAAAAAAAGTTTATTAGTTTCTACGCGCAGAGATTATACAATAAATTTATTACGAAGAAGAGATTGATCAAGGAGAGAAGATTTATTAATCATGAATTGGTCAATCCAAGTGCTTCTGTTGACAAGATCATTTTGCAAAGGTGATGGGAAGTTCAGTGTTACACTACGGCTATGATTGTTGTGCCTGTAGTTACGGAGTTCTATGCAAATCTACATGGAATTACCCAATGAGTTGTCTTCGTACCATTTACTCCTATGAGGCTTAATGAATTGTGTATGATAGAAAATTTTCCAATCTGTCATTATACAAATTTTATTCCTACACGAGATTTGATGCAAGATGTTTATAATTTTCTGATAGATGAAAGTGATATGTGGGAAGTACGAGATGAAGGATATATTAGTTTTCCTGCTACATCACTTAATCCAATTTTGAAGCAGTAGCATTTATTTATTTGTGCAAAATTACTCTCTACTATGAAGATTAGTAGAGTCACCAAGGAAAGTGCTATTTTAAACTATTGTATTCAAATAGAAAAACCAAATGATATAGGATCAATCATATTTAAATCTGTTATGGGTATCATTATGAATGGGCCAATTTATGGACTTGGGCATCCTTCTACAATTTTTCTGATTTGCAGTCAATCCTAAGTTCCATATGAAAGTTGCAAAAAAGTTTTACTACCATGGGAGCCCATGATACCTATTGATGATCAGTATGTTGGTAATGGAAATGAAGCACTAAATGCTTATGGATCATTCTTCACATGCTTCAACTCCATTGATGCCACCAACAGTAGGAAGTTTGCTTGCTTTGGAGAAGAAATTGAAGAAAATTAAAAGGGAACTTCATAGTATTATGAATGCAGTGGGAGATCTTAATTACCTTTTTGATCACCTAGATTGGAGAATGAAAGAAAATTTTGATCATATTGGAACTTTTGAAGCAGGATTAGTTCAGATGTTTGAAGAAAATGGGTGGATCGAAGAAAATTTTACAGATCAATTCCCGTACCAATCCTTCTACAACCTATATGTTCATTACCAATCCATGGGAGATATTAGAGAAGGTGAAAGCACTGAAGATGAAGCAAAATGACTGAAGACTTTGGATTCTCTACTTGCTTAAGAATATTTATGTATTTGATGTAATTGTGTGGATTAGGTTTGATTTGGTTTGGTTTGTTTTTACTTTAGAATTCTGAACTTTGATTATGAGTTTAGTTTTGTGTCAGCGTTTAATGTTGTGGCTTGATTTTGACGCTGATTTATAATTATTTTGCTTAATAGGTGTGAATGTATGATTAGTTAAATGTGTTTGTAAAAAGTATTTTTTCATATATAAAAGTTAGTTTGTTGTTGTTTGTGAAAATGATTGTTTTTGAATCTTTATTTGTGAATTATTGTTAGATAAAAATTTGTGTTTAAAAATAATAAAAAAAAACTTTGGAGTAAATTAAAAGGAAATTAAAATTTTGAAAAAATCAAAATAGTGAATTTCAGACCTTCGGCACCGACGATGCTGGCATGGGCGCCGATGGCTCCTTCGACCCGATAGCAGTAATAACCCCTTTAATTCGCGATTTTCACCACAAAACCTCCATTTTTACCCCTAAAGTCACCTTCAACCATCGGTTTTCACACCTAGGGCTTGATTTTGTGCTGATTTGAGACAATTTAGAGGCAAATGAACTTTAGATTTCATTTTCTCTAGGTAAGAGCTACACTTTAAAGTATAAAAAAAATTTTTTCCACAAAGATTTTTCTCACATTTCCTAGATCCGAAAGTTTTGGGTTTTTTTTTAGAGATTTTGAGAAAATACTTTAGTGAAAAACTTTTACTTAGTGGATTTAAGTTTAAAGTGCTTTACATTTTGATTTTCAGAATTTTGGAATTTATTCAGATTTTTATCAAATTTTTCTAGATTTCCTATGACACCTAGATCGAGCAAAAGAAATATAGAATATGACGAGCAAAAGTTTGTTAGTTTTAAAGCTAGTGCTCGATTTCATAATCTACGAGAAAATAAAAAAGTGATTCCAGAAAAAGGTTTATCGCTTGGAGTGGGAAAACTTCTGCTATTTTACTGTCAATGCGATAGCTGGGATAGTTATGGAAATTTATGCCAACTTTTTGAAGGCTTTTGATGATTTTTTTTTGTTTGAGGAAAAAGGGTGGAGTTTACTCCAAGAAAAAAAATGAGTTTTATCAGTTAGAAGATGTTTATAGATGTTAGTATCATTCATTCTCTACTACAAATGAGGCCTTAGATGAGGTTATTTCTTTTCTTACTGGTGAGAAAGGGGCTTGGAAAGTAAAGAATGGAGTTAAAGTCAACTTTCCCCTTTCTATGTTAAATGTAGTATCTAAGACCTGAAATTATTTTATTTCTAAGAGGATTAATCCAACAAACCATCATAGTGAAATGACCAAGGATAGAGCCATCCTGAACTACTGTATTCAACAAGTGATGGATATAAATTTATGCTATATAATTTATATGAACACTCGATCTATTGCTATAGGAGAGACCACTGATGGACTGACACACCCTGCTCTCATTTATACACTTTGTGAGCATGAAGGAGTTGATTTCGAACCTGATGAGGAGAGGATTGAGCCTCAGAGACCGATTGGGCCTACAAACATTAAGACTTATGAGTCCCATGTTGATTGGAGATTTGAAAGTAAGGTCAGGGATATTCCTTCTACTTTTAGGACCCTAGTAACAGAGAGTTATTGGACTAGATGATGATTCAACAGGGAGATATTTTGAGGATGGATCATAGGATGAAAAACATGGAGGCCAAAAATGCTCATATAGATGATCTGATTCGCCAGAAGTTTGAATATGATGCTACTTATGATGATGCTTTAGTGAAATACCTGAGGGGTGATCATACAGTTCAGTTCCCTATTCTCCCTATTTATACTCCATATTAGCAACAAAAGTTAGATGTTAATGGTGAAGAAGATGATGACTAGTGATCTTTTTGTTTGTTTGTTTGTTTATGTTGTACTTTGTGATTGTATTGTTTGTTTTGTGATATTGTTGAGACTCTGTTGTTATGTTGTAATATGAAACTGTAATGTGTAAAACTATTTTCATTTTTAGAATTTAGTTTAGTTCTGTTGTTAGTTTCAACACTTTGTTATATGTATTGTAATTAACTCTTTCTCAGCAAATTTTATATATATTATGTGCAATTTAATGATTTAAGTCTTGCATTTCAGAATTCATTTGTAAAAATCAGAATCTTCAATATGTATGAATTTTATTTATGTATTTAATGCTTTCTTTCACCCTTTTATTTTTAAAGTTCTTCATGTAAATCTTTTAAAAAAGATTTAAGTTTGGGGGGGGGGAGAAAAATTATTTTAAAAAAGAAAAGAGAGAACTTAATTTTATTTGCCCTCACTTAATTATATTTTCAAAAATTTTAAATTTAACATAACCTTTGGCATTAGGGGTTAACTTTTGATAACTATATTTATGTTTCTAAATATATATTAAATTTACGCAAAAAAATTTCAATAATAAAGGTTAATTCTAGAGACTAAGATATTTGGTAAAAGAGAATAAGACTATATTTTTCTATTTTAAGTAAAGGAATTTGTATTATTGAAGTATTAAAAATCTTAAAAGATTCATGTAAAAGAAAAGAATTAAACTTTATGTAATTTTTAAGTTAATATAAATTTGTTAAGTGAAGAAAATGAAAAAAGTTTTTAACTTTAAGAAGAGGATGGTGAAGTTCAAAATCATTAAAGGCTATCCAGATATAGTAAACATCACATACATAAAAAAAAAAGAAGAAGAAAGAAAAGAAAAAGGGGATTAAAAATGATCCTGAAAAGTAAAGAAAAAAGAGAAAGATGTGGGGAGAAACTTGAGGAGATGCCTAATTAAAAATTGGCTTCACTTGAATAAACTTAAGGAAAAAGACTTGGACACATTTTCTAAAATTTTTATTTGAGTATTAGCTTAATAATTAATAAAGTTTTATGAAGTTCTTTTTCATATGATTTTTTTAAGTGACTTTAATAAGACAAATTGCAATTTTTCTCAAAAGAAATAGAGGATCAGAAATCTTAGACTTAATTACTGAATATCCTATGACCTTTAGTATTAACTGGACTTATTTTGAATTTTTCTTAAGTTATACTATTATGTTTAGAGAACTTAAATATGGAAGTCTAGAAGTTTAATTCTTTACCATAAGTCATATTTTTATGTAGTAGAGGAGTTACTTGAGGATAAGTAACATGTAAGTTTGGGGGATTTTGATACACCGAAAATATATGCATTTTAAGACTCATATTTTATACTTATTTTTGGTGATATTGCACCTTAATGGAAGGTATTTCGATGTTTTATTGCATGTTATTGATTTTTAGAACTTAAAGCAAAAAAGATGGAATTTGGAGTGAAAATGACATTTTTAAAGAAGTACTCAGCGCCGACCGCGCCAAGTGCAACAGAACAACTGAAGTTCTTACTCAGCACTGACGGTGTCAGACTAGCGTCGACAGCTCCAAAGGCGGTTTAGTCCCCATTTCTAGAAGGTTTGATGTATTTGGATGATTTTTGAAGAGTTTTTGGAGGCACCTCTTGGAGAACCAACCTTGGACTTTATTTGGGGAAAAAATTCATCAGGAAATAAACTCCTTTTCACTCCAAAACGTTTCACCATGGTCCATTTTTGCCATTCTTCATAATCTGTCTTCATTCCACCACCATATTGGAGTCCATTAGTGATTTTTCTTTTATAGTTTAGAGTTTGTATGGTGAGATTTAGTGTGAAACTTTCTGTAAGAGTGTTGGAGAAGGAGAAAAGTGAGAGATATCTTCTTCTTGCATTTCTAAGGAAAAGCTACAAGGGATTTGCTTTAAGAAAGAGTTTCAGATAAGTTTTGTTTGTTTATTAGTGTTGTATAAACTTTTTTTTATATATGAAATTTGTGTTTTGTTGTGTCTTTCTCATGAAATCTGAGTAGTTCCCTCTATCTTTCTCCCTACTCTGAGATATGGTGAAATGAAGA
>JXCR01147100.1:200716-238159 GCA_002079205.1 Phalaenopsis hybrid cultivar
CTAAAATCCCCAATTCGGTCTTAGTGTTTAAAAACTAAAGCCAGAGTTAGGCTTCACGTGAAGGGAAGTGTGATCTCTGAAGTGGGAGCCGGTATCCTCTTAACCTAGCCGCGGATTTAGGGACTAAACCTAGGATTAGCCAATGATTTTCTATGCACTATATGAGGATAAAGAATTATAATTGCTCATATTTGGGAAAATACATATTATAAACATTTATCTCATCTCATTTCTCCAGAACCTTATTGTAGTGAGAATGATGCTTTTTCACATAAGAAATCTTCATTACATAAACATAGTAGATTAGTATTTACTTTTTGAACTTTGTATTTCTGTTTTATTAATAGTTAAGTACTTTAGTTTTAATAACATCTCAACATTTGAAATTAGTGACAGTGATTTCGTTTTTTTTTTTTGTAAATTTTCTAGTAAAACTTATCATTGCCAATTTACACCTTCCATGTGGGATCGATATTTGGGGCTTAAATAGAAAGTCCTTTATTACTTGATAACGATACATATACTTGAATAGAATTCATTATTAATTGCCTATAGATATATATATTTTACACAACTTACCTTTCTTACAGGATCAAGTTTTTGGCACTGTAGTGGTGTCAACTTCATAAATCCTTACATATAAAAAATCGGGATCAACAACCTCTAAAAAATTTTTGGCTGGAGTTGACGGTGTTCAACAGGTGGTGGGGCTACTTTCTGGTTTTGGTTAAGTGGGACAGTCTCGCACTTGTTTGGATAGGTTTTATGTATCTTCTACACTCCCTATGATTGTGTTGGCTCATCTTACTCTGAAATGAATGTTGTCATTTAGTTTAATTATTGCAAAGGAGATGAAATTTTGGAATTTGATTATGGAAATGGATTCCCTTTTTTGTATTTTACTGTTACATTGAGCTTTGACCTGACCCGCAATTACGTAGATTTTTAAGTTCTGAAAGATGGCGAAAAACTTGACCTGATGTATGTTTAAGAGGCTAATGTGCAAAATAATATTTTGAAAATTTTAGAATTTGATTTATATTTCACACACTAAGGGCTTACACAAGTATATGTATCGTTTTAAGTAATATAATTTCTTTTAAGACCCCAATATAGATCCTATAGAGAAGTGAGGTAAGAAATCTCTTAGGCTAATTCTAGTTTACTATTTTCAAGCCTTAGTTTAGAATGTCGATTAAAGTAGTTTTTCTAATAACTATTCCTAAATGAAAATTATAAATCTAAAGATAACTTATCTGGGTAAATTGATTTGAAGAATTTTGAGATGTTAAAGACTACCCTTCTCGTGCAATGACTTAGATTATGAGTAGGAATTTATTGTAGTCAGTGACAAATAAGAGCATACATATCATTTATCCCCTCTTGGTTCTAGCAAAGAACATTAACTAACCTATAGTTTTTCACCAACTTGTGTAGTAGTACTGAGTAGATTCTAACCTCTCACTTCCACATTACCCACCATGCCGTCTCTGTAGAACCACTTGGGGACCCTTATGATCCAAACCCTAGATCCAAATGATAAAAGAATCAAGTCTGTCACCCTATAAACATCAATTCTACACCCATCAAAACTTATCTCACTTTTAATTTGCACTCTCCCTCAGGTGATTGTAACAAATCCACCCAAGTTGAAATGTGGCATTCACAAGTTGGTGATATCATAGCCCTCCCAGGTCATTATATTTCCAAATGAATTTTAACATTACAAGTGATCAGTTTGTAAAATAAATTAATCGCTGGTGAAAATACCATCATATTAATTAAATAAGCAAATATCTAAGCAAATGTAAATTCATAAACATGCATCTAGTTCACTACAAAAGAAAAGCAAAATGAATATAATGACATAAGTAATAAAAAGATTGATAGAATCAAGTAATAAATTATGTGTCAACAAGAAACATATGTCTACTACCCTCTTTTGAGTGTATCGATATGCTTAGTATTCTATTAGTTTTATGCAACTATCTCTAACCTAGAAGCTCTTAATAAAAACATATCATTACATTACATTTTCTCAAAAATTGCATTGCCGCCTAAACTATTTTACTAGCCAACCAATCAATGTGAGTGCACTCATGTTGCAAAATCACTGCTCTCCCGAGTCTTAGTTTCACATGCAACAAATTTTAACATAACTTATTGCCACTTAAGTTACGTTGATGAAGAAAAGGAGATATTACTCATTACATGAAAATTAAAATTCTATCATAAAATTAATTTTCCTACACATGCCATAACTTCATATTAAAAGAGGAGTAAAGAAAACTACTTACGTAGCATGGATAAAACACAACAAAAAAATTCATTTAAATAAAAGAAAATCCACTATAAAGTGTTTACAATAATTACAAGATAATGAAGAACATAATACTTAGTTTTTTCCTTTTAAAAGAAAGATAAAAATCTCTCCACCAAAATCTCCTGTCGATCCATCCACCGCTCATACTTTTTTACTCATATCTCTCAAAATCCCTCACCAATCTCTCTAGAGAATGGAAAAATCTACATCTTCAAAGGCACACTTCCAACTCTCTCTCAATCAAACTAAAAACTCCTTCTAAAACACACTAATTACTTCCTAATTACCTCTCATGACAGGCACCAACCCTCTATTTAAAGAAACACAAAAACCCCTCCTTTCTTCAAAAGACACATCTCTTCATCCAAAAGACACACCCTTTCACTCCAAAAGACACATCTCTTCATCTAAGAGTCTTTCCAAGTGTCTAGATTCATTTAACCACTCCATCGGGCATGCAAGCCATCCATAAGCTTCCAGAACATCCCAAAATAGCCCAAAATCGCCCAAAATTGCCCAAAAGACATATAAAACCTATTTCGGGTGCTATGAAGCCAGAATCAACACTGCAGTGTATATTTATAGTCATGTCTAGTGCTATAGTTCTAAAATCTGGTGCTATAGTGCCACCCTGCCGGCAACACACCCGTTTTGCTCCATTTTGGCTCTGTTTCACCCCATTTCAGCTCCAGTTTGCTCATAGTGTTATACCTATAAGATAAAAATGGAAATAATATTTCTTTAAAGTGTAATTTTATTCAAAAAAAAGTAATAAATATGGAGGAAATTAAGCATAGAAAGGCATATCAAAATGCGTCATATCAGAATTTTCTTCCTTGCTCAATTTTATTCCAAATTGCACTGTTTTTCTTCATTTTCGCTAAAACTCCATTCCTTCTAATTGAAACCAAAACCATGCAAAATACCTTCCTTTAAATTGAAATATCATAAAAAATGTGCATAAAATAAACATGAAGTGTATACTAAAAATAGGTAATTTTAAGGTGAATTAATTCCCCCAAACTTAAATGTTACTTGTCCTCAAGTAACACTATGACTTTAACGACCAAATTTGTTGATTTGAGGTAGTAGGTTTCTGTAGAGTTTCCTATAATTTTGTATCAGAAATGTTCTAGTGTAACTTAGGAGAAATTCTAGTAATCTAACATAAGGCTAGGGTGTAAGCATATCTCATATTCAACTTAGAAATCCTAATTTTATATTTACTTTAAAAGTTATAGAAATTTGTCAAACTAAAGATTCTAAGAAAGTTTAAAAATAGAATTTAAGTACCTTATCTATACCAATTTAACCAATACTTTTTTTTTTGAAATAAGAACAAGCTTAGGATTGTTTCTAAGTCATTTCATTTTAAAAAATTCAAGTGAAACCAATTTTTTATTAGACTTCTCCTCAAGCTTCTCCTCACATATTTTCTTTTTACTTTTCTTTTTCTTTTCTTTCAGGATCTTTTTAATCCCTACTCTTTTTTTTTATATGTGAGGATTACTATATCTTGATAGACCCTTAATAATTTTGAATTTCACTATCTTCTTTCTATAGTTCAAAACTCAAAACCTTCCCTAACTTTTTAAAATTGTAAGTATTAGTTTGAAAAAGGTCTCAATAAAGGCTCAATTCTCATTAAGTATAAATCTAAGAATCTTAGCTTTTCAAATATTCAACTCCTTTCTACCTTAAATAGTAAAATCATTTTCCTAATGTTTCCTATAAAATATCTTAACTCTAGAACAGTTTCATCACATAAGATCCCAACTAAGTTTCTTCTATCATTCATAAAATCAAAGTGATAGTAACCTAAAAATAACATTACAGACCACAAGTCATTTTAAAAGTGATATCAAATTAAATACAAGTTATTGATGACAAATAAAATTAAGTTTGAAAGATTTTTATTCCTCTTCCCAAACTTGAATTTTTAAATATTTTGTAATCAATTCCATAAAATATTTAAGGAAGAAAAATTAAAAGCTTAATCTACCAGCTACTACAACATCCTATCAAATTCATATACATGCATAATCAGAATAGAATAATTGCAAGAGAAAGTAACTCTAGCCTAAAACTTGCTTGCAATAATATTAAACTAAAGAAGAAGTGTTCTAATTTTGAAATTTATATTTTTCTTCCTTACCCCAAACTTAATTTTTAACATGTATAACATTCAATACATAAAATATAAGCAGGAAGAAAAACAGTTCAAAAATTTTATCTACCACAAATGTTTATCAAAAATATCTACAAGTACTCATCAAGACAAAATAATTTACAATAAAAATTAAATTTAAACTAAACATGTCAGAATAAAATTGAACTAAAGAAAGGTCTAAAAAGCATAACATGAATCAACATAGGAATATATACTTAATTGTTCTCCAAGTTCTTTATATTGTTGTATGAAACACCAAAAATATATGCATTTTTAGACCCATTTTTTGTACTCATTTTTTGGTGATATTGCGCTTTAATGGAAGATATTTTTTTTCTATTTTCTTGCAGGTTATTGTTTTTTAGGACTTGAAGTAAAAAGGAAGCAAAAATGATGGAATTTGGAGTTAAAATGACTTTTTTGAAGAAATACTTAGCGTCGACGGTGCTGAATTATAGAACGGCTGATATATTTTACTTAGTGCCGACGACACCAGAAGTAGCGCCGACGGCGCCATTTGATAGAGTGCAGTAAAATTAAATACGAGACACTGGTGCCGACGACGCCAGATTGGGCGCTGACGGCGCTAATGTCGGTTTAGACCCTGTTTCTAAAAGATTCGACGAATTTCAATTCTTTTTGGATTAGATGCACCTATTAGAGAACCGACTCTAGGCTCTATTTGCGGCCGAAATTGATCAGAAAAGGCACTCCTCTTCATTCCGACTTGCTCATTTTTGCTACACCTCGCCTCCATACACTTTTTTCATCTTCATTCCACCACCATTCAGGAGTCTATTAGTGATTTATCTTTAAGAGTTTAGAGTTTTTGTGGTAGATTAAGTGTGAATTCTTAAGTGTTGGAGAAGGAGAAAAGTGAGAGATTTGTTCTTCCTACATTTCCTAGGAGAGGCTACAAGGGATTTGCTTTAAGAAAGAGTTTCAGATAAGTGTTGTTTATTTATTAATGTTGTATGAACTTTCTTTTACATATGAAATTTGTGTTTTGTTGTATTTTTCTCATGAAGTCTGAGTAGTTCTCTTTATCTTTATACCTACTCTGAGATATGATAAAATGAAAAGATAATATGGGTGTGCCAATATTAAAATATAAAATAAATTGTGATGATTTTTGAACTCTGAACTTAATTTACTTTTTGATCTGGCCAATTAAATTGTTAAAATATTTTGTGAAACATATAATCCGAGAAATGGAGTATGAGTTCTATAACAGAGTGAGAATCACATTTGATTCCATGAAGGAGTAATTCATTCATGGAATTAAGTACAAATAAATAGGAAAATATACATTGATTGGGTTTATAATTGGAGATTTTAGGGTGACAGACTAAAATCCCCAATTCGGTCTTAGTGTTTAAAATATAAAGCCAGAATTAGCCTTCAGGTGATGGGAAGTAGGAGCTCTGAAGTGGGAGACAGTATCCTCCTAGCCTAGCCATGAATTTAAAGACTAAACCTGGGATTAACCAATGATTTTATATAACACTGTATCAGGGTAGAAAATTAAAACTGCTTCTATTTGGCATAATACATATTAAAACCATTTATCTCATCTCATTTTACCAAAATCTCATCGTAGTGGGAAAGATGTTTTTTCACATATGAAATCTTCATCACATAAAGATAATTTAATAGTTTAATAGTTTTTGTTTAAACTTTACATTTCAGTTTGCTAGTAGTTAAATAATTTAGTTTTGATTGCATCTTACACATTCAAAATTAGTGACAGTAATTTTGTTTGATTTTTATTAATTTCCAAATTAATTTATCAATTCAAATTTAAACCTTCCCCGTGGGATCAATATTCAGGGCTTAAATAAAAAGTCCTTTATTATTTGATAACGATATGTATACTTGCATAGAATCACAACATTAATTGCTTAAATTTCTTAATAATAAATATTGCATCAAGCTTTTGACACCGTTACATAGAGGAGTCAAACTTATATAAATTTTACACAACTATATTTTATCGGGATCCTTGTATCACAAACACAAACACAAGTGATATATGAGGTTAATTCTTTCTTTAACTCATTGCAACTCACTACATTACATCTAATTTATAATGAAATCATTACGCTAATATATTGGCTACTTATAAATGATTTTATACACTCTAACCCCTATGGACATGATTATCCCTGATACATTGGCTCTCGAGAATAAACCCCAGACGTCACCATATCCCTTTAAGTATGTGTTGATCACCTTTTTTGTTAGGAAAAGATATTTGATTTAATATAATATATATTATAATTTTGAAAATACAGACCGAACTGATCTCATATCGACAATAGTTTAATTAAATGAGCAAAACACTACAAATGACGCATCTACCCCAAGAAATAGGCACATCACTTGCTAATGAGGCTTGATTACATAAACTAAAGAATTTATGACATCTATTTTAGTCTGCGAACCTTTATGTTGACTGAAAAATTCTCTTATCTAATATAAAAGATTAGGTAGAGTTTATTTTAAGCTAGGTTCTAAAATTTCCTATAATGGCAAGTCACTATAGTTAATTACAACTTAAATGACCGAGGTCACCTAAAAAACTCTCGATTTAGATCAAAAAGTATTATTTTTAGGAATTTTAGAGGATAGGAATCCTCAAAGATCAGATCAAGGAGTGTCAAATGGGAAAGACTCAAATTTGGAACATGGTTATAGATTCCAAAGGGAGAAAAGTAGGGGTTGTCACAGATACTGAGGAGAACCTCAATGACTTCCCAAGATATCATATGGTTTGGCTTCAATTTCAAAGAGAAAATTTGTAAATGTTTCATTCTGTCAATTATTATTATTTAGGGCTTACATTTGTTTGACACAATCGTACAAATAACCTGGAAGATAGGAGGGTTTATGTCATAATGAACGACAACCTCAGAGCCTAAGATAAGTTAGGGCTTAAATTGCATAACATGATTATGCAAAGCCATAAAGAAGAGGTGAGGATTTATATTTCATTAGGCAAAAAACCTCAAAATCTTATGGCTTGTTATTTAATTCTAAAGAAGGATTTGTTGTTGTAGATCTCCTTGCTGTTTTCAGATGTACCCTCGTAGTTATATCCAAGATTCTCGTTGATGTAGCAGCCATAAAGTCTAAGGTTAAAAAGTTTTAAATGGCAAGTTCAGCTCAAGTATTAGTGAGGGGGGTTAAAGTTGATTAGAGCGACACCAGTTAAGATCCCATGGTTCCCTTGTTATGGTACCCATATTTTCTTTTGAATTTACTTAGTTTAAACGAGCTCATTTAAACTAAGGAGTTCCATTAGCAACCGTGGGTTATCTCAATCGAGGGAATCCCGTAAATTCAAAAAGACATGTTATGAATTTATTATTTTATTTTATTTTTTGGATAAAGTTACTTAATTTTGAAAAATAGTTTTGTAATTTTCAATTTTGAAGAAGGTTTTGCAGTTAAAGCATGTATAGGTAAGAAAATGCAGTAAAAATAAAAGGAAAGAGAATCACATTGCAAAATTATAAATGCGTACTTATTTTTTTATGCACTCCCACTGAAATGTTAGAACTTACGACATATATATAATTTTGTAGGAAATTTAAATAAAATTGCAAGAAATGGAAAGTAAGAAAACCAGTTTAAGGTGTATTTACGAAGTGCTAGTCATAACTTGGTGGATACCTAAAGGTTTTAATGGATGATTTTCTTGAACAAAAAAAAAGTTTGATCTTAAAAAATATTCAGGGCATAAGCATGAACAACCTTTAAAAATCCTTTGAAACATTTCAAATTCATTATTATATTGTTCATTTAATCATCTGAATTTAGATTTAGTTTTGATGAATTAATACACATATGCTCACTAGACCTTGATACTTATATTTTCCCTATGAGTGGGATAATTGTCACTCGATGTTTCATTTATGAATTATGTAAGTGGAGGCCTTTAAGGTTTAAGGGCAAATTGTTTTTTTAAGGAATTTAACCAATTGAAATTCAGAGTTGGGCTTGTGGTGTTTTCAAAATGTTTGTGATCAGTTATATTATCTCTTCTAAACCTCATTAAACAATCATTGATTAAGCCTCGTTCACTACTAAGCCCATTAAATTTCATGGGTAAATTTGTAGTTTTAAGAAGGTTAAATTAAATGAAATTTATTTCTCATTGAAAGATCACATTTATCATTTCATCAACAATTAGGGGCTTCAAATAAGTTATTATCTTCCTAGCTTAAGCCCTCTACCTTAGGCTCATCCAACATAATGAACTTCCAAATATAATAATTAGGGGAAATTACAATTATACCCTTATTGTAGAAGAGTGAGGAATTGGTTTCTACCTCTTAATTCCATTGTGTTTCAATCATCTAGAAAAGTCAATTAAGATCATATATTTCCCATTTATCCTTTAATTTAGCTAAATATTAACTCGAGCTCAAATTTTATAATTACCATTTTTCCCTTTATGGCCTCATCACTTCATAAATTCTTAAATTCAACTCAAATGACTTTAAAATTTTGATGCTACCCTACTCATGGGTCTATTAAAGTATCAGAGGGGAAAATGCGATTTTTCAATTTTTATTTAATTTATATAATTATTTTAACTCAGAAAATAGGATTTTCATTGTTAATTTATTTAGTTAATCAAACTAAAGTTTTTGTTCATGGAAAAATTATTGGAGTTCACCTAGATTAGAGGGCCACTTGGACAAAATTCATTATTTTTTGAATTATATTTTAATTATTTTAATTATTTATTAATATTAGTGATTAGTTAAAATATAAAATATATTTTAATTTCAATAATTACTTTTTATATTTTTATTAAATCTTTCTCAGTCCAGCGAACTCAGATAAACAAAATTTTTTATTTCTTACAAATTTTATTTTATTTATTATAATTATTTTAACAAAAAATCAATAAAAATACATTTTTAGCCTTTAAAAATACATAACTAAATTATTAAAAAATTAAGAAAAATATTTTAATGGGTCCCAAGTGATCAGAAACAATTTTGGGCATTTTTATATTTTTGCAATTTTGAATTGTTTTGAATTATTTTTAATTCAAAAGGTAGCTCAAAAATGAAATGTCCATTTTTAAAAAAATTTTATTTTTTGTAAATGCCCCTAATCACAATGAACTCAGAAACCCACTTTTCATAAATTTTTGAATTATAATTAATTTATGATAATTATTTTTAATGCAAAAATGCCATTTTACATAGAAAATAGACTTTTGTGATCAAATTAATTCAAATGGGTTTCAAATTTTTATAGTGAGTTAAAATGATCATTATTTACAGTGTATAATCAATTTTTGTAATTTAGAATTATATTATATTAATTTAATTTTTTATGAATTTAAATGACTTAATTAGTTATAAAATTATGTACAAACATTAAAATACATTTTATATTTTTCCTAGAGTCTTCTGACCACAAAGAACCTACTAAATTAAGTCCCATATTTTTTTTATTAATATATTTATTTATATAATTATTTTAAGCAAAAATAGACAACTAGGCTTGATAATTAGGGTATCAAATCAGAGAACATCTCTATTAACATGAGGAATCAACCCCTAAAATTTCAAGCCATGGTGATTAATACTTACTTAATTTGAATTAAAACAGTTTAGAGGGTATTTAATTAATTAAAAAATAGAGACATGTCAAATATTTTTTATTTTTCTTCCACATTATACTCCTTTATTTATAGAGCAAGAGGGTTATTTTATTTTATTTTTATAATTTTTCTACACCAAGTCAAACATTTTTTAAGTTTTTGAATTAAAATAAATCAAAATTAACATATTTTCCTACTTATCCATGTCAACCTATGTCGCTCTGAACTTTCCATGCGTCGTCGCGCTACTGGACGTCACCATCAATGATAGATGCCATGCAGGTCACGTTTTATGAACCATCTCTTTGTCTGACTCCTCCACCATTGACTCGATACATGCACAAATGGATGACATCTGTTCATCGTCCCCATCTATTCTAAACTGAGAACCGTCCACACTAAAACACATTGATATTGCTCGATACTCAACCAAATCACTCATGGTTTGCTTCTATAGCTTCATCTAGTTAAGATGAACACATATATGGGGCTAAATACTTTTGAAATTAAAATTCTATTCACAATTGATGAAACAAAGCACAATTTTAGGGTTTATGATCTATACCTTAGCCCAAGAGGTGAGACCTCAATTGGGTTGGTTGTAGACGTTTGTTGTGACTCCACAAAGCTCCTCTAAGCACCAATTTGAACTAAGGTTGAGCCTAGGCAAGAGTTAGATCAAGAGGTGATGCGACCTTGGTCTAGAAGTGGGTTAGAGTGCTCAATAGAGGGGGGTTTTGATGGGGAAGTTCCTCGTTTGGTCTGAGGAAACTTTTGGGTAGTTTAATTTAAGCTTCCGTTGAGCTTAATGGAATGACAGAAAACACCGTAGATTTTAAACATAAAATTGAGCTCAAGAAACAAATTTATGTGGGGGAAAATGGTTGGAATGAACTCAATGTAGCTTGGAGAGGCTTTGGAAGCAAATTGGCAGAGTTTCCCCAAGGATTTTAACACTCTTGGACGTTGGCTAAAAATGGGGCTTCTTATAGCCATGGCCAAAGGGAGGGCCTCAGACTCTGATCGGCTTGTGTCAATAAGCTAAGGTAGAGAGGAGTTTGGTGCATGCATCCAATGGGGAAGTGCCACAGTGGATGGGTTCAATTTTGGGTTCAAAGAGGGGAGGGTCTCCTCAAACTTGAGCTTTCTGGCAACTAGGGTGGCTGGCCAGAGGTGAGGTGGTGGCTAGCTAAGTCAGGGAGGGTTAGAAAAGTCTTAATTGTTATTAGCTTCAAGGCTTGATAGGTGATAGCATGGAGGAAAAGTTTAACCAAAATGCGGGAGCATATCTCATTAATTTGGGAGACCCTTGCCCCATGGCTCAAATCTTGGGTCTTGGGTGATTTGATTAGCATTCTAGGTGGCTAACCAGAGCAAGAAAGGGTTAAAATATTTTAGTCAATTTTGGAGTTTAGGTCCAAAATTAGGGTTTTGGTTTGAACTTGGGTCTTGGTTGGACTTGGGTTAAGATTTGGCTCAAGTGATTGACCAAATTGGTGTGGATGATTGTCTTGAGAAGTTTGAAAAAGGAATTAGGTGATTTGGAATTGATTTAGGAGTTCAATTCAATGGAATTTGGCTCAAGATTAATTTTGAGGCATTTGGGCTAGACTTGGGTTTGGAATTGGCTAGGGTTTGGGTTTGGTTCAATTGATGGTACAAATTGGTTCAAGAAATTGTGATGAAGAGTTTTGGGTATCAACTGGGTTAAAATTATGGAGTTATGAGGTTCACTTTAGTGACATTTGAGCTTTAAGACAAAGTTGGAGATTTTGATTTAGGTAGGATTTAGGTGAGGTTTAAGACAACTGGACCAAATTGGGGATTTTAATCTCACCTTAAAATCTCCAATTCTCCATCCAACAAAGTATATTTCCCTATTTAATTGTACTCAACTCTATGGATGAGATCCTCTCCCATGAAATCAAATGCGCTTCTCCCTATGTTGTAGAAATCATAGCCCTTTCAGAACATATGCTTCTCAACACATTTTAATAATTCAATTGGTCAAATCGAAAAGTGAATGAGGATCAGAGTTCAAATCATAACAAATTATCGACATTGAAAACTGTATAAAAAAAAATCAATTCTTCACCAAATCATATTTCAAAGTAGGGAGAAGGATAAAGAATCCTACTCAGAATTAATGAGAAGGATACCACAAAATACGGATTTCGTATATAAAAACAAGTTTACAAAACAAAAGAAATAAAAGAGACAACTTATCTCACGATCCTTCCCAAGAAAATCCCTAGAAGCTCTCTTCAAGCCTTTCCCTCTTTACAAGCACTCTCAATTCTCTCTTAGAAGTGTAATGAAGAAGAAATATGTCACCTTCCCTCTCCTCTTACAATCCTTGAAGAAAATCTCCAAGCCCTGTACTTTCTATCTCTCTCTCTTTTACCCCCTTACATGCCACACCAAAAACTCTCCTCTAGCCCTAGCCTTCTCTCTCCTTTATTAAAGGCTGCCTCCCTCCAAAAAGAATTCAAAATTTCCTCCAAAATTCTATCCAAAAGTTAACCCTTTCGAATTCAGAAGACATGTCCATTGATCCAAGAGACATATCTCTTCATAAAAAACCTTCCAAAGTCTTTAGATACATTGAATCACTCCAAGGGGTGTTTAGAACAAGTGTCCCTTTCAAAATTTGTGCAAAATTCGTCCTGAACCGCATTAATTTGCAAAACGTTGTCTCTGGCGCCAGTTTTAGCGCTTCAGGCACCAACTTGCTTAAGACCATGCTATTTTGGGTTTTGACGCTTTAGTTGACAAATATGATGCATCTAGCCCCAACTCTCTATCAAATGGTGCTTTTGGTGCTTCAGGCACCCTCTCTTTGTCAAATGGTGATTCTGGCGCCAATCTGGCACATCAAGCGCCATAATCCTAAAATTCGCTATTTTGGCTCCAAATTTCATCATTTTTGCTATTTTTCTCCAAATGTCTAAAATTGATATAGCTGCAACAAAAACATGAAAATAACCTTCTTTTAAAGTGTAATATCACCAAAAATAAACATAAAATGTATACTTAAAACAACACATTTTTTGGTGTATCAAAATCCCCCAAACTTAAATGTTACTTTTCCTCAAGTAACACTTTTACTACAAAAAAGCATATGATTTAAGATAGAGAATAACTTTTAACTTCTATACTTTAGTTTAATAATAAAAATAGTAAAATTTAAGAAATACCTTTAATAACTTAGATTCAAACTTTAAGTCCAAGAGTACTTAATAATCAAATTTAAGATTTACGAATCTCTTTTCATTTCAAAAAGAATTGCAGTTTGTCATATCAAGGATACTTAAAACATTCATTTGAAAAAAAAATTTATGAAAAGTTTACTAGTAATGATACTACTACTCCAATACAAGTTTAGAAAATATAATAAAGACTTTTCCTTAAGTTGATTCAAGTGAAGCCGATTTTTGATTTGGCATCTCCTCAAGCTTCTCCTCACTCATTTTTCGTTTCTTTTTTTTTTCTTTTAGCATATTTTCAATCCCTATTTTTTTTCTTTTTCTTTTTCAAGTGAGGATTCTTGAAGCTGGATAACCCTTAATAATTTTGAACTTCACAATCCTCTTCTTAAAGTCAAAACTCACCTTTATTCACTTTATAAATTCATATTAGTTTATGATTTTTCATAAAGTTTCATTCTTTTCTTCTTACATGAAACTCTAAAATTCTTAATACTTCAAAAATAGAAATTCCTTAACTTAAAATAGAAAAACATAATCTTATCTTATCATACCAAACATCTTTATCTTAAAAATTGACCTTCATTATTAAAAACCTTTTACCTAAATTTACCATAACATTCATAAACATAAGTATAAACATTTAAAGTTAAACCTTAATATCCTAGATCATGTTAACTAAATTTTAAAACTGTAGTTAATTGAGGACAAATGAAATTTAGTTTACTTCTTTTCTAAAAGAAAATTTTCTTTCCCCCAAACTTAAATTTTTAAGTAATTTAAAAATGTGTTAGTACAAAATTTATTTGATAAAAGAAAACAACAACTACATAAAAATAAAACTAACATGTAGAGGATTTCTGAGAATGAAACAGGGCTCGGGTATACTGCAAGTACTAACTTTAAAAATACATACAGACTTTAAAGCATTAAATGAAACATAATGTATTTTAAATGATTTGCTGAAAATTAAAACAAAAACAAAAACTGAAAATACTAAAGATGTAGAAAAAGTAAAAATCTAGTGTTATTATTACAATTCAGGTCCACAAGACAAAATGAAATTTTTTTACTACAGCAGTTTCATACACAACTACATAATAAGACAATAAAAAATAACAGACAAACAAACAAAACAAATAAACTGGACTCCTAAGAATATCAATCCTAATTACTTTCCTCATCATCATCATCATCATCATCATCATCATCATCATCATCTTCTTCTTCTTCTTCTTCTTCTTCATCATGAACAGGAGCATAAGAAGTGAAGTTGGGGCAAGTTGAAAATTCCATATTGTATTCACCCTTAAAATATCTAACCATAGCTTCCTCAAAAGCTATATCATGCTAAAATCTCCTCTGCTTATACTCATCATTAAAAGCATTTCTTGCTCCAATTTCTCTAATCTAATTTTGCATATTAAATATATCCATTTATTGAATCATAAGCCACTCCAAAATATTTTCAAGTGAAGCAGAGCAAAAAGTAGATGCCCCTGCAGTTGATGTAGAGGGTTTATCACTACCTTCACTCCTAGACTCAACAAATTATTAAAATCTTTGAACCTTATGGTTCTTGATAGGATTTTGTGGCTGTAGCCTTTCCTCATTTCTATGGGACTCTACTCCTGATTGCTCACATAAAGTGAAAATCAGGGCAGGGTAACCCATACCACTAGCTGTAGCACTACTAGCTATAATCCGAGCATGAGGAACTATGAAAGCACCAACATCTACTGTCTTCATTTATTGAATGCAGAATCTTAGCACAACTCTATCCTTCATTACTTCGCTCAGATGATTTGTTGGCAGTAATTTAGCAGAGATGAAGTTGTGTCATACCTTTGACTGAATAGTCATCATGGAAGTAGAAAAGTTAACTTTCTTGTTATTTTTAATCTTCCATTCTTCTTTTCCATTAGCAAAAAGCAATCACTTCATCCAGTGATGAATCAACCATCACGAATGCAGCGTATTGACAATGGAATACATTTCTCAGCCCATAAAAACATTAATCCTTTCTCTAGAAAACTCAACTTGATTACCTCTCACAAGGATGAGATTGTTAGTGGTAAACCGCAAGTTGGCATAAAACTCCCGAATCATAGGTACAATCACTACTATAGTGAAGTAGCAAAACTTATCTCAATTTCTGGCGTTAATGAACCTTGTGATTTCATCACCTGGGTTAGGAAATGCCTATTTCTGGATCATTTTTCTTATTTCTATGTGTGTGTTATAAAAATTTGGGTTTTAAAATTGATGAATCTTCTTGCGTCAAAATCATATGTCAGCTTTCCTCTCTTTACTCGTGGAGCCATTGGAATTTCTATGAAATCCAAATAAAATCCAAATAAATTACAAAATAAAAAATCTAACTCCCCAAGTAAGATTATTTAGTAAGAAACTTTTCATCATGAGTTTTCTTCAAGCTTTTCCATAAAAAAATCCCAAATTTCATATTTCCCATAATGTTGGAAAAATCCATGGTGAAAATAAAAAATTTCTAAGTTAAAGTTAAGCTCTTACCCGGAGAAGATGAAATCTAAGATCATTGGCCTCTAAAATCTTCTCTAATGCGCACAATGTGAAGCCCTAGGTCATATTTTAGAGGTAGGAGACGACCCAAGCAGTAAAAATGGAGTTTTACTATGCAATTTTGCAATTTTTTAGGCAATCTAGTATTTTTGAGAATTTGGTGCATCAGGTGCCAAATCTAGCGCTTCTGGGATGCTTGATCCATCAGCACATTTATATCATTCCAATATAGTTACAATTGACTTTTGGATCCATCGACTTCCAAGGAATAAGCACTTTGTCCTAACTCTCATACGGTACTTGTGATTGACTGCATAGTATGAAAATAGTGGATGGATGCCCCAATCAAGTTGCAAATCCATTGAAAATAAACCCAATATTTATTTCACAATTACTGCTCCAATATCAACAATTTTTCAGTTTAAACACAGTAGTTTAGAATAGCACTCTCCTTAGTTGCCTTACTAAATTTCATAGTGGGGAGTAATTTCGATGCAATAAGTAAATGCTATGCCTTAGAAGTAAGATTTAACAATGTTAAATAAAAACTTACATTTCTATCATCTCTGTACTCCCATTTTGCATCTTCATCCATAAGGTATCGATGGAGTTCATTCATAATATCTCTCGTAGGGGTAAAATTTGCGTAATGGCAAATAAGAACACATTCAATCATAAACATCTTGTTTATTCTTGAAAGAGTGAATTGCATAAACTGGCCTCACACACAGATAATTTCTTGGTTGATTCCATTAAGATTTGCATAAAACTCTTTCACCACAGTGACAACTATGGCGGCAATAGTGTAGCAAAGCACTTCCCAGCGTCTCTGCGCAATAATTTCTTCCACTCAAGTATTCAGTGTATGATGCTGAAATTATAGATCTGTAAAATTAATAAAGTTGACTCCGCTTTGCAACGACACCAAAAACTTGATTCTTTATTTATTAATAAGAAATTAAAGCAATTTATGATGGAATTTTACGCAAGTATACGTATCGTTATCAAGTAATACAAAATTTTATGTTTTAGCCCCAAATATCGATTCCACGAGGAAAGTGTAAATTTGTAATGGAAATTTAAATCAGGAAATTGACAACAATAGAGAAAATCTACTACACTAATTTTAAATGTTTAGAGTGCTACAATAATTAACTTACCAACTACTAGCAAAACTGTAAAGCTAAGCTAAGCAATAACTACCAAACTATATTTTTTATGATGAAGTTATCAAATATGAGAAAGCATTTTTCCCAATACAATGAGCTTTTGGTTAAATGAGAGAGATAAATGATTTTAATTTGTCTTGTGCCAAATAGGAGCAATTTTAATTCTCTACCCTCAGTCAAGTGTTATAGAGAATCATTGGCTAATTTAGTTTTAGTTTCTAAATCCGTGGTTAGGCTGGGAGGATACTGGCTCTCACTCCAAATTTCCCACTTCCCTTCCCCTGAAGGCTAACTCCCAGTTTTGTTCTTAAACACTAAGACCAAATTAAGGATTTTAGTCTGTCACCCTAGAATCTCCAATTCTTCGCCCAGTAATACATATAATTACCTATTTATTCCATGAACAAAACACTCCATCATGGAATCAAATGTGATTCTCACTTTATTGTGAAACTCATACTCCATTTCTTGGATAGTATGTTTCACAACAGATGTTAACATTTCAATTGGCCAAATTGAAAAGTAAATTAAGAACGGAGTGAAAAAATCATCACAATTTATTTTATATTTTAAAATTAGCACATCCAAATTATCTCTTCATTTCACCATATCTTAGAGTAGTGAGAAAGACAAAGAAAAATACTCATACCTCATGAGAAAGATATGACAAAATATGAATTTCATAAATAAAAGAAAGTTTATACAACAATAATAAACAAACACCACTTATCTTTAACTCTTCCTTAAAGCAAATCCCTTGTAGCTTCTCATGGACTCTTTCTCTCTTTATAAGACTCTTAATTCTCTCTTCGAAGATGTAGGGAAGAAGAAATCTCTCACTTCTCTCCCTCTGCAACAACTCTTAAGAGAAATCACACTTAGACTCACCACACTACACAGTACACACATGAAACACTAAAGAAAACTCAATGACACACTAGCATACTGCTTTTTCTGATCAATTTTTGCTCTCAATAGAGCATAATGTCGATTTTCCAAGAGGTGTATCAAATAACTCTTCAAAAAGCTTCCAAATTTGTCAAATCTTCTAGAATTTTTCCCTGCACCGACTTTAGTGCTATCGGCGCCCACGATGGAGTCGTAGGCCAAAGTGGCCTGAAATTAATTTGTTCTCTCTGTCAAAGGGGTCGTTAGTGCCTAGTCTGGTGCCATTGGTGTCTCCATTGTTCTGGACTCCTTCCTTCATGCTGGCACTATCGGGATCCATACTGGCACCTTCGACGCTGAGTATTCTCTCTAAAACATAATTTTGACTACAAATTCCATCCTTTTTGCTTCAAGTGCTAAAAATCATCAACATTCAATAAAAAATGAAAAATACATTCGTTTAAAGTGAAATATCACAAAGAAATGGGTATAAAATATAGGTCTAAAAATGCATCTATTTATGGTGCATCAAAATCACCCAAACTTAAATGTTACTTGTGCTTAAGTAACTCCTTTACTACATAAAAGTATGACTTATAGTAAAGAGTTTAACTTCTAGATTTTAATATTTTGCTCTACTAAATATCATAGCATGACTTAAAAAAATTTAAAATAACTTAAGTTAATACTAAAGGTATAAGAATATCTAGCAGTCAAGTCTAAAATTTTTTTTTCTCTATTCTTTTCAAGAAAAATTGCAAATTATCATATTAAAGCCACTTAGAATATTCATATGAAAAAAAAACTTCATGAAAACTTTACTAGTAAATATGATAATATATAAATACAAGTTTAGATAATGAAGCTAAGCCTTCTTTCTTAAGTTGATTCAAGTGAAGCTAATTTTTGATCAGGCATCTCCTCACATATTTTTCTTTTCTTTTCTTTTTCTTTTTTTTTTTTGGCTTTTTGCATTTCTTCTTTTTTTTTTTCATTTTCATGTAATGATTAATATATTTGGATAGCCTTTAATAATTTTGAACTTTACTATCCTCTTCTTAGAGTTAATAGAACTTGTCACATTCCTTCGCTTTATAAATTCATCTTAGCTTTGAAGATTTTTTTATAAAGTTTCAATCTTTTTTTTTTACATGAAACTCTAAGATTCTCAATACTTCAAAAATATAAATTCATTTACTTAAATGGAAAAACATTGTCTTATTCTCTCATATCAAATATCTTAATCTCTAGAATTAACCTTTATCATTAAAAATTTTTACTTAAGCTTACTATATATTTAGAAACAAAATATAGTTATTAAAGTTGGGCTTTACTACCACAGGTCATGTTAAATTAATTTTTTTTAAAATATAGCTAATTGAGGGAAAATAAAATTGAGTTTCTTTATTTAGAAAGGAATTTTTCTTCCCCCCCAAACTTAAATTTTTTTAAAATATTAAGCATGAAAAACTGAAAATACAGGGTGAAAGAAAACAATTAATATATAAAGAAAAGACTTACCTGTTGNATATTTTTCTTTTTTTTTTCTTTCTCTTTTTTTTTTCTTTTTGCATTTCTTCTTTCTTTTTAATTTTCATGTAATGATTACTATATTTGGATAGCCTTTAATAATTTTGAACTTCACTATCCTCTTCTTAGAGTTAAAAGAACTTTTCCCATTCCTTCACTTTATAAATTCATCTTAGCTTTAAAGATTTTTTATAAATTTTCAATCTTTTATTTTTACATGAAACTCTAAGATTCTCAATACTTCAAAAATATAAATTCATTTACTTAAATGGAAAAACATTGTCTTATTCTCTCGTATCAAATACCTTAGTCTCTAGAATTAACCTTTATCATTAAAATTTTTTACTTAAGCTTACTATATATTTAGAAACACAAATATAGTTATCTAAAGTTGGGCTCTACTACCACAGGTCATGTTAAATTAATTTTTTTTTTAAATATAGCTAATTGAGGGCAAATAAAATTGAGTTTCTTTCTTTAAAAAGGAATTTTTCTTCCCCCCAAAACTTAAATTTTTTTAAAAGATTAAGCATGAAAAACTGAAAATACAGGGTGAAAGAAAACAATTAATATATAAAGAAAAGACTTACCTGTTGAAGGTTCTATTTTTTAAACTTAACTCTGAAATAATGTAGGCGCTAGTATGAAAAACTACAAGACTTAAAAAATTAAATAACACATAATATATATATATATATATAAAATATTTGCTGAGAAAGAGTTAACTAAAAATAAATACAACAAAGTACTAAAAACAAACAACAGTACTAAAATAAATTTCAATTCAAAAATAGCTCTACAAATTATAGTTCACAACACAACATTCAATACAAATCAAAGTATCACACTCTACAAATTAAACAATAACAACAATAATNCAACAAACTATAGACTAGATAAAGTATCATAACTATGACTAAGCATAAATCTTCACTCATCCTCTTCTTCATCATCATCTTCTTCTTCTATATCAAAGTTCTGCTGTTGATAAGGGGTAAAGATAGGGTGACTAGGAAACTGTGCTGAGTGGTCACCCCTCATGTATCTAACCAAAGCATCATCATATGCAACATCATATTCAAACTTTTGTTTTGTTAAATTATCATTATGTGCATTCCTGGAATCCAAATTTTCAATCATGTTCTCTATTCTTAAGATATATCCTTGTTGGATCATCAACTGTTTCATAAGTCCCTGGAGAGTAGGGGTATAATAATTAGACGGAATATTCCTAATCCTACTTCCCGTTCTCCATCCAACATGAGATTCATAGGCTTTAATATTTGCTGGCCCAATAGGTTTAAGAGGCTCAATAATTTACTTATCAATTCTAAAATCAACTTTTGATTGTTCACATAACGTGAAAATCAGGGCAGAGTTTCCTAATCCACAAGTCGTCTGACCCAGAACAATAAAACAAATGTTCTTATAGATTATAGAGCCAACATTTAAACTGCCCATCTGTTGGATACAGAAGTTCAGAATAGATCTATCCTTAGTAACTTTGCTATGGTGGTAATAGATATCATTCTGGCAGATATGAAGTAATGTCAAGCCTTGGATACTACATTTAACATAGAAGCAGAGAAGTTTACCTTAACGTTATTCTTCACATTCCAAGCTCCTCTTCCATCAATAAGAAATGAAATAACTTCATCTAGAGTCTCGTTCGTAGCAGATAATGAGTTGTACTCACAGTGAAATGCTTCTTGCAACTGCTAAATTTCATTATTCCTACTCAGGGTGAACTCAACCATTTTTCTACCAACATAAACGTGGTCATCAGAAGTCTCTTTAAAATTAACATAAAACTCCATGACTATACCAGTAACAGCCTCGACAGTAAAATAACATAAATTCTCCCATTATCGAGAACCAATCAATCTCTCAACTTCACCACCTAGATTTTTGAATGCTCGATCCAGAATTATTTTCTTTGTATTCAGTAGACTATTGAAATGAACACTAGCTTTGAAGTTTATGAATATTTGGTCATCATATTCTAATTTCATCTTTTCTTTGCTTATCCTTGGTGTCATTGCAATCTTCAAAAGAACGAAATAAAATGATAAAATCTAAATAAATTCCAATAATTTTGAAAATCATAATGTGGAACGTTTTAAACTTAAATCCACTAAGTAAGAGTTCTTCACCAAAGGATTTTCTCAAAATCTCTTTAAAAAATTTTAAAATTTCAGATCTCGGTAATGTAGGAGAAATCCTTAGTGGAAATAAAAATTTTTTAGTTCAAAGTGTAGCTCTTATCTAGAGAAGATGAAATCCAAACTTCTTGTGTCTCCTAATCCATTTAAATCCAAGTGTTTGCAAGCACTAGGGGTGTAAACCGAAGGTTGAAGGTGAATGAAGGGATAAAAATGGTGTTGTCAATGTGCAATTCATGATATTTCAAAGTAATTGGGGACTTTTGGGTCTCATACGCCTTCGGCGCTAGTGCCAAAAATATTCAATTTCCATTATTTTCGCACATCAGTTATCTCCAATTCATTCCAACATCTAATTAATCTCTTTAAAGAATAATATTCATCCTTAAATAGTGCACAAACAAGTGTTTTTATAAATAACACAACGCTAACTTTTATATATGAAATTCTAAATTTTACAAACACAGATTTTTAATCCCACTAGCACATACATAAAGCAAATCACACTATAATTCAACGTCAAAATGAAGCCACAACACTAGAACGTTGAAAACTAAACTATACATACAATTAAAGTGATAAGAATTTCAAAGCAAAGCAAATCCAACACAATTACATTAAAAACATAATTAATTTTAAAGAGTGGAAAGTCTAACTACATCAATGGGCTTTCCAATTTGAATGCAATAGTTTAAAATTGCACTTTCCTTTGTAACTTTACTAATTCTCATTGTAAGGAGTAGTTTTGCAGAGATGAAGAAATGTAATTGTTTAGATATCAGATTTAACCGTAAAATGGAGAAAATAACATACCCCTCATCTCTGATTTCCCAATTATTACTTTCATTCATCAAAAATTGGTACACATCATACTTCAAATCTTTCGTTAGAATAAAGTTCGCATAATGACCTATTGACACACTTTATATCATAAACATATCGTCAATTCATGACGGAGTCTCTTCTTCCTGACCTTACCTCAAATGAAGATGACTCCTTGGTTAATTCCAAGAAGATTAGCGTAGAATTCTTTTACCATTGGAACAACTAATGCAGCGGTAGTGTAACAAAAAACTTCCCAACGTCTCAGTACTATGATTTTCTCAATTTGCAAACTTGGATTACTCAATCTGTGATTGACAAAGCCTCTCTCCTTAATAAGTCTCTTCTTCGTGATGACTTTGTCATATAATTTCTGCACATAAGAAATGATTAACTTTCTTTGATTGAAAATCCCATATCTTGAAGTGTTTCTGGAATTGTAAGTCATGGATTTCAAAATTTGGAAATATCTGCTCGTCTAAAATAGTTTTTATGCCTTTATAAGATCTTTAAGCAGTTATTTTGAAGCAAAGTCCCGCCAAAGTTCATCAAAAACTCCCTAAACTGTTGAAACCGTACTGGGTGCTGTCGGGGCCACTGATGGCATTGTCGGCGCCATCGCCCTATAAAAGAGCGCCATCGGCGCCCATGCCAAAGTTGCGTCTATTTCATCTTTGGTTCAATTCATTCCTAAATTTTTGTCCAATACCTATATTTGTCTTAATGTATGATATATAAGATTGTGTAGGATTCTAAGGTATTATTATTTCCTAATATATTAAAACAATTATAAAACAAGTTAGTATTTGCAGCGATTTCAGGGGTGATTTCCGACGATGGTGACAGTGCTTCTCCAAACCGCTGGTGAAATCTATCCAATATCCCTTCCTTCGATCTTTTATTGCTATTTTCCTCTTCTACCGAGGGTTTCTTTGAATTGGGTGGATTTTTACTGGTTTGGATCCAAGATTTGGAATTCGCTGAAGCTTTGTGCGTTTTTTGCTTATGATATTTTAGGGGTTTCGGTTTTCTTTTTGTGGGATTTCTAAGGTGTTTGTTTTTAGGATTTCTTTTTTTGGACTCTGTTTTGGCCGCCGATTTGGTTTTCTCGGTCTTCTGTGAGGTTTATATGTGTTTTATGATGGAGAGATCTTTTGTGGAGCCCCTCTCGGGGGCTCAATCCGCAAAGTTCAGTAATTTAGAGCATTTTCCTCAATCTTTCCATGCTGCTCTATGTGATGGTGGTGATTTTAACTTTATTAAAAAATTGGAATAAAAGACAACAAGTTCTTAATGTTTGTATCTGATGATGATAATAATATTCTGGCCTCATCTGCTCATCATGCACTTGTAGGGAAGTTTGTTTTTGGGCATCCAAAAATGGACTCTATTTGTAGGGAATTAGATGCCCTGAAACTTACGGGACTCTGGAAATTTGGTTTATTAGATGGACGTCACATTCTGATTTAATTATCTAATGAAGAAAATTACACCAATTTATTCTCTCGACGTTTCATTAAAATTGATAATACCACGATGAGATTTTTGAAGTGGACAACGGATTTTGATCCTAAAGAGCAACCTTCTTTGATCCCAGTTTGGTTGTGATTTCCAGGTTTAAAATTTCATTTATTTAATCATGAGATCCTCTTTTCCCTTGCTGCGGCTTATGACAAACCTCTTAAAATGGATGGGCCTACTTTTCTATTTAATAGGCCTTCTGAAGCATGTATTTTGGTTGAGAGAGATATAACTTTTCCTTTTTGTGATGAAATCTGGATTGGGTAGGAAAATAAGGGATATTGACAAAAGGTGGAATTGGAAAAACATTCTCCATATTGTTCACATTGTCATATGTTTGGTCATAATGCTGATAAATGCTATCGTCTTCTTCCACATCTAAAACAGGGAAATTTTCACCCAACTAAAGAAAGGAATTTCAATAAAAAATATGAAGAGAATAGGGTCAATGTCCATCCTAATGTTGAAATAATTAAAGATTTAGAGGCTAAACAATCTAAAGAACTTATCATTGAAAAGGATATTTCTTTTGCTGAGGGTTTTGTTAAAGATATAGTGGATAATAATATTGCTAATGTTATTATTCCCCTAGTACAGGCTAGCTTATTGGAGGTTCATACTCCTTCTCCCCCATCTCCCATAATTTTGGAGGTGGAAAATGATCAGGAAATTCAAGATACTCGGGTCAATGAGGTGATTGATGGAGCTATATTGGAGGCTTCAAATGCTCTTGAAGAGGAATGGTTAGTTAAAAAATCTAGTAGAAAGAAAATGAAAAGGAAAAATGAGATGTTACATCTAAACAAGGATAATATAATTAATGATGGGAAAGCTCACTCTGATGAGGAACAATTCACCACCCTTCCTAGGATCTTCTAGAAGGGGTGGGTTGAGATTTAATGATTAATATCATGATCTGGAATATTAGGGGAGTGGCGGACCCTGCCTCCCTTAATAGACTTAAACATTTAAGCAGGGTCCACAATTTGGATATTTTTGCTATTTTAGAGCTGCTTGTCTCTATTAATAAGGAACACATCACCAGAAAGTTTGAACATTATAATCATTTCTGCAACACCAATAATAAGATTTGGATCTTTTAGAAACATAACATTGAGCTAAATATTGTGCAAAATGAGGAACAATTTGTTTAGGTGCACTTTAAACGGGATTTTTTCGTCTCCTGGGCCACTTTTGTTTATGCTAGCACTGTGCTTTAGAAAAAAATATTACCTTTGGGATACACTAAAGGCTATGGATGAGAATATTAATGACAATTGGTTTGCTGGAGGGGATTTCAATATGATTATGAATTCATCTAAAAGGCTTGGAGGTAGAGGTGGAAACCTCAATCTTATTAATCAATTTAATGATAAAATTGCTGAAGCGGGTCTCTTTGATCTTGGCTTTATAGGTACTCCTTTCACTTGGAGGAGGGGCTCTCTTTTTCAACATTTGAATTGCTTCTTTGGTAATCAACATTTTATAAATTATTTTCATGTCTCTAAAGTACATCATCTCAATCATGCGGGGTCAGATCACAATCCTATTACGCTTTCTCTTGCTTTTACTACCAGAATAACTAATTATAATTTTAAATTTATTAATATTTGGACTACTCATGAGACTTTTTTGAGCACTGTGAAGAAGGTCTGGCACATTGACGGTGTTGGGAATTCGTGGTATGTACTCTGGCAACTACATAAACTGGTAGCTGCAGGTTTAAAAAAGTGGAATTTTCTTTCTTTTGGTAATATTCATAATAGCGTCAAAGAGGCTCAGATGGTGGTAGATAGCCTTGAAGCTGAGGTTATATGTAATCAACAACATGTCATTAATTTGGTCCAAGCCCATACTACTCTGTTAGAGGATATTAATTTGGAAGAGGAGTTTTTACAACAAAAAGCCAATGACATTTACTTTACTAGCGGAGATCGAAATACTAATTTTTTTCATGCTTCTATTAAGCACAAAAAGAATCTGAATACTTTTTTAAGTATTAATACTACTAATGGGAGGAGTCTCAGTGAAAAAGATGAGATTGGTAATAATTTTGTGGAGTATTTTATTAATTTGTTTCATTCTCCCTCTCAGGTTCTTCCTATTATTTCTAATCTTTTTGAAGGGGAAACAAAATATATATCCAAAATTGAATTTTCCCATATTCTGATGGAACAAAAGATTTTTTCTGTGTTTAAGGAGATTAATGCAAATAAATCTTCTGGGCCTGATGGTTTCACTGCTGTTTTCTATGTAGCTAGTTGGGAAATTATTAAAAAAGAGGTGACTCAAGCTATACAAAGTTTTTTTCAAGCAGGGAAATATTTCACTTCTTCTCTTATTGTGCTTATCACTAAAGGAAATGATAAATCTAGATGGGACAATTTCAGACCCATTTCCCTTACTTCTGTGATCTCTAAAGTAATTAGCAAACTGATTGTCTTCAGATTAAAACCTATGCTTAGTAATATTATCTCTTTGCAATAATATGCATTCATAAAAGGGAGGGAAATTATAGACAACATTCTTCTAGCACAGGAGATGCTGGAATATTTGGATAAAAAGTGTTGTGGGGGCAATATGATTCTCAAACTAGACATTAAAAAGGCTTATGACACTATCAGCTGGGATTTCATATTAAATATATTGCGGGCTAGAGGTTTTCAAAATAATTTTTGCTCCCTCATCAAAAGATGGTTGGTGAATAATCATGATTCAGTTCTTGTTAACGGTGTTTCTTATGGTTTCTTCTCTGCCACTAGGGGGATTAAGAAGGGGCACCCTTTATCCCCAACTATTTTTATCCTTGATTTTGATTATTTCTCTAGGTTAATTAACCATTTGCAGATGAATAAGCACTCAATTCTTGCATAAAACTTAGATTATGGTTAGCCATTTGGCGTATGTTGATGATGCTATTATTTTCAGTAATGCCAGTAAACCAGCCATTAAAGCTCTTATGCATGTGCTGGATACTTTTCAAGAAAGTTCAGGTCTTGTTTTCAGTAAAGATAAATGCAATATATATTTTGGCAACTCAGTTAAAAGCTCTATGGTGAATTGGAGTACTAATTTAGTAGTTAATTTTCTTAAGGATCGCCACAAGCAAATTCAGTTAGATGAAGTTGTGGATAAGATCAAAAATAAAATTAAAGATTGGAGGAATAATTTTCTTTCTAATGGGGGTTACATCACCCTCCTCCGAAGTGTTTTATAAAGTATCTCTTTATATGCTCTTCAAATCCTGAACCTTAAGAAAAGTACTCAGACCCAGTTGGAGAGATTATTTAACCGTTTTCTTTGGTCAAGTATTCAATCTAGAAAGCATTGTGCCATCTTTGAGAAAGTTACCAAGCCTTGCTCAGCGAGGGGTCTTGGTTTTAAAAGTTTGAAACAAATCTTTGATATTAGTATGTGCAAATTGTGGTTTAAATTTTGTGCTAATACTTCATTATGGGCTCATTTGCTTCATCATAAATATTGTACTGCTACAAATCTGGCTATCGTTCAATAGAAAATTGGGGATTCTACGATTTGGAAGGTGATTTTGAAATCTAGAGAGGTTGCGAGCAAATTTATTTTTTGGGACATGGGTGAAGTTAATATCTCCTTTTAGCATGATAATTAGGGTTTATGGAATAAGGATGTATCTGTTATCAATCCTCAGAATAATAAGATGCTTTTTTCCGATATATGTTTGGATGGAAATTGGGCTATTAATAAATTAATGTCTCTAATTGGTAATAAAACTGCTATAGTGGCTAAAATTCCCATAAAGAAGGAAGATAAAGATACCTCTATATGGAAAAATACTTCAAATATCTCTCCATCAAAGTTGTTTTATTCAAATCTTTATATTTATGACAAATGGCGGTGGGGGAATGTTATTTGGAATACTTTTCTTACTCCCTCCTTCTCTTTTTTCATATGGAGATTTTTTCATAACATGCTTCCTCTTGATGATATTCTTAAACTTAAAGGGTTGAAATTTGCTTCACAATGCCACTTATGTAAGCATGAAGAGGAATCATTGGTGCATCTTTTTTTCCTTTTTTCTTATGCTAAAAAAATTTGGAATACATTGGGAAAACATTTTCATGTAAATTGGTTTGATTGTAATGACATTGGAAGCTACCTACTTAAGTAGAGGGCTGCAGATAGGATGGATTCTAAATTGGATAGCTTCCCTTTGTTGGTACTTTTGTTTATTTGGGTGGAAAGGAATGATCATAAGTATCAAAATTAGGTTCGGTCCCTACAAATATAGTTTCTTTTATTCTTGCTTATTTATTCCGGGCTTGTCGTATTTTGGGTTCCAATGGTAATTTACACCAATCAAGGGTGGGTAGGAAGGTCACTTTGATAAAGTGGAAACCCCCTCCTAGGGGTTGGATCAAAGTAAATATTGAAGGAAGTTGGACTTCTGAGGCGGGTGGAGCTGGTGGTGTTTTTAGAGATCATTCAGGCATGTGTAGGTGTTTTTTTGCTACTCTGATGTTGCCTCATCCCCTTTTGAGGCTGAATGTTGGGCTCTTTTACTTTCTTTGTAGGTGGCTATCTCTTTTAAATTCTCCAATCTGATTATTGAGACTGATTTTGTTAATCTTTATAAGGATTTTGATATAAATATTATACCAAAGTGGAATGTTGTGATTGTTTAGAATAGAACTAGAATTCTTATTTAAAAATTCAAGCTTTCTATTTGCTTATCTCATATTTTGCAAGAAGGCAATTCCCTGATGGATTGTTTGGCTGGGAGAGGTAAAAATGAGGAACAATTATTTGTAGGTGTCTCACCTGGTTCTCATCTGAAATTACTATTGTGGGGAGACTCTATGGAATTGCCTTTCATTAGGCATGATTTAGGTCTCAGGTTTTGCCTTTTTGATATATTGCTGAAATTTAATGGAGAAATTTTTGTATTGTTTTATGAAGCTGGCAAATTTTTCTCTATTTTTTATGGCTTTTGGAGTTATTTTTTGAAATATTTCATGCTTCTATTTCAGACTCAATACATTTTCTTTTTAAGAGATGGTTCTATTCGCATGTTATGAATGCCTCGAAGGAAAAATATTTGAGATGATTGATAAGTTTTCTACTACGGTTTAAGAGAGAATCTGGAATGGATGTGATTATTTTTTTGAGATAGAAAATTGTCGTCTTGTCAAGATGAAAATGAAAGTTATGAAAGGTTTTTATTTATTTTTTTCTGCTACCATATTATATTTTCATGGAATATTAATGCAGATTATGACAATATGAGGTTGGTATGAGCTGCTACAATATATTGTTTGATGGGTGGCCTCACACCTATTTTTAGAGCTCCAAAATAGCCTCAATGCCTCTTTAGGCGTGGGTTCAATTGATTCTTGTGATTATTTTTTCCCTAGAAGTGGTAGAGGCCTAACTTAATTGTTTGGTTTGGATTTTGGTAATGTACGCTGCATAAATTTGCTATGGGAATCTTAGATGGTGGTGGAAAATTTGAAGGCCTTGCGTGTTTCGAATATAACATAGTTTGGTTGCAATTTTTTTTAAATACTTTTGCTTCACTGCTTCTTTGGGGAATGAGAGTGAAGCATGGTTTTTTTGTGTTTTTCGTATAACTCTTCTAGTTTACAGGTTGGAAGATTCGGAGTTTGCTGGGAGGTTTTTACAGCATCTTTAAAGCCTGGTTAAGATGAAGCTATAGAATGTGTTTAGAAGAGAACATTAGTTTCAATAAGATGATACTTTAGCATCTTTAAAGCCTGGTTAAGATGAAGCTATAGGATGATTTTTATAGCATCTATAAGATGATACTTTAGCCTACATCTTTGAAGAGAACATTAGTTTCAAATGTATCTAGTCATATGGATGTGTTTGTCTCGATTAGATGAAGCTATAGAAACAAATCGTGAGTGATTTGGTTAAGTATCGAGCGAGATCGAAGAGTTTTAGTGTGGATGGTTCTCGGTTTAGAACGGATGGGGACAAAGAACAGATGTCATCCATTTGCACATGTATTGATCTAACAACGGAGGAGTCAAATAAAGAAATTGTTCATAAAGCGCAGCCTGTGTGGCGGCTGACATTGATGGCGGCATGTAGTAGCACGGCGACGCATGGAAAGTTTGGAGTGCTGTAGGTTGACGTGGATAAGTAGGAAAATATGTAATTTTTTATTTATTTTAATTTCAGAACTTGGTGTAGAAAAATTGAAAAAATAAAATAAAAATATCATCTTGCTTAGTAAACAGAGGAGAATAATGTGGAATAAAAATAAAAATTATTTGATATGTCTCTGATTTTTAATTAATTAAATATTCTCTGGACTACTTTAATTTTAATTAAGTAAATATTATTCACCATGGCTCGAAACTTGCTAAGTTGATTCCTCATGTCAATAGGGATGTTCTCTGATTTTTTCTAAGGTCAGAAAGCATCTCTAGCTATGAAACCATAATTTTCAAGACTAATTGTCTATTTTTGCTTAAAATAATTATATAAATTAAAAATTAATTAGAAAAATATGAGACTTGTTTCGGTAGGTTTCCTAAGGTCAGAGGACTAGAAAAAATACGAAATGTATCTTAATTTTTGTACATATTTTTCTAGCTAATTAAGTCATTTAAATTCATAAAAACTAAATAGATATAGTATTATTCAAAAATTAATGATTCCACACTGTAAATAATGATTATTTTAACTCACTGTAAAATTTCGAAACTCGTTTGAATTAATTTGATCACTAAAGTCTATTTTCTAAATAAAATTGTATTTTTGCATTAAAATGGTTATAATAAATTACCTATAAATAGGAAAATTATGAAAAGTAGTTTTCTGAGTTCCTTGTGATCAGAGGCACTTAAGAAAAATAAAAATTATTTTAAAATAATTAGTTTATTTTTGAGCTACTATTTGAACTAAAAATAATTAAAAAAAATCAAAAATTTCAAAAATAAGAAAATGCACTAAATTGTTCCTAATTGTTCCCTAATCACTTAGGACTCCTTAAAATTTTTTTCCTAATTTTCCTAATTTAGTTTTTTTAATTAAAGAGAAGCTCGTGGCTCCTTACGTGTTAATATAAAATGTGTTTAGAAAAGTGAGGGAGGGAAAGTGGATCCTCATCTAAAAGCAAAAAGAAATACATCAAAGTCCTAGGGGTTCTTCTTTCCACATTACAGGTCCACACAATAAAAATAAAAGAAAAACATAAAGGTATAGCATACCCAAAAATACATGTAATCTAATAAAATGTATACCAATAAAAAAAGTATACCCAAAAAATGATATGTACACCCAGACACAAAATTTCAGTAGAGGTGGAAGGCAGAAAAAAATAGGAGCAGGAGCATTCCAAGCCAGTGAAAATCAATTTGGAGGGCACCAAAAAATTTCATGCAAAGATTAAGCTCCAAACCTGCAAGTAAACCGATCTTGTATTGCAAAATAGAGAGATTGCAAGGATCTTGTGGGGCCTAAGTAAGTGTAAACAACTTCATATTCATTTTTGATAAGGCAGCCTCAGGAGTGCAAAATAGAAGCATAGAGAGATGACATTCAATAGACAAATAGAGTATAATATTCTAATAGAGTTGATAGCAGAAAAATCATGAAGTAAAGATCAGCCAAGCACTGAAATACTGTATCAGAAAACAGAGAAGGTAGAAATATGCATTTCTAGAAAAACTGATGCAGTATATTGAAGCAGTAAACATAAATCCAGTCCCAGCAACAATAGGAAAACCTATTAACCCCATTCATGCAACAAGTATAACATCATGAGGAAATCAAGTTCAATCCAATAGCAATAAAAACTGTTCAAAGAAGCCCATCCAGTGAAATCGATAAACAAAGTCTATATCCAACACCTATAGACTATATCCAAATGTGCATTCCAGCAATAATGTGGACAGTTTCTCCATGCATCATAAATAAAACCATAAGAATGAACAAAAAAGCCCAACACAACAAAGATAACAGTGAAAAACACAAATAAATTATATTTGAACATAAGGGGCATTCAGTAAGTCACTTCTAATAAGTGTGAGTAATGAATGAGGAGGAGTATCACCTACCAATGCACCATGCACTCCCCTTTTAGCTAACCAATCAGCAGGGGCATTTCCCTCTTTATTAATAAAAGTGTATTGTATTATTGAGCTGATGCACCTCAATAGTGGTCCTGATTCTTTTCAACAAAGTGATAAGATACCATACATGTTTTAGCTTACCCATGAGAATGTAAAAAAATCCTTCAGAATTAGTTTCCACCACAACAAAACAAAAATGAAGCAAGACAACTGTCTGTAGAGCAACAATCACTACATGAGTCTCAACTTTAAGAGAAGAAGAAGTAGTACATGGGGAAGCAAAAAAAGCAATACATACAATACAATTTTCCTGATTTAGTTGTGTTTTTTTCAATGCCAAAAATGTATTTTTCTTAATTTTTCATTAAAATAATTATAATAAATAAAATAATAGTCACAAAAATTAAAAGTTTGTTTCTCTGAGTTCTCTGGACTTAGAAAGATTTAATAAAAATATAAAAAGTAAGTTTGTAATTAAATTATATTTTCTATTTTATTAATCACTAAAATCAATAAAAATTTATAATAATTAAAATATAATTTTTAAAAAATTATGGAAATTTTTCCAAGTGGTCATTTGACCTAAATGAACCTCCAATAATTTTCCCGTGAACAAAATCTTTACTTTGATTAATTAAATAAATTAACATTAAAAAACCTATTTTTGAGTTAAAATAATTGTATAAATTAAATAAAAATAAGAAAAATTACATTTTCTCTGGTGATATTTTAATTGACTCGTGAGTGGGGTTGCATAATAATTTCGAAGTCGTTTGAGTTATATTTGATGAGTTATGAAGCAGAGAGCCACAGGGGCAAAATGGTAATTTTAGATTTTGATGCCTTAAATAAAATTTAGGATTTACTAAAGGGTAAATGGATATGTTTTGATCATAGTGAATACTCTTGGATCTTTGAAATATAATGGGTTAAGGGGTAGAAACTAATCTGCCACCTTTCCATGATAAGAGTTGAATTGCAATTTAGTTAATTGTTATCACTCGGAGGTTAATTTAGTTGGATGATCCAAAGTAGTGGTCTTAAGCTAGGGATATAATAATTCACTTATTTGAAGCCCATAGTTGGTGATTAGATGATAGCATGATCCTTTAATGAGAATTGATCTCACTTAAATTAACATTTTGATTATTACATACCTACCCGAGATTGTATTTAAGGGCTTAGTAGTGAGCTAGATTTAATCCACGATTGTTTAATGAGGTTTAAAAAAGATAATATAAGTGATCATGAATATTTTGAAAAGAGCACATGCCCGATTTTATATGGAGTATAAAATCCTTAATGACTTTGGGTTTGTCCTTCGGGGCATTTAATCACTTAACTTTTTAAATAAGACATTAAGTGCCTATCTAGTTACCAACACATAAGGATAACTAAAGTATCAAGGTATATTAATTCATTGAAACTAAATCTAAATTTAAATGATTAATTGAATAATGTAATAAGATCAAATGAATTTAAAATATTTTAAAGGATTTTAAATGTTGTTTAGGTTATGCCCCGAACATTTTTAAAATCCTTTGGATACTTTGAAGGATAATTGAACTTTTTATTCTTTTTTCTAGAAAATCATCCATTTAAACCTTTAAGGACCCACCAAGTTATGACCTAGGACTCGGTAAATACACCTTAAACTGATTTTCTTGCTTTCTATTCTTGCAATTTATTTTAATTTCTTGCAAAATTATATATGTGTCGTAAGTTCTAATATTTCAGCGGGAGTGCGAGAAAATGAAAGGTACACATTTACATTTTGCAATGCAATTTTCTTTCCCTTTACTTTATTTCATTTTATTACCTGTACTTGCTTTACCTGCAAAACCTTTTTCTAAAATTAAAAATTACAAAACCTTATTTTCAAAATAAAACAACTTCTTTTCAAAATAATAATTTCATAACACGTACTTTTGAATTTAGGGGAGCCCCTCTGATGAGGTAACCCACAATTGCTAATGAGATCTCTCCAGTTTAAATGAGTTTAATAACTCATTTAAACTAAGTAAATTCAAAAGAAAATAGTGGTACCAGAACGAGGGAACCATAAGATCCTAATTAGTGTAGCTCTAATCAACTTTAACCCCCCCAATACTTGAACAAACTCATCATTTAAACCTTTTGTATGACACAATCATACAAATAGTCTGGAAGATAGAAGAATTTATGTCGTAATGAATGACAACCTTAGAATCTTAAAATGAGTTTGGGATTAAATTACACAACATGATTGTGCAAAGCCCTAAAGATAAAGTGAGGATTTATATTGCGCTTGACAAATAACTTCAAAGTCCTATGGCTTGTTGTTTAATTCTAAAAAAGAGATTGTTGTTGTAGATCCACTTGTGGTTGTAGAATGCTGCCCTCAAAGTTAGCTCCAAGATTCTCAGTGAAGTAGTAGTTGTAAAGTCTAAGGTTTAAAGGTTTAAATGATAAGTATATTCAGTCAATATAAAGGGGTGGTTAAATTTGATTAGAGTGACACCGATTAGGATCTCACGGTTCCCTCATTTCAGTACCACTATTTTCTTTTGAATTTACTTAGATTAAACGAGTTGCTAATCTCATTTAAACTGGAGAGCTCGTTAGAAACCGTGGGTTGCATCATCCGAGGGACTCCCATAAATTCAAACGGACGTATTATGAAATCATTTTTTTGTTGTTTAGTTTTGAAAATTTTGTTCAATTTTGAAAATGTTGTTTAATTTTGAAAAATGGTTTTGTAATTTCAATTTTAAAAAAAGGTTTTGCAGGTAAAGTATGTACAGGTAATAAAATCCAGTAAAGTAAAAGGAACGAAAATTCGATTGTAAAAATTTAAATGCATACATGTCATCTTTTCGCACTCCCATTGAAATGTTAGGAATTACAACATATAAATAATTTTCTTGTAAATTTAAATAAATTGCAGGAATGGAAAGCGTGAGAACCAATTTAAGGTGTATCTATTGAGTCATAGGTCATAACTAGGTGGGTCTTTAAAGGTTTTGATGGATGATTTTCTTGAACAAAGAATAATTAGTTCAATTATCCTTCAAAGTATTTAAAGGATTCTAAAAATGTTGGGGGCGTAACTCTAAACAAGTTTTAAAATCCTTTGAAACATTTGGAGTTCATTTGATCTTATTACATTGTTCAATTAATCATCCAAATTTAGATTTAATTTCAATGAATTAATACACCCTATGCTCAGTTAACCTTTATACTTTAATTATGCTTATGAGTGGGGTAGCCCAACAATCACTTAATGTTTCATTTAAAAAGTTATGTGAGTAAATGCCCCGAAGGACAACACTCAGAGTCCTTAAAAGTTTTATACTCCAGATAAAATCAAGCTTGTAGTGTTTTCAGAATGTTCACAATTAGTTATATTATCTTTTTTAAACCTCATTAAACAATCTTAGATTAAGCCTAGCTAAATACTAAGCCCTTAAAGACAATCTCATGGTAGGTTTGTAATAATCAAAATGTTAATTTATGTGAGATCAATTCTCATTAAAGGATCATGCTATCATCTAATCACTAATTAGAGGCTTCAAATGAGTGACTTATTTTCTCCCTAGCTTAAGCCCACTACTTTAGTATCATCCAACTGAATTAACCTTCCAGTCAAAACAATTAACAAAATTACAATTCTACCCTTATCATGAAAAGGTGGCAAATTAGTTTCTACCTTTCAACCCATTACTTTTCAAACATCCAAGAGTGTTCAATATGATCAAAATATACCCATTTACCTTTTGTTTAATCCTAAATTTTAATTAAAGCATCAAAATCTAAAATTACCATTTTGCCTCTATGGCTCTCCACTTCATAACTTATCAAATATAACTCAAATAATTTTGAAATTTTTATGGTACCTCACTCATTGGTGAATTAAGATATCAGAGGAGAAAATGTGATTTTTATAATTTTTATTTAATCTCTATAATTATTTCAACTCAAAAAATAGGATTTTCAATGTTAATTTATTTAGTTAATCAAAGTAAAGTTCTTGTTCATGGAAAAATTGTTGGAGGTTCACTTAGGTCAAAGGACAACTTGGACATAATTTTATGATTTTTCAAAATATATTTTAACTATTATAATTATTTATTTATTTTAATGATTAATTAAATAAAGAATATGTTTTAATTTCAAAAATCACTCTTTATATTTTTCTTAAATCTCCCTAAGTGATCAGGGAACAATTATGTTTAAATTTCAAAACTCAGAGAAACAAACTTTTCATTTTTATGACTCTTAATTTATTTATTATAATTTTTAATGGAAAATTAAGAAAAATACATTTTTGGCTTAAAAAAACATAACTAAATTAGGAAAATTAAGAAAAAATATATTTTAAGGGTTCATAAGTGATCAAAGAACAATTTGGTGCATTTTCATATTTTTGTAGTTTCTGATTATTTATAATTTAAAAATAGCTCAAAAATGAACGTCGGCGGTATTTTTGTTTTTTTGTTGTGGAGTTGTGATCCCGATTTACTGCTTATATGCAACAGTATAATAATAATTTTGATTATATTTTTCACTTATATTTTCTTATTTTGCAACAAAACCAAAAACTTGATCCTGAAGAAAAATAAGAATTTAACTTAATTTATATATATTGAGATACTATGCAAGTATACGTATCGTTATCAAGTAATATAAGACTTTTTGATTAAGACTTGAATATCGAACCCACCACGGAAGATTATGCAATATGCACTTTTTAGAAAGTTTTTCTATTTTTAAAAAGATAATTACTTCAAGGAGATTATGCAATATGCACTTTTAGAAACTTTCTATTTTTAAAAAGATAATTATTTAAACTAAAGATGATTCTTGCATTAATGAAAATTTAAATATTTTTGGTATTTTCAATAGTTTGATAGAACAATAACAATTTAAAAAGATAACTAGAGTATTTACAGAAGAAAAGCACTAAAGATGAAAATCATCTCTCTTATTATCATGAATTGGTAATAAGTAATAGAAATTATGTTGTAGAAGTATGCAAATTGTGTTGTGCCAAATAGGAGCAATAATATTCTTTATGCTTACTAGAGATGCTATAAAGAAAATTGGCTAATTTAAAGTTTGAATAGTTATGAAGACCAGCAAGGCAGAGAAGATACTAGCTCTCACTCTAGAGTTCTCTTGATTCTCTCCACCTGGGGGCTAAAATTTTCGTATCAGAACCTTAAACAATAAACCAAGTTGGGGGCTTTAACCTGTCACTTTAAAATCCTCTAAATCTACACCCTTCAATGAATATTTCCCTATTTATTAGCACTCAATCATATGAACTACATTCAAATTCTTACAACCTCATGTGATTCTTTTTTATTGTTGACTGAGATAATACCAACCCGGTTCTTACATGTTCTCACAATAAATTTTAACATCT
>JXCR01147102.1:0-24423 GCA_002079205.1 Phalaenopsis hybrid cultivar
TGAACCAAGAGTTGATCCTCAAAGGAGATTGAACCATATGATGAAAGAAGTTGTCTAGAAAGCGATTTTAAAATGGTTATATGTTGGAATAATATATCCTATTTCAGACAGTGCTTGAGTGAGTCCAATTCACTGTGTTTCATAGAAAGAAAGTGAGACTGTTGTGACAAAAGAGAATAATGAATTAATACCGACAAGACAAGTCACTAAATGACAAATCTGCATAAATTATAGAAAATTAAGTTTGACCACTTATGGATCTTTTACTTTTTGGTGAATGTCCTTTGGATTATATAACACACCTACAATATTTCAAAGATGTAGGATGTCAATTTTCAGTGATTTAATTGAAAAAGGGATTGAGGTCTTTATGGATGATTTTTTTTTGTTTGTAACTTCATTTGAAACATGTTTAAATCATTTAGAGAAAGATTTAGAACGATGTGAAAAGATGAATCTAACATTAAACTGAAAAAAAAATTCAATTTATGGTTGCATGAGGAATTGTACTTGGGTATAAAACTTTAGAAAATGGCATGAAGTATATCCTCCAAAAAAACATGTTAAATCTAACCTACCACGATCTACTACTGTAAAAGTAGCTAGGAGTTTTTTAGGACATGCTAGATTTTACAGATGATATATTATAGATTTGTCAAAAATTACGAAGCCTTTATGCTAACTTCTGGAAAAAGATACAAATTTTGATTTCAACCAAGAGTGTCTTAAAGATTTTGAACATTAAAGGAAAAATTTATTATTGCTTCTATAATTGTTTCACCTAATCTGGAGAAACTTTTTGAACTAATGTGTGATGCAAGTGATTATGCAATTGGAGCTGTTTTAGGGCAAATATATGACAAGAATTTTAAAGTCATATACTACGCTAATAAGACTCTTAGTGATGCTAAAATTACTTTCGCCACTCCTGAAAGAAAGTTATTAGCCATTGTTATGCTTTTAATAAGTTTATATCATATCTAATTGGAGCTAAATGTGTCGTGTATACTGACCACTCAGCTATTAAATATTGATGCAAAAGAAAGATCTGAAACCAATATTAATTAGATGGATACTTCTGATGTAAGAATTTGATTATATGGTAGCCAATATGAAATGAAATAATAATCAAATTACTGATCATCTATTTAGGCTGGAATAGGGAGAGACACTTGATTTGGAAAAAATAAATTAATGAAACTTTTCTTGATGAACAATGTTATGTTGTTAAAGGGTGGAAAATACTGTGGTATACTGATAATGTCAATTATATTGTTAGTGGTATTTTACCATATGGACTGACAAAATAATAAGAAAATAAATTCATTCATGATGCAAAATTTTAATTTTGGGATGACCCATATTTGTACAAACAATGCAAAGATTTAGTTATTAGAAGATGTGTGCCTTATAATGAAATTCAANGAAGCCTTTATGCTAACTTCTGGAAAAAGATACAAATTTTGATTTCAACCAAGAGTGTCTTAAAGCTTTTGAACATTAAAGGAAAAATTTATTATTGCTTCTATAATTGTTTCACCTAATTGGGAGAAACTTTTTGAACTAATGTGTGATGCAAGTGATTATGCAATTGGAGCTGTTTTAGGGCAAAGATATGACAAGAAATTTAAAGTCATATACTACGCTAATAAGACTCTTAATGATGTTAAAATTACTTTCACCACTGCTGAAAGAAAGTTATTAGCCATTGTTATGCTTTTGATAAGTTTATATCATATCTAATTGGAGCTAAATGTGTCGTGTATACTGACCACTCAGCTATTAAATATTGATGCAAAAGAAAGATCTAAACCCAATATTAATTAGATGGATACTTCTGATGTAAGAATTTGATTTTATGGTAGCCAATATGAAATGAAATAATAATCAAATTATTGATCATCTATTTAAGATGGAACAGGAAGAGACACTTGATTTGGAAAAAATAAATTAATGAAACTTTTCTTGATGAACAATGTTATGTTGTTAAAGGGTGGAAAATACTGTGGTATACTGATAATGTCAATTATATTGTTAGTGGTATTTTACCATATGGACTGACAAAATAATAAGAAAATAAATTCATTCATGATGCAAAATTTTAATTTTGGGATGACCCATATTTGTACAAACAATGCAAAGATTTAGTTATAAGAAGATGTGTGCCTTATAATGAAATTCAAAAAATTATCAAAAACTTACATGATTCTAAATTTGTATGTCATTTTGGGAATGATAGAACTGTTCAAAAAATCTTACAATCTGGATTTTATTAGCCTACTCTATTTAGAGATGTTAACACACACACACACACACACACACACACACACACACACACACACATGTGATTAGTGTCAGAGGGTAAGTAATATTTCAAAAAGAAATGAAACGCCTTTAATTTTTAATTTGGAAGTTGAAATTTTTTATGTATGGGGATTAAATTTTATGGGGTCATTTGTACCTTCATTTGGAAATATTTATGTATTGATTGCAGTGGATTATGTGTCAAAATGGTTTGAAGCAATCATATGACCTGATGTGATGCTTAGAGTGTTTCAAAATTTTTAATAAAAAAATATTTTTACAAGATATGGAATGCCGAGAATAATCATTAATGATGGAGGATCTCATTTTAAGAATGCAAGAATTACAAAACATGGGATTGCAACTGCTTATCATCCTCAGAATAGTGGTCTAATAGAAGTATCTAATTGTGAAATTAAAAGAATTTAGGAAAAAATTGTGAATCCTAATAAAATGAATTGGTCTGGTAGATTAGATACTACATTATGGGATTACACGACAATTTATAAGACACTTATAGAAATTTCCCCATATAGATTAATTTTTGGGAAGACTTGTCACTTACTATTAGAATTGGAGCATAAAGCCTATTGGGCTATTAAGGAGTTCAATTTCAATTTAAAAGATGCTGGTGAGAAAAAAATTATTACAATTGAATGAGCTTGAAGAAATTAGGAATGAATCTTATGATAATATTAGAATATACAAGGAGAAATTGAAAGAATGACATGATTGGGAAGATAATAAAAAAAGAATTTAAGCCTGGACATGAAGTCTTATTATACAATATAAGATTAAAATTATTTATNAATATTATTACAATTGAATGAGCTTGAACAAATTAAGAATGAATCTTATGATAATATTAGAATATACAAGGAGAAAATGAAAGAATGACATGATTAGAAGATAATAAAAAAAGAATTTAAGCCTGGACATGAAGTCTTATTATACAATATAAGATTAAAATTATTTCCTGGAAAACTGAAGTATAGGTGGATAGGGCCATTCAAAATTGTAAAATTTTATTCCTATGGAGCAGTTAATATTGAAGATCCCAAGACATGAAAGATATTTAAAGTAAACGAACACAGACTGAAACTATATTTTGATGGTAAAAGGCTAGTTTTTAAAGAGANATTGGAAAACAGAAGTATAGGTGGATAGGGCCATTCAAAATTATAAAATTTTATTCCCATGGAGCAGTTAATATTGAAGATCCCAAGATAGGAAAGATATTTAAAGTAAACGAACACAGACTGAAACTATATTTTGATGGTAAAAGGCTAGTTTTTAAAGAGANTTTAAAATGAAAAGGTGAAAATTTGGGAACTGGCGTTTGAGACGTCATTTTTCAGAGAGCTGACACCTAAAGCGCCAGAATTGGTGCCTGAATCGCCGCGGGGATCATAATGACTTAAAATGCTTCAAAAGGCGGCTTTTGGCAGATTTTTGTGGGTTTTCTTCCTAATAACTCTCAAAAATTGATTCTTAAACTTATTTTAGAGTGGAAAACGAGGGAGAAGTAAAAAATTTTCAAATCCAATGGCTTCCTGCTCAAAAGATACCGCTATATATAAAATTTTCAACCATAGGAAGTTTATTAGTTTTGATGCATAGAAGTTATACGATCGAGTTGTTGTGAAGAAGAGACTAATCAATGAAAGGGGATTTATGAATTGAGGATTCAACACAGTAAATACTTGAGTGGAGGAGATTATTGCACAAGGACGCTAGGAAGTACTTTGTCATACCACTATCGTCGTAGTTGTCCTTGTGGTGAAAGAGTTTTACGCCGATCTTCATGGAATCAACCAAGGAGCTGTCTACGTTAGAGGCAGGGTCTCTATTTTCCACTATGCAAATCTTTCCCCTACAAGAGAAAATATGAATGAACTCTGTCGATTTCTTACTGATGAAGAAGCAAATTGGGAGACCATAGATAATACGAATGTAAGTTTTTTTCATCATTGGTTAATCCTAAATCTAAGACGTGACATTTCTTAATTGCATCAAAATTACTTTCTACCATGAAAATTAGTACGGTAACTAAGGAGAGTGTTATTTTGAATTATTGCATTCAAACTGAAATTTTTTTTGATGTGGGTGCAATAGTTGTGAATCTATCACAGGACTGGGACATCCATCTACTGTCTTCCTATTATGCAGTCAATCACAAGTGCCTTATGAAAGTTGGGAAAAAGTGTTTCTTCCTTGGAAGCCTATGGACCCAGAAGTTTATTGCAATTGCATAGGAATGGGGGATGAGAAAGATATGAATATACTGATGGATCAATCATCCCAGAATTCATCACCTAGTTAGTCTTACTTAAGTTTAAATGCACTTTTAAAGAGGATTGAGAAGATAGAGAAATACGTATAGAACCTTATAAATTCAATTGGGAATGTTTCTGAAATGTTGGATCGTCTGGATTAGAGGATGAAGGAAAATTTTGAACACACTAGACGTATTGAAGATGGTTTGGTGCATATGTTTAAGAAACATGCTTGGATTGAGGAAGATTCGACGAACAAATTTCCTTATCAAGCTTTTTACAAAATGTGCACTACCAATCCATGGGAGACATCTATAAGGACGAGTGTGAAGAAGATGTTTGAACTTACCTTATGTACGGAGTGCTTATTTAGTATTGCTTAATTGTGTTATAATGTTATGTTGGATTAAATTTACTTTCATTATTAGACTTTATTTATGTCAAGTGTCGAGTATTTAAATACTTAGTATTCAATGTTAAGATGTTTGGTTTGCTTTGCACACTGAATTATATTCGTTGGGTTAAAAACTGTCAGTTTGTAATAGTGCATATCTTATATATAAATGTGAGTTTTATGTTGTTTGTGAAAGTTTGTGTTAGAAAATTATTTAATTATGAGTATAATTTTTTAATTAAGTTAATTAGAGGTTAACGTAATGTGGTATGCTGCAGATTTCCACAGAAAAATGAAATATAAAAAATTTTGGCGTTGGCGCCTGAGGCGCCAAATTCCCGAAAAAGCCAAAATGGGTTAAAGACCGCGAAATAGCCCAATAAATGTCCATTTTTACTGCTTGAGNCTTAAAATGAAAAGGTGAAAATTTGGGAACTGGCGTTTGAGGCGCCATTTTTCAGAGAGCTGACACCTAAAGCACCAGAATTGGTGCCTGAATCGCCGCGGGGATCAGAATGACTTAAAACGCTTCAAAAGGCGGTTTTTGGCAGATTTTTGTGGGTTTTCTTCCTAATAACTCTCAAAAATTGATTCTTAAACTTATTTTAGAGTGGAAAACGAGGGAGAAGTCAAAAATTTTCAAATCCAATGGCTTCCTGCTCAAAAGATACCGCTATATATGAAATTTTCAACCAGAGGAAGTTTATTAGTTTTGATGCATAGAAGTTATACGATCGAGTTCTTGTGAAGAAGAGACTAATCAATGAAAAGGGATTTATGAATTGAGGATTCAACACAGTAAATACTTGAGTGGAGGAGATTATTGCACAAAGACGCTGAGAAGTACTTTGCTATACCACTATTGTCGTAGTTGTCCTTGTGGTGAAAGAGTTTTACGCCGATCTTCATGGAATCAACCAAGGAGTTGTCTACGTTAGAGGCAGGTGTGTACAATTCACTCCTTTAAGAATAAACAATATGTTTATGATTGAAAGTGTCTCTATTTTCCACTATGCAAATCTTTCCCCAATAAGAGAAAATATGAATGAACTCTGTCGATTTCTTACTGATGAAGAAGCAAATTGGGAGACCATAGATAATACGAATGTAAGTTTTTTTCATCATTGGTTAATCCTAAATCTAAGACGTGACATTTCTTAATTGCATCAAAATTACTTTCTACCATGAAAATTAGTAAGGTAACTAAGGAGAGTGTTATTTTGAATTACTGCATTCAAACTGAAATTTTTTTTGATGTGGGTGCAATAATTGTGAATCTATCACAGGACTAGGACATCCATCTACTGTCTTCCTCTTATGCAGTCAATCACAAGTGCCTTATGAAAGTTGGGAAAAAGTGTTTCTTCCTTGGAAGCCTATAGACCCAGAAGTTTATTGCAATTGCATAGGAAATGGGGGATGAGAAAGATATGAATATACTGATGGATCAATCATCCTAGAATTCATCACCTATTTAGTCTTACTTAAGTTTAAATGCAGTTTTAAAGAGAATTGAGAAGATAGAGAAAGACATATAGAACCTTATAAATTCAATTGGGAATGTTTCTGAAATGTTGGATCGTCTGGATTAGAGGATGAAGGAAAATTTTGAACACACTAGACGTATTGAAGATGGTTTGGTGCATATGTTCAAGAAACATGCTTGGATTGAGGAAGATTCGACGAACAAATTTCCTTATCAAACTTTTTCACAAAATGTGCACTACCAATCCATGGGAGACATCTATAAGGACGAGTGTGAAGAAGATGTTTGAACTTACCTTATGTACAGAGTGCTTATTTAGTATTGCTTAATTGTGTTATAATGTTATGTTAGATTAAATTTACTTTCATTATTAGACTTTATTTATGTCAATTGTCGAGTATTTAGATACTTAGTATTCAGTGTTAAGATGTTTGGTTTGCTTTGCACACTGAATTATATTCGTTGGGTTAAAAACGGTCAGTTTGTAATAGTGCATATCTTATATATAAATGTGAGTTTTATGTTGTTTGTGACAGTTTGTGTTAGAAAATTATTTAATTATGAGTATAATTTTTTAATTAAGTTAATTAGAGGTTGACGTAATGTGGTATGCTGCAGATTTCCACAGAAAAATGAAATATAAAAAATTTTGGCATTGGCGCCTGAGGCACCGAATTCCCGAAAAAGCCAAAATGGGTTAAAGACCGCGAAATAGCCCAATAAATGTCCATTTTTACTGCTTGAGTCATTTCCTACCTCTAAACCTCAACTTAAGGCTTCACATTGCATGGATTTGAGAAGATTTCAAGGACTAAAGATCTTAGATTTCATCTTCTTTTGGTAGGAGCTTCACTTTAATCTAGAAATTTTTTATTTTCACCGTGGATTTATCCTATATTTTTGGAGATCCAAAATTTGGGAATTTTTTGAAGAAGTTTAAAGAAAACCCATGGTGAAAAGTTTCTTACCAAATAATCTCACTTATGGATTTAGATTTTTGTTTTGTAATTTATTTGAATTTCCATAGAAATTTCTATGGCACCACGTATAAAAAGAGAAAAGCCTACGGGAGATTTCGATGCAAGAATATTTGTCAACTATAAGGCCCACCATAACTATAATACCAAAATCGAGTTATTTTGATTATTTGTGTATTTGTTTTCTTTAAAAAAAGTTAAAATAGGAACTTTTATTTAATGTTGTAATGTGGACTTAATTGTAATAGTAATTGTAGATTATTATTTTTCTACATTTTTAGTTATTTTCAGTTTCTATTTATGTTTTTAATTCTTAGCAAATCCTTTGAAATATATTGTGTTTCATTTAATGCTTTAAAGTCTGTATTGTTAAAGTTATCACCTCCAGTATACCAGGGCCCAGTTTCATATTCAGAAATCATCTACATGTTAGTTTTATTTTTATGCATTTACTATTTTCTTTCAACAACAAAATTTTTGTACTGAAAATTTTTAATTACTNTGGCCCAATTTCATATTCAGAAATCCTCTACAGATTAGTTTTATTTTTATGCATTTACTATTTTCTTTCAACAACAAAATTTTTGTACTGAAAATTTTTAATTACTTAAAAATTTAAGTTTGGGGAAAATAAAATTTTCTTTTAAAAAGAAGTAAACTAAATGTTATTTGTCCTCAACTAACTATATTTTTAAAATTAATTTAACATGACCTTGGATATTAAGATTTAACTTTAAATGACTATATTTATGTTTGTAAATATTATGATAAACTTAGGCAAAAGTTTTTAATAATGAAGGTCAATTCTAAAGTTAAAGATATTTGATATTAGAGGATAAGNCAAAAGTTTTTAATAATGAAGGTCAATTCTAAAGTTAAAGATATTTGATATTAGAGGATAAGGCTATGTTTTTCTATTTAATGTAAAGAAAATTATATTTTTGTACTATTAAGAATCTTAGAGTTTCATGTAAGAAGAAAAGAATGAGGCTTTATGAAAAATCATCAAAACTAATATGAATTTACAAAGTGAAGAAATGTAAAAAGTTTAGACTTTAAAAAGAGGATAGCGAAGCTCAAAATTATTAAAAACTATCTAGTATAGTAATTTTCACTTGACAAAAAAAATGAAAATAAAGGATTAAAAAGATCCTGAATATATATATTAAAAAAAAGAGAATATGAGGAGAAACTTGAGGAGATGCCTAACAAAAAAATTTTTTCACTTGAATCAACTTGAGGAAAAGACTTTATTACATTTTCTAAACTTGAATTTGAGTATTAGCACCCTTAATAACAAAGTTGTCATGAAATCCTTTTTCATATGGATATTCTAAGTATCCTTGTGATGACAAATTACAGTTCTTCTTGAAATGAATGCAGATTCAGAAATATTATACTTAATTGCTAAGTATTCTTATACATATAGTTTTAATCTAAGTTATTAAATTTTTTTCTTAAATTATATTATTTTATTTATTATACTATAGTATAGAAGGTTATAAGTTAATATCTATCCTAAGTCATTTTTTTATGTAGTAAAAGAGTCACTTGCAGACAAGTAATATGCAAGTTTGGGGGATTTTGATGCACCAAAATAGTGTGTTATTTTAAGTATACAGTTTATGCTTATTTTTTATGATATTACACTTTAAAGAAATGTATTTTCAATTTTTTTTGCAGGTATATCAATTTTAGGCATTTGGAACAAAAGTAGCAAAAAAGAGGAAATTTGGAGCCAAAATATAGGACTTTGTGATTCTGATACCTGAGGTGCCAGATTGGCGCCTGTAGCACCTTTTCCTAGAGAGCTGGTGCTAGAACTGGCTCTTGAAGCACCATTATATAGAGAAGCGACGCTTGAAGCGATGGAATCAACACCTGAAGCGCCAGAACTCAAAACAATGCAGACTTAAGTAACTTGGCGTCTAAAGCTCTAGAATTGGCGCCTGAAATGACAGAGATGATATTTGATGGATTAAGACGATTTGGGATGAACTTTGAACAAATTTTGAAGGCTTCAAATGTTTCAAATGTCATCGAGTGAATCAATGCATCTAAACACTTTGAAAGGTTCTCTAATAAAAATATGTCTCTTGAATGAATAGACAAGTCTTTTGGGATCCAAATGGTATGACATTTAGAGAGAATTTGGGAGGGAATTTTGAATTCTTTTTAAGAGGAGGAGACCACTAATTAAAAGGAGAGGAGTCTAGGGCTGAAAGGGGGGTTCAGTGGTAAGAGAGAGAGGGAAGCAAGAGGCAAGTGAGAGAGTGAGGGACTTGGAGATTTTCTTCTAGAGTTGTAAGAGGATAAGGAAAGTGAGAGATTTCTTCTTCATTACATTTCCAAGAGAAAATTGAGAGTGCTTGTTAAAAAAGAAAGTTATTAAAGAGAACTTCTTGGGATTTTCTTAGGAAGAAGTGCGAGATAAGTTGTCTTTTATTTCTTTATTTTGTAAACTTATTTTTATATATAAAATATATGTTTTGTTGTTTCCTTCTCATGAATTCTGAGTAGTCTTCTTTATTTGTCTCCCTACTCAGAGATATGGTTTTGTGAAGAATTGATTTTGTTTTATATGGTTTTAAATGTCAATAATTTGCGATGATTTGAACTCTGATCTTCATTTACTTTTCGATCTAGCTACTTGAAATGTTAAAATGTGCTGAGAAACATATGATCCGAAAGGGCTATGATTTCTATAACATGATGAGAGTCACATTCAATTCCATGGGTGAGAATGTAATCCATGGGATTGAGTGCAAAAAAATAGGGAAATATACTTTATTGGACACAGACTTGAAGATTTTAAGGTGACATTAAAATCTCCAATTTGGTTCAGTTGATTGGAAACTAATGAGAGATTGTTAACCCTCAGACGAGGGAGAAGTGGGAGCTCCGGAGTGAGAGCCAGTATCCTCCCAACCTAAACACAGAATTAGAGACCAAACTCTGGATTAGTCAATGTTCTTTTTGCACTTGAAAGAGGGTAAATAATATGATTTCTCTTATTTGACACAATACAATTTTATATATATATATATATATNGATCCTAAATATATATATTAAAAAAAGAGAATATGAGGAGAAACTTGAGGAGATACCTAACAAAAAATTTGCTTCACTTGAATCAACTTGAGGAAAAGACTTTATTACATTTTCCAAACTTGTATTTGAGTATTAACACCCTTAATAATAAAGTTGTCATGAAATCCTTTTTCATATGGATATTCTAAGTATCCTTGTGATGACAAATTACAGTTCTTCTTGAAATGAATGCAGATTCAGAAATATTATATTTAATTGCTAAGTTTTCTTATACTTATAGTTTTAATCTAATTTATTAAATTTTTTTCTTAAATTATATTATTTTATTTATTATACTATAGTATAGAAGGTTATAAGTTAATATCTATCCTAAGTCATTTTTTTTATGTAGTAAAAGAGTCACTTGCAGACAAGTAACATTCAAGTTTGGGGGATTTTGATGCACCAAAATAATGTGTTATTTTAAGTATACAATTTATGCTTATTTTTTATGATATTACACTTTAAAGAAGGGTATTTTCAATTTTTTTTTTCAGATATATCAATTTTAGGCATTTGGAACAAAAGTAGCAAAAAAGAGGAAATTTGGAGCCAAAATACAGAACTTTGTGATTCTGATACCTGAGGTGCCAGATTGGCGCCTGTAGCACCATTTCCTAGAGAGCTGGTGCTAGAACTGGCTCTTGAAGCACCATCATATAGAGAAGCGATGGAATCAACGCCTGAAGCGCCATAACCCAAAACAATGCAGACTTAAGTAACATGGCGTCTAAAGCTCTAGAATTGGCGCCTGAAATGGCAGAGATGATATTTGATGGATTAAGACGATTTGGGATGAATTTTGAATGGATTTTGAAGGCTTCAAATGTTTCAAATGTCATTGAGTGAATCAATGCATCTAAACACTTTGAAAGGTTCTCTAATAAAAAATATGTCTCTTGAATGAATGGACAAGTCTTTTGGGATCCAAATGGTATGACATTTAGAGAGAATTTGGGAGGGAATTTTGAATTCTTTTTAAGAGGAGGAGACCACTAATTAAAAGGAGAGGAGTCTAGGGCTGAAATGAGGGTTCAGTGGTAAGAGAGAGAGGGTAGCAAGAGGCAAGTGAGAGAGTGAGGGACTTGGAGATTTTCTTCTAAAGCTGTAAGAGGATAAGGAAAGTGAGAGATTTCTTCTTCATTACATTTTCAAGAGAAAATTGAGAGTGCTTGTTAAAAAAGAAAGTTATTAAAGAGAACTTCTTGGGATTTGCTTAGGAAGAAGTGCGAGATAAGTTGTCTTTTATTTCTTTATTTTGTAAACTTATTTTTATATATAAAATATATGTTTTGTTGTTTCCTTCTCGTGAATTCTGAGTAGTCTTCTTTATTTGTCTCCCTACTCAGAGATATGATTTTGTGAAGAATTGATTTTGTTTTATATGGTTTTAAATGTCAATAATTTGTGATGATTTGAACTCCAATCTTTATTTACTTTTCGATCTAGCTACTTGAAATGTTAAAATGTGTTGAAAAACATATCATCCAAAAGGGCTATGATTTCTATAACATGATGAGAGTCACATTCAATTCCATGGGTGAGAATGTAATCCATGGGATTGAGTGCAAAAAAATAGGGAAATATACTTTATTGGACACAGACTTGAAGATTTTAAGGTGACATTAAAATCTCCAATTTGGTTCAGTTGATTGGAAACTAATGAGAGATTGTTAACCCTCATACGAGGGAGAAGTGGGAGCTTCGGAGTGAGAGCCAGTATCCTCCCAACCTAAACACAGAATTAGAGACCAAACTATGGATTAGTCAATGTTTTTTTTGCACTTGAAAGAGGGTAATTAATATGATTGCTCTTATTTGACACAATACAATTATATATATATATATATATATATATATATATATATATATATATATATATATANAAATGCATTTTGTTTAAAATACACTCAATTACTTTAGATTTGAATTTTAAACTTAAGTTTCGTTGTTTAAATTTTGTGTTATACATTATAGTCATAAGAATTTCCAACTTCCCTGTGGGATCAATACTTAGGACTGCATTAGAGCCCTTTATTACTTTAGTGATAGGTATACTTGCGTTATTATTACGGGTTTGGAAGTTTAAAGATTTAAAATTAAAGTTATTTTTACTATAAAACTCTTACAGAAATTTCACCACACAGGCTCATATTTGGAAAGACGTCTCATTTGCCAGTAGAATTATTATAATTAAATGAGCTCAACGAAATTATAAATGAATTTTTGGAGAATGTAAAAATTTATAAGGAAAAAGTGAAAATTTGGCATGATAAGAAGATTTTAAGAAAAGATTTTGAACCTAGACAAAAAGTTTAGCTATTTAATACAATAGTGAAATTTTTTTCCCGAAAAACTTAAGTTCAGGTGATCGGAGTCATTTATTGTAATAAAAGTCTATCCATATAGTGTTGTGGATATTAAAGACCCAAAAACTGAAAGAATATTTATGGTAAACAGACACAGACTGAAACCTTACATTGATGGAAACAAACTTATATTTAATGAAGTCCTAATGTTGAGTCAACCAAAGTAAACAATGGGTACGTCGAGCCGACGACATTAAACTAAGCGTTTTGTGGGAGACAACATATGATTACTTGTATGGATTGATTTATGTTTACTTTTGTAAGGTTTTATAACTGTGTGGCTTTATTGAAAATATTAAGTGTAATTAAGATAGTGAGTAGTGGTTATTTTGTGTTGAACTCTGTTATATAGGTGTCCTTATTTATATGTTGAACTCTGATTTGTAGGTGTGTAAGTGTCTCTGTCTGCATATATGTATGTCTCTATGTTGGTTTGTCTATTTATCTATATCTATTTATAATTTTATGTAGGATCTATGATTGTTTATTTGTTTATAACTGATGAACATGAATCTATGTTTATTTTTTAAAATTGTGTTTGTGAGTTTGATATTTTTATTGTTGGATTGTTATTTGAATTGAGGTGTTGGTGTACTTTAAATATAATTTGGCATCAAGCGTTTGCAAAAGTTGGGAGAAGTTTGGAAGATGATAAATTATTAAAAAGAATGTTNATTTTTTTCACAATCCATATACTCATTGTAAAGGGGAAGGATGCTGTCTTAAATTTGAACATTTTGTCATAGAAACTTTGTTTAGTTTTTATAAGTTTATTTTTGAAGTTTAGCAACTAGTTTAGTTAACTTAGTTATTTTAAATGCATTTTATTTAGAATACACTCAATTACTTTAGATTTGAATTTTAAACTTAAGTTTCGTTGTTTAAATTTTGTGTTATACATTATAGTCATAAGAATTTTCAACTTCCCTGTGGGATCAATACTTAGGACGCATTAGAGCCCTTTATTACTTTAGTGATAGGTATACTTGCATTATTATTACGGGTTTGGCAGTTTAAAGATTTAAAATTAAAGTTATTTTTACTATAAAACTCCTACAGAAATTTCACCACACAGGCTCATATTTGGAAAGGCGTCTCATTTGCCAGTAGAATCATTATAATTAAATGAGCTCAACGAAATTATAAATGAATTTTTGGAGAATGTAAAAATTTATAAGGAAAAAGTGAAAATTTGGCATGATAAAAAGATTTTAAGAAAAGATTTTGAACCTAGACAAAAAGTTTAACTATTTAATACAATAGTGAAATTTTTTTCCCGAAAAACTTAAGTTCAGGTGATCGGGGTCATTTATTTTAATAAAAGTCTATCCATATAGTGTTGTGAATATTAAAGACCCAAAAACTGAAAGAATATTTATGGTAAACAGACACAGACTGAAACCTTACATTGATGGAAACAAACTTATATTTAATGAAGTCCTAATGTTGAGTCAACCAAAGTAAACAATGGGTACGCCGAGCCGACGACATTAAACTAAGCGTTTTGTGGGTGACAACATATGATTATTTGTATGGATTGATTTATGTTTACTTTTGTAAGGTTTTATAACTGTGTGGTTTTATTGAAAATATTAAGTGTAATTAAGATAGTGAGTAGTGGTTATTTTGTGTTGAACTCTGTTATATAGGTGTCCTTATTTATGTGTTGAACTCTGATTTGTAGGTGTCTGAGTGTCTCTGTCTGCATATATGTATGTTTCTATGTTGGTTTGTCTATTTATCTGTATCTATTTATAATTTTATGTAGGATCTATGATTGTTTATTTGTTTATAACTGATGAACATGAATATATGTTTATTTTTTAAAATTGTGTTTGTGAGTTTGATATTTTTATTGTTGGATTGATATTTGAATTGAGGTGTTGGTGTACTTTAACTATAATTTGGCATCAAGCGTTTGCAAAAGTTGGGAGAAGTTTGGAAGATGATAAATTATTAAAAAGAATGTTAAATCGAGCAAATTAGGGTCAAGAACTTTTATTGTGCAGTGCTTTTCTCTTAAAAAAATAAAAAGTTACAAAATTAAGCAATGGCGCCTAGGCACCGCTATTCTAAGAGCATGGCGCTTAAGTGCCAAAATCGGGCACCTAGGCGCCAAACCAACTAAATCTTCAGTTCAACCCTTAAAATCNCTTTATTGTGCAGTGTTTTTCTCTTAAAAAAATAAAAAAATTACAAAATTAAGCAATGGCGCCTAGGCACCGCTATCCTAAGAGTATGGCGCTTAAGTGCCAAAATCGGGCACCTAGGCGCCAAACCAACTAAATCTTCAGTTCAACCCTTAAAATCGTGAAAATGGTAGGTTCAAGCCATTTTTTTTGCTCGACTCATCTTCTTCCTCCCCCAACTCACGCCGATGAGCTTCTCCTACCTTGCCATATTTGGTGATTTTTGGCCTAAAATTTTTGAATTTCTTCTTCTCCATGTACGATTTACGCTTTGTCATTGAAATTTTCCTCTTATGCCATGAATTTTTTCTACATTGTGAAGATGCTGAATAATTAAAAACTTTGAGAAATTAGTGAAAAAAATCTATGGTGGGAAGCTTCTTTGCTTGGAAAATGTTTGTAGGAGCTTATAGAATATATATTTAAAATTTATTTGGATTTTTGTTCAATTTTTATTAGATTTGATATGTCAATTAAAACAAAGAGGGGAAAAAAGAGAAGCGGTCTTTGATCACAAGAGATTTGTCAATTTTAAAGCCCAGAATTGATACAACGATTTGCTTGTGTCAACGAAGTTGTTAATTTAACTTTTTGAAATAAATTTATTCTAGAATGATAACTTAAGAAGTTAAAATGGGTTATGTATAATATTATAGAAGTTAACTAGTGGAATAATTAAGTTGATATATTCTACTCTAAGAGAATAGGAATTGTTATCAGGATGGTGCAATCGTATAGAACAATTTGCAAACACTAGTTTTTTGCATGGTTAGGGAATGATTGTAATATGAAACTCCATTTTTCTTATGATCACTATGAGGCGTTAAAAAATATTGTTCCTGATTGTCAACTTTATTAGAATCACTTAGATAGATTTAATTTCTATATGACCAATTCAAGGGAGGCTTATTTCTCTTGTTCAAATTCAAAATTTGTTATAAGTTTCTTTTTTTTTTTGCGAAAACTTAGGATTGGAAACTTTAAAATCACCAATTTTTGAACATTCAAGCTAGATCTAAAACCAATAGACTAGAAATTATTTAGACTTCAGAATTTCACTCGTTTGTTGTGAAATCGACACACCTGCTCAATTTCGTATACAACCTGGACAATATGTATGCCGATGCTTCACAACATTTGGTCCTTATAAAGTAAAGGCTTAATGCATCTAGTAGAGGCAATAATATGTGTTAGNTTGGACAACATGTATGTGGATGCTTCACAACATTTGGTCCTTATAAAGTAAAGGCTTAATGCATCTAGTAGAGGCAATAATATGTGTTAGAGAAGTTTTCTGTTTAAAAATAAGTTTCTTCATAATTGAGACTTCAGTAGGACTTAGTGTCTCAAATACTGAGACTCTCTTTNTATTTAATTTGTTAATTTAAAATTTTTATTCGAAAATTTTGTTTTAAAAGTTGACCTCTCTAGTTGAAATTTTTATTCAGCACAATCATCGTCGGAGAATTCATATTAAAAACTTTTATATTTGAAGTTCATTTATGTTTTGTCAGTTAAGTATTTTAAGATATATGTCATATCGACTCTAGTCCTAATAAGGAGGAGGAACAAAGTAGGTGATTTTGAATTTCAAAGCATTATCTTATAATTTGGACATTTATTTCAAAATTACCACTCCTCAACTCCAGTCATTGCAAGGAGGATGATCATACTAGTTGAGCGGAACTTATAATCTTGCTCTATAGACACAACAACCTGATTGATTGATTTGTAAAAAAAAGATGAGATTAATCATCTTAAAAATTTTATTCAAACCAATGCAACATTCCCAAGCTATTCATTAGAGCATTTAAAGCTTAAGCTGAAGTTCATGTGTTTTTTTTTCTCTTTTAAACTTGATTTTAAATTTGTCCGACACAACATTCTCAATTTTTTTATTTAAAAACTTAACTTATGGATTAGAGCATATGAAGAAAACTTTTGAAATTGTGTTCTACAAGATTTTGAGATTAAGTATAGTTGATCCACAAATATCTTAAAATATTTATAGCTTGAGAGTATTCATATTGTTATTTATGTATTAAAAGCACTTGAAAAAATCCAAAAACCCTGAATTTGACTTTAAAAACTAGCCTTGAAGATTTGAAACTTGGAATATTTGAAGAAGTATTATGATTTTTGGGCTAATAGTTTGTGCTGTAAATGAAACACCCTCTATTCACCATCAAACGATATTATGAATTTGGTGGTTAAGTTAAAAGGCTAAACTTTTATTTTAGCATTTGAAAAAAATGAAATTTATGGAACTTAGTTCTAATTTCATATTTANGTAGCTTGAGAGTATTCAATTTGTTATTTATGTATTAAAAGCACTTGAAAAGATCCCAAAACCTGAATTTGACTTTAAAAACTAGCCTTGAAGATTTGAAACTTGGAATATTTGAAGAAGTATTATGATTTTTGGGCTAATAGTTTGTGCTGTAAATGAAACACCCTCTATTCACCATCAAACGATATTATGAATTTGGTGGTTAAGTTAAAAAGGCTAAACTTTTATTTTAGCATTTGAAAAAAATGAAATTTATGGAACTTAGTTCTAATTTCATATTTAATTCATTTTGGAATTTTATAATTTGGGTGCTTGAATTCAAAAATTTATACTTGTTTTGATTTTAAATTCTAGGATTTATTGTTTGAAGAGCGCATGATTATTATTTTGATTCATTTACGAGTCAAATCATCCACATTTCAAATTACTTACGAGTTATATAGTCCAATTTTAAATATTTGCACATTTAAAATTTAGATAATTCAATTTTAAATCATTTTATAAGCTTAGAAAGTCCAAATCTTAAATTATTTATCAATTCCAAATTTCTCAAAATTTCGGCAATCTCCGGGCAACAATCAAGAGGATGCCAACCTTTCCAATTGTCTAAAAGATGCGTTGTTCAGTGTCACGAGATAATGCGATCCAGAAGCAAAATAAACAATTTAACTCACAGTCTATAAGACACAATGGACTTTCAGTAAATTTGCAAAAAGTTAAATCGCAATTATAAATTTTCCCAAATAATTACTTTACTTTTTTAAAAATGTTACTTAATTATCTGAGCTAATACTCGCCATCCCATGATGAGTACTTAAATCCTCTGACATTTAAAAATTGTATTTGTCCAATCCTGTAATTTTACTGAATGGTACTTAATTTTCCTAGATAGGTGTCCGAATTTCCTCGTATGTATATTTTGAAAAATTACTTTATTGCCACATTTTTATTCTTTTTCGAGCGATGCCATAATATTCTTTTATAATTTTTTTTCACATTATCATATAAAAAAATAAGAATAAAAATGACAAAGGGTGTTAAATTTTTATTTGTGACTCACATTTATTTTTTTATAACTCATGTAATCCCTAAAATAAATAGGGATTACCAACTTTTGTCATTGATTTTAATAATAAAAATGAATTAATTTATTAAATTATCATAAATCATATTGGTTAGTAACCCCATTGATGGATGGTGGTTAAATAGGCATAATTCAGAGAATAAGTCTTCACTCATCCTAATACACTCCGTACATTTCTCTCCATCAGAAAGTACAAAATATTTCAAGGGATTAGAGAGAGAAATTTCATCTCTTCAAGATCCAATTTCTTCAATATAAAATATTATCATCATGAATACATGTATGTGTCATTTTATTATAGAAATGTAAAAATCATGAATTTGAAAGATTTTGGTTATTATGTATTTTTAGAATTTGTGTCATACATGTTAAACATGAATTTCTAACATATGATATCAGAACATTTATTACTAAATTTATGATTTCTCATATAATTTTACTTATGTTAATTTTATTAAATTTTCGCTGTGAATTAGATCTTGAATTAGATCACTAAAGTAAATTGATGTGATTGAAATTATTATTTATATGATGTTGATATTATGTTTATGTTGACCTCACTTTTGGTTGAGGTTTAGAAAACTTCTTTAGTAGCCTAGGTCTAGCCATAGGACTTTCCNTGAATTTCCTCGTATGTATATTTTGAAAAATTACTTTATTGTCACATTTTTTTTCTTTCTCCAGCGATGCCATAATATTCTTTTATAATTTTTTTCACATTATCATATAAGAAAATAAGAATAAGAATGGTAAAGGGTGTTAAATTTTTATTTGTGACTCACATTTATTTTTTTATAACTCATGTAATCCCTAAAATAAATAGGGTTACTAACTTTTGTCATTAATTTTAATAATAAAAATAAATTAATTTATTAAATTATCATAAATCATATTGGTTAGTAACCCCATTGATGGATGGTGGTTAAATAGGCGTAATTCAGAGAATAAGTCTTCACTCATCCTAATACACTCCGTACATTTTTCTCCATCAGAAAGTACAGAATATTTCAAGGGATTAGAGAGAGAAATTTCATCTCTTCAAGATCCAATTTCTTCAATATAAAATATTATCATCATGAATACATGTATGTGTCATTTTATTATAGAAATGTAAAAATCATGAATTTGAAAGATTTTGGTTATTATGTATTTTTAGAATTTGTGTCATACATGCTAAACATGAATTTCTAACAGATGATATCAGAACATTTATTACTAAATTTATGATTTCTCATATAATTTTACTTATGTTAATTGTATTAAATTTTCGCTGTGAATTAGATCTTGAATTAGTTCACTAAAGTAAATTGATGTGATTGAAATTATTATTTATATGATGTTGATATTATGTTTAATTTCTTAGTCACCAAAGTGACCAAATTAGTAAGTTTAATAGACGTTAAATTAAATAAATTTAATTANTTTAATTTCTTAGTCACCAAAGTGACCAAATTAGTAAGTTTAATAGACGTTAAATTAAATAAATTTAATTACTCATGAGTATGTGATACTTGTTTTGAAATAATTTAAAATTTTAATATGAAAATATTAAATTAATTGATTATAAAATATTTATAGATCGTTCAAAGATTGATCATTTGTCTTATAATCTCTGAATATAATTGTATTATATATATATATATATATATAGTTAAGATATGTTTATATGTCCAAAGATAATAAACATGTCTAGTTTGAGTATAAACAATTACCAATTATATTAAATTTAAGTTAAACATCAATTATGTTTATTATCGTGTATTGTTTGAAGCAAAAAGGATGGAATTTCCCAAACATGTCTAGTTTATTATTGTATATAATAGTGTATTAAGGAGATTTCAATACACTATTATTATTGTGATTATTATTTTAATCTGATTTTATATGAATATCTATGTAAGTTTAATGTTCGAAGTATTAATATACGAGCTTGTTTTATTTATTTGTGGTAAATACTCCTGTTTCTCTTAATTCGCAAGCTCCATCTATTCAAATTTTCAATGGGCTTAATTTTTATTGTGATTATTATTTTAATCTGATTTTATATGAATATCTATGTAAGTTTAATGTTCGAAGCATTAATATACGAGCTTGTTTTATTTATTTGTGGTAAATACTCCTGTTTCTCTTAATTCACAAGCTCCATCTATTCAAACTTTCAATGGGCTTAATTTTTCTGAATAAAGTGAGCAAGTCCAGTTTCACCTTGGTGTTTTGGATCTTGATTTGGCACTCACTACTGAGAAACCCCCTGCTCTTACTGATTCTAGCGGTATTGAGAAAATATCTTTCTATATAGCTTGGGAAAAATCGAACATATTGAGCTTAATATTTTTGCAAATGATTGTAGCAAATAACATAGAGTGTACATTTTCTAACATTGAAAGTGTTAAAGAATTTATGAAATTTACTAAGAATTTTGTTCAGTCTGACTCTGTTGATAAGTCTCTTGCTGGGACACAATTGAGTATGTTAACCAACATGAAAAGAAATGGTTCTGGTACTATGCATGAGCATGTCGTTGAGATGAACATCACAGCAGGACTTAAGACATTAGGAATGGAAGTGAATGAAAATCTCTTTGTGCAATTTATCATTAAATCCTTGCCTCCTGAGTATGATCCTTTTCACATAAGCTACAACACTATGAAAGATAAGTGAAATGTGAATGAACTACAATGTATGCTTATTCAAGGGGAAGACCGGNAATGGAATTTGCCAAACTTGTCTAGTTTATTATTGTGTATAATAGTGTATTAAGGAGATTTCAATACACTATTATTATTGTGATTATTATTTTAATCTGATTTTATATGAATATCTATGTAAGTTTAATGTTCGAAACATTAATGTACGAGCTTGTTTTATTTATTTGTGGTAAATACTCATGTTTCTCTGAATTCACAAGCTCCATCTATTCAAACTTTCAATGGGCTTAATTTTTTTGAATAAAGTGAGCAAGTCCAGTTTCACCTTGGTGTTTTGGATCTTGATTTGGCACTCACGACTGAGAAACCCTCTGCTCTTACTGATTCTAGCGGTATTGAGCAAATATCTTTCTATATAGCTTGGGAAAAATCGAACAGATTGAGCTTAATATTTTCGCAAATGATTGTAGCAAATAACATGGAGTGTACATTTTCTAACATTGAAAGTGTTAAAGAATTTATGAAATTTACTAAGAATTTTTCTCAGTCTGACTCTGCTGATAAGTCTCTTGCTGGGACACAATTGAGTATGTTAACCAACATGAAAAGAAATGGTTCTGGTACTATGCATGAGCATGCCGTTGAGATGAACATCGCAGCAAGACTTAAGACCTTAGGAATGGAAGTGAATGAAAATCTCTTTGTGTAATTTATCATTAAATCCTTGCCTCTTGAGTATGATCCTTTTCACATGAGCTACAACACTATGAAAGATAAGTGAAATGTGAATGAACTACAATGTATGCTTATTCAAGGGGAAGAACGGTAACGCACCACAAAATATATGCATTTTTAGACCTATATTTTATACTCATTTTTGGTGATATTACGCTTTAAAGGAAGGTATTTTTATGTTTTATTGCAGGTTGTTGATTTTTTAGACTTATAGCAAAAAGAATGGAATTTGGAGTCAAAATGATATTTTTGAAGAAATACTCAGTGCAGACGGCGTCAGGATGGATGCCGACGGTGTAAACCTACAGAATAAAGGCTAGAATTTCCTCAACTCCGACAACGCCATTTGATAGAGAGCAAGGAATTAATTCACGGGCCACTGTCGTCGACGACGCTAGAATGGGCGCTGACGGCGCAGATGTCAGTGCAAGGCCGATTTCTAGAAAATTTGACGAATTTTGAAGTTTTTTGAAGAGTTTTTGAATGAACCTATTGAAAAACCAACATTAGGTTGTATTTAGAGTGGAAATTGATCAGAAAAATGTCACTTCCGCCCCCCTAACCACTTNCATTTTTGAAGAAATACTCAGTGCAGACGGCGCCAGGATGGATGCAGACGGTGTAGACCTACAGAATAGAGGCTAGAATTTCCTCAACGCCGACAACGCCATTTGACAGAGAGCAAGGAATTAATTCACGGGCCACTGTCGTTGACGACGCTAGAATGGGCGCTGACGGCGCAGATGTCAGTGCAAGACCGATTTCTAGAAAATTTGACAAATTTTGAAGTTTTTTTAAGAGTTTTTGAATGAACCTATTGGAAAACCAACATTAGGTTGTATTTAGAGTGGAAATTGATCAGAAAAATGTCACTTCCGCCCCCCTAACCACTTAGAGTCCATTAGTCATTTATTTCTTTAGAGTTTTGAGATTTGTGGTGAGTTTAAGCGTGAATTCTTTTCTAAGAGTTGTTAGAGAGGGAGAGAAGTGAGAGATTTATTCTTCCTTACATCTTCTAAGAGAGAATCAAAATTATTGTAAAGAGAGAAAGAGTCCAAGAGAGATTACAAGAAATTTTCTTTGAGAAAGAGTTTCAGATAAGTGTTGTTTGTTTATTACTGTTGTATGAACTTTCTTTTATATATGAAATTTGTGTTTTGTTGTATCTTTCTCATGAAGTCTAAGTAGTTTCCTTTATCTTTCTTCCTACTCTGAGATATGGTGAAATGAAAAGATAATTTGGATGTGCCAGATTGAAAATATAAAATAAATTGTGATGGGTTTTCAACTCCGTTGTTAATTTACTTTTCGATCTCACCAATTGAAATGTTAAAATATGTTGTGAAAAATATGATCCGGGAAATTGAGTAGGAGTCTTACAACAGATTTAGAATCACATTTAATTCCATGGAGGAGTATTTCATTCATAGAATTAAGAGCAAATAAATAAAGAAATATACATTGTTGGGCCTAGAATTGGAGATTTTAGGGTGACAGACTAAAATCCCTAATTTGGTCTTAGTGTTTAAGAACAAAAGTGAGTGTTAGCCTTCAGGGGAAGGGAAGTGGGAGCTCTAGAGTGAAAGCCAGTATCCTCCCAGCCTAACTACAGATTTTGGGACTAAACCTTAGATTAGCCAATGATTCTCAATAACACTGAATCAGGGTAGAGAATTAAAATTGCTCCTATTTGACACAATACAAATTTAAACCATTTATCTCATCTCATTTTACCAAAACTCATTGTAGTGCGAAAGATGATTTTTCATATTAGATAACTTCATCACATAAACATAGTTTGGTAGTTACTGTNCCCCTAATTTGATCTTAGTGTTTAAGAACAAAAGTGAGTGTTAGCCTTCAGGGGAAGGGAAGTGGGAGCTCTGGAGTGAAAGCCAATATCCTCCCAGCCTAACTACAGATTTTGGGACTAAACCTTATATTAGCCAATGATTCTCAATAACACTGAATCAGGGTAGAGAATTAAAATTGCTCCTATTTGGCACAATACAGATTTAAACCATTTATCTCATCTCATTTTACCAAAATTCATTGTAGTGCGAAAGATGATTTTTCATATTAGATAACTTCATCACATAAACATAGTTTGGTAGTTACTGTTTAAACTTTGCATTTCAATTTTTCTAGTGGTTAATAACTTAGTTATGATAGTACATCAAATATCAAATTTAGTGTCAGAAATTTTAATTTATTGTTGTGAATTTCCTAGTTGATTTATCATTTGAAATTTAAACTTTTCTCATGGGATCGATATTTGGGGCTTAAACAGAAAGTCTTGTATTATTTGATAACAATAAGTATATTTGCGTATAATCCCTACATAAATTGCTTAAATTTCTGATTCATAAAATAACACAACAAGTTTTTGGCATCATTGTAAAGTGAAGTTATCTTTATATATTTTGCTCGACTATATCATTCGGGATCAAGTTATTTGTGCTGTTACCGTGTAAGGTAACGGCAAATTAAATAGATGTGGTAAATTAGGAAATTTAGTGATAACTATAAAATATAAATTAAAATTAAATATATATATATATATATATATATATATAAGTA
>JXCR01147102.1:24621-55949 GCA_002079205.1 Phalaenopsis hybrid cultivar
TTAGATAATCAAATAAATGCAAATCGACAAAAACCTTTAAAATATTATGTTAATCCTACAACAGATAAACTTCACTTGACTTTTCAAAATCCTGATATTACTACTAATTCATTTGAGCTTAAACCTGCTATTANAAATTAAAAATTTGAACGAAATGGCAAATAATTTAGATAATCAAATAAATGCAAATCGACAAAAACCTTTAAAATATTATGTTAATCCTACAGCAGATAAACTTCACTTGACTTTTCAAAATCCTGATATTACTACTAATTCATTTGAGCTTAAACCTGCTATTATCCAAATGATACAAAATAATCAGTTTGGAGGAACACCTACTGAAGATCCTAACTTACATCTTCTAGTTTTCTTGAAATATGTGCTACTTTTAAATATGATGGAGTGTCTAATGATGTTGTTAGGCTTAGAATTTTTCCTTTTCATTAAGGTATAAAGTTAAAGTTTGGTTAAATTCATTAGCACATGAACTTATTAGAACTTGGGGAGAACTATTACAAAAATTTTTGGCTAAATATTTTCCACCCTAAAAAATAAACTTAGAAATGATATTACATTTTTTTGTCAATTTGAAGGGGAATCAATATATGAAGTCTGAGAAAGATTTAAAGATCTCCTTAGGAAATGTCCACACCATGTTTTACCAGCTTGGTTAATAATTCCATTTTTTTATAATGGATTAGTAGGATCACTTATATCTATTATAGATGTTTTTGCGGGTGGATCACTAATGTCAAAACCTTTTGATGAAACATACTCTTTAATAGAGGAAATGACTACTAACAATTTTNCATTTTTTTTATAATGGATTAGTAGGATCACTTATATCTATTATAGATGTTTTTGCGGCTGGGTCACTAATGTCAAAACCTTTTGATGAAACATACTCTTTAATAGAGGAAATGACTACTAACAATTTTTATTAACCCTCTGAAGTAGTGATGATTCTGATGCAATGTATATTTTAACATCTCAACTCGCCGCTATATCAAAAAAAATTGATCAAATTGGAGTGAACAATTCTCAAATACCACCAGTATTAGAATAAAATTCACTAGGACAGATATTGAATGCTATAAATAATCAAAATAATAATCTCTATTCTAATTATTATAACCCTGGATGGAAAAATCACCCAAAATTTAGTTGTAATAATTATAACAATTCGGTAAATCCCTCAGGAAATTCAAACAACCAAGGAAATCCTAACTGTCGACCTTATTATCCTCCTGGATTTAACTTTAACCCTAACCCACAAGTTAAGGAAAAGAAGTTGANCATGATTCTGATGCAATGTCTATTTTAACATCTCAACTCATCGCTATATCGAAAAAGATTGATCAAATTGGAGTGAACAATTCTCAAATACCACCAGTATTAGAATAAACTTCACTAGGACAGATATTGAATGCTATAAATAATCAAAATATTAATCTCTATTCTAATTATTATAACCCTGGATGGAAAAATCACCCAAATTTTAGTTGTAATAATTATAACAATTCGGTAAATCCCTTAGGAAATTCAAACAACCAAGAAAATTCTAACTGTCGACCTTATTATCCTCCTGGATTTAACTTTAACCCTAACCCACAAGTTAAGGAAAAGAAGTTGACAATGAAAGAAGTAATGTTGAACATGGGAAATCAAATACAAAATCGATGGGCTGCTATTAGAAATTTTGAAAATCAATTAGGACATATTGCTATTGCACTAAGTAACAGACCTNGAATCGATGGGCTGCTATTAGAAATTTTGAAAATCAATTAGGACATATTGCTATTGCACTAAGTAACAGACCTTCAGGAATTCTTTCGAGTCTTGTGGAAGTTAATCCTAAAGATCAGAATAAGGAGCAAATTAAAACTATTCAATTACAAAGTGGAAAAGAAGTAAAAACAAGAATCCAAAAAGAAACTGAAGTTGAGGAGGAGAAGGAAGAGATTGAAAGCGATCACAATAAAAATGAACCAGTACAAGTTCCTTTAGAAAAACCATTTCCTCTGTTTCCTCAACGATTGAAGCAGAAGAATAAAGATAAATAATTTACAAAATTGTTGGAAATCCTTAAAAAGTTAATGATAAATATTCCTTTCATTGAGGCTTTAGAACAAATGTCAAGTTATGTGAAATTTATGAGAATATAATAAACAAGAAAAGGAAGTTTTCAAATCATGAGACTGTTGCACTCAGTGAAAAGTGTAGTGCTATTATTCAGAAAAAGCTTCCTGAAAAGTTAAAAGATCCTCACAATTTTACTATACCTTGTGCTATTGGTGAAATGTTTTTTAGAAAATCCATATGTGATTTAGGAGCGAGTATCAATCTTATTCTTCTATCAATTTTTAAATGTTTAGACTTAGGAGAGATTTCCCCTAATACTGTAACTCTTCAGTTAGTTAATCGATCAATAACTTTTCTATAGGAGTTATAGAAGATGTATTAGTGAAAGTGGATAAATTTATTTTTCCTGTAGACTTTATCGTATTAAATATAGAGGAAGATAAAGAGATTCCTATTATTTTTGGGAGAACATTTCTTATAACAGGGAGAGCTGTGATAGATGTGCAAAAAAGAGAATTAATAATAAGATTCAATGGTCAAGAAGTAACATTTAATATTTCAAAAGCTATGAAATATCCTGCACTAGAAAAAGATAATGAATGTTTTAAGATGGAAGTTACTGATTATCTGAGTAATGAGCAATTTAAGGAAGTGTTTGAAGAAAAATTACGTTAAGAAGAGTATTGTGAGAATGAGAATGAAATAAAAGAAGATAATTTAAATTATGTTTAGGACAAATTTGAAACTTTAGACTTGTTGGAAAATGATAATAAAAATCTTTTTCCTTCAAGTATTAAACCACCTGAACTTGAACTGAAAGTATTACCTGCCCATTTAAAATGTTTTTTTAAGAGATTCATCTACATTTCCTGTTATTGTATCTTCTAATTTAAGTAAAATTCAAGAACAAAATTTAATAGAAATGTTGAAAAGATATAAAAAGGCTTTTGGATGGACTTTAACAGATATTAAAGGAATTAGCTTTCAATTTGTATACACAGAATTCTATTAGATGAACAATATGAACCTAAAGCTGATCCTCATAAGAGATTAAACCCAATAATGAAAGAAGTTGTTAAAAAGGAAATCTTAAAATTGTTAGATGCTGGAATTATATATCCTATTTCAGATAGTGTTTGGATAAGTCAAATTCACTGTGTTCTAAAGAAAGGTGGAGTGACAGTTGAAGTAAATGAGAAAATTGAATTAATTCCAATAAATTGAATTAATTCCAATAAGATAAGTTATTGGTTGGCAAATTTGTATAGACTATAGAAAATTAAACATGTCCACCAGGAAAGATCACTTTCCTTTACCCTTTCTAGACAAAATGTTGGATAGATTGATTGGAAACAAATATTACTGCTTTCTAGATGGATATGCCGGGTATCGCCAAATTCCAATTATTTTTTTAGGATCAAGGGAAAACAATATTTACAAGCCCTTATGGAACATTTGCTTTTCATAGAATGTTTTTTGGACTATGTAAATCACCTGCGACATTTCAAAGATGTATGATGTCAATTTTTAGTAATTTAATTGAACATAGAATGAAAGCATTTATGAATGATTTTTCTGTATTCGGGACTTCATTTGAATTATGTTTTAATAATTTAGAAAAAGTTCTAGAATCATGTGAAAAAATCAACCTAGTTCTAAATTGGGAAAAATGTCAATTTATGGTTATAGAAGGAATTGTACTTAGGCATAAAATTTTTGAAAATGACATGGAAGTAGATCCTGCAAAAATTTAAATTATTGAGAAATTACCACCTCCTACCACGATTGGAGGGGTAAGAAGTTTTCTAAGACATGTTTGTTTNATACAAGTTCCTTTAGAAAAACCATTTCCTCCGTTTCCTCAATGATTGAAGCAGAAGAATAAAGATAAATAATTTACAAAATTGTTGGAAATCCTAAAAAAGTTAATGATAAATATTTCTTTCATTGAGGCTTTAGAACAAATGTCAAGTTATGTGAAATTTATGAAGAATATAATAAACAAGAAAAGGAAGTTTTCAAATCATGAGATTGTTGCACTCAGTGAAAAGTGTAGTGCTATTATTCAGAAAAAGCTTCCTGAAAAGTTAAAAGATCCTCACAATTTTACTATACCTTGTGCTATTGGTGAAATATTTTTTGGAAAATCCATATGTGATTTAGGAGCGAGTATCAATCTTATGCCTCTATCAATTTTTAAATGTTTAGACTTATGAGAGATTTCCCCTAATATTGTAACTCTTCAGTTAGTTAATCGATCAATAACTTTTCTATAGGAGTTATAGAAGATGTATTAGTGAAAGTGGATAAATTTATTTTTCCTGTAGACTTTATCGTATTAGATATAGAGGAAGATAAAGAGATTCCTATTATTTTTGGGAGACCATTTCTTGTAACAGGGAGAGTTGTGATAGATGTGCAAAAAAGAGAATTAATAATAAGATTCAATGATCAAGAAGTAACATTTAATATTTCAAAAGCTATGAAATATCCTGTAATAGAAAAAAGATAATGAATGTTTTAAGATGGAAGTTACTGATTATCTGAGTAATGAGCAATTTAAGGAAGTGTTTGAAGAAAAATTACGTTAAGAAGAGTATTGTTAGAATGAGAATGAAATAAAAGAAGAGAATTTAAATTATGTTTAGGACAAATTTAAAACTTTAGACTTGTTGGAAAATGATAATAAAAATCTTTTTCCTTCAAGTATTAAACCACCAGAACTTGAACTGAAAGTATTACCTGCCCATTTAAAATGTGTTTTTAAGAGATTCATCTACATTTTCTGTTATTGTATCTTCTAATTTAAGTAAAATTCAAGAACAAAATTTAATAGAAATGTTGAAAAGATATAAAAAGGCTTTTGGATTGACTTTAACAGATATTAAAGGAATTAGTCTTTCAATTTGTACGCACAGAATTCTATTAGATGAACAATATGAACCTAAAGTTGATCCTCAGAGGAGATTAAACCCAATAATGAAAGAAGTTGTTAAAAAGAAAATCTTAAAATTGTTAGATGCTAGAATTATATATCCTATTTCAGACAGTGTTTGGATAAGTCCAATTCACTGTGTTCTAAAGAAAGGTGGAGTGACAGTTGAAGTAAATGAGAAAATTGAATTAATTCCAATAAATTGAATTAATTCCAATAAGATAAGTTATTGGTTGGCAAATTTGTATAGACTATAGAAAATTAAACATGTCCATCAGGAAAGGTCACTTTCCTTTACCCTTTCTAGACAAAATGTTGGATAGATTGACTGGAAACAAATATTACTGCTTTCTAGATGGATATGCCGGGTATCGCAAAATTCCAATTATTTTCTTAGGATCAAGGGAAAATAATATTTACAAGCCCTTATGGAACATTTGCTTTTCATAGAATGTTTTTTGGACTATGTAAAGCACCTGCGACATTTCAAAGATGTATGATGTCAATTTTTAGTAATTTAATTGAACATGGAATGAAAGTATTTATAAATGATTTTTCTGTATTCGGGACTTCATTTGAATTATGTTTTAATAATTTAGAAAAAGTTCTGGAATCATGTGAAAAAATCAACCTAGTTCTAAATTGGGAAAAATGTCAATTTATGGTTATATGAGGAATTGTACTTAGGCATAAAATTTTTGAAAATGACATGGAAGTAGATCCTGTAAAAAATTAAATTATTGAGAAATTACCACCTCCTACCACGATTGGAGGGGTAAGAAGTTTTCTAAGACATGTTTGTTTCTACAGGCGTTCTATAAAAAATTTTTCAAAAATAACTAAGTCATTATGCCAAATTTTAGAAAAAGATATGAAATTTGATTTTATTGATGAATGCATAAAAGCATTTGAATTGTTGAAAGAAAAATTAATCACTATATCTATAATAGTTCCACCTAATTTGGAGAAACCATTTGAAATAATGTGTGGTGCTAGTGATTATGTTTCTGAAGCTGTTTTAGGACAAAAACACAATAAATTTTAAAGTAATATATTATGCTAGTAAAACTCTAAATGATGNGATTTGGAGAAACCATTTGAAATAATGTGTGGTGCTAGTGATTATGTTATTGAAGCTGTTTTAGGACAAAAACACAATAAATTTTAAAGTAATATATTATGCTAGTAAAACTCTAAATGTTGCTCAATATAATTACACTACTACTGAAAGATAGTTATTAGTTATAGTCTATGACATTGATAAGTTTAGACCTTACTTAATTTGAGCCAAATGTATAGTGCATGCAGATCATTCTACTATCAAATATTTGATGCAAAAGAAGGATGTTAAACCAAGATTAATTAGATGGATAATTCNAATCTATGACATTGATAAGTTTAGACCTTACTTAATTTGAGCCAAATGTATAGTGCAAGCAGACCATTCTACTATCAAATATTTGATGCAAAAGAAGGATGTTAAACCAAGATTAATTAGATGGATAATTCTACTGTAAGAGTTTGATTTTATGGTAGTTGATAGAAAGGAAAATGAAAATCAAATAGCTGATCATTTGTCTAGACTAGAACAAGAAATATTAACTAATTTTGTAAATGAAATTTTGGAAACTTTCCCTGATGAACAATTATATAATATTGATGCAGTAAATATATCATGGTACGCTGATATAGTAAATTATATTGTGAGAGATATTCTACCACCAGATGCTAAGAATCAACAATTAAAGAAATTTATTTATGATTCAAAATTCTATTTTTGGNAGAAAATCAAATAGCTGATCATTTGTCTAGACTAGAACAAGAAATATTAACTAATTTTGCAAATGAAATTTTGGAAACTTTTCCTGATGAACAATTATATAATATTGATGCAGTAAATATACCATGGTACGCTGATATAGTAAATTATATTGTGAGAGATATTCTACCACCAGATGTTAAGAATCAACAATTAAAGAAATTTATTTATGATTCAAAATTCTATTTTTGGGATGACCCATATTTATATAAATAGTGTAAATATCTAATTATTAGAAGGTGTCTGTCTTATGAAGAAACTCAACAAATAATTGAAAGATGTTATGATTATGAATTTGGAGGATATTTTGGAACAAATAAAACTATACATAAAATTTTGCAAGCTGAATTTTATTGGCGTACTCTTTTTACAGATATTAATGAATATATTAAAAAATGTGATTGATGTCAGCGAGTAGGAAATATTTCTAGAAGAAAAGAAATGCCTCTAAATTACACATTGGAAGTTAAAATTTTTTATGTGTGGGGATTAGATTTTATGAGGCCATTTATGCCTTCATTTGGATATTTATATATATTACTTGTTGTTGATTGTATATCAAAATGGATTGAAGTTATTGTTGTACCTAAATGTGATGCTTAGAGTGTTTCAATTTTTTTTTTTTAAAATATTTTTACAAGATATGAAATGCTAAGAGTAATTATTACGGATGAAGGATCCCACTTTAAGAATAAGAGAATCGAGAAATTGATTAAAAAATATGATATTACGCATAGATTCTTTACTGACGAGCGGTCTAGCTGAGAAATCAAGTCGTGAAATAAAACAGATTTTAGAAAAAAGCTGTAAATCTCTATAAATTGGATTGGTCTGCTAGATTAGATACTGCACTATGAACATACATAACTGCTTATAAGACTCCTGGAATGTCCCCATATAGACTTAATTTTGGAAAAACATGTCACTTACCAGTAGAATTGGAGCATAGAACATTTTGGGCTATTAAGGAATTTAATTTTAATCTAAAAGATGCTANCCTTATAAAGAAACTCAACAAATAATTGAAAGATGTCATGATTCTGAATTTGGAGGACATTTTGAAAAGAAATAGAACTATACATAAAATTTTGCAACCTGGATTTTATTGGCCTACTCTTTTTACATATATTAATGAATATATTAAAAAATGTGATCGATGTCAGCGAGTAGGAAATATTTCTAGAAGAAAAGAAATGCCTCTAAATTACACATTGGAAGTTAAAATTTTTTATGTGTGGGGATTAGATTTTATGAGGTCATTTATGCCTTCATTTGGATATTTATATATATTACTTGTTGTTGATTATATATCAAAATGGATTGAAGTTATTATTGTACCTAAATGTGATGCTTAGAGTGTTTCAAATTTTTTTAAGAAAAATATTTTTACAAGATATGAAATGCTAAGAGTAATTATTACGGATGAAGGATCCCATTTTAAGAATAAGAGAATCGAGAAATTGATTTAAAAATATGATATTATGCATAGATTCTTTACTGACGAGCGGTCTAGCTGAGAAATCAAGTCGTGAAATAAAACGGATTTTAGAAAAAAGCTGTAAATCTCTATAAATTGGATTGGTCTGCTAGATTAGATACTGCACTATGAACATACATAACTGTTTATAAGACTCCTGGAATGTCCCCATATAGACTTAATTTTGGAAAAACATGTCACTTAAGTAGAATTGGAGCATAGAACATTTTGGGCTATTAAGGAATTTAATTTTAATCTAAAAGATGCTGGTGATAAAAGATTATTGCAACTCAATGAATTTGAGGAGATTAGAAATGAAACATATGATAATGCAAAAATCTATAAGGAGAAAATGAAAATATGGCATGATCGAAAGATTATAAAAAAGAAATTTGAGCATGGACAAGAATTTCTATTATATAATACTAGATTGAGATCATTTCCAGGAAAATTAAAATCTAGATGGTTAAGACCATTCAATGTGATTAAAGTTTATTATTATGGAACTGTAGTTATTAAAGATCCTAAAATTATAAAGATATTTAAAGTTAATGGGCATCGATTGAAACATTATTATGAAGGGGGCATGTCATAGTTTAAAGAAATTTGATGCTGAGTCATCCTGATTAAACAATGATATGTCAGACTGACGACGTTAAACCAAGCGCTTTGTGGGAGGCAACCCATATATATCTATTTATTTATATATCTAAAAATCTTAATATTTTGTGTAATAAGTGTTTTATATATTAGGAAGTAATAATATTTTTGAATCCTACACAATTTAATATATCATAAATTAAGTCAAATATTGGTATTAAAAGAAAATTTGGAATTTAATTGAACAAAAAAAAGAAGCGACGCAACATTGGTCTCTGGCGTCGATAACGCCAGAAAGGGTGTTGATAGTGCACTTCTACACAAGCCATGGCGCCGACAGTGCCATCGGGAGTGCCGACAGCATCCAAATTAGTTCTTGTGGTTCAGGATGAATTTGACAGACTTTGGTGAGATTGCACTCCGAAATAACCGCCTAGAGGTGCTTTTAAAGGCCTGAAAACTGCCTTGAATGACCAAAAACTTCCAAATTTCAAAATCCATGGCTTCCAATTCCAGAAATACTTCAAGGTATGGAGTTTTCAATAGAAGAAAGTTTATTAGTTTCTACGCGCAGAGATTATACGACAAAGTCTTCAGGAAGAAGAGACTTATCAAGGAGAGAATCTTTGTCAATCATGGATTGAGTAATCCAAGTTCATGGATTGAGAAAATCCTAGTACAGAGACGCTGGGAAGTTCTGTGCTACACTACCACTGTAGTTATTGTACTAGTGGTAAAGGAATTCTATGCTAACTTACATGGAATTACCCAAGGAGTTGTCTTCATTCGAGGTAATGCTATATCATTTACTTTGCCTCGAATTAATGATTTTTATATGATAGAAAATGTATCAATCTGTCATTATACAAATTTTATTCAAATGAGAGATATGATGAAAGATGTATACCAAATTTTGACGGATGAAAATGATAATTGGGAAATCAGAGATTAGGGATACGTTAGTTTCTCTGTTTCACTCCTTAATCCAATATGTAAACAATGACATTTCTTCATCTTTACAAAATTACTCCCTACCATGAAGATTAGTAGAGTTACAAAAGAAAGTGCAATTTTAAATTATTGCATTCAAATGGAAAAAGCCCATTTATGTGGGATCAATTATGTTCAAACTATTATGGGTATTATTATGAATGGGCCTATATATGGATTGGGGCATCCTTCTACAATTTTCTTACTTTGCAGTCAATCTTAAGTGTCATATGAAAGTTGGGAGAAAGTATTACTACTCTAGGAGCCCATGATTTCTATTGATGAAAACTATATTGGGAATAAAAATGAAGCATTGGATATTATCTTGTATCATTCATCACATGCTTCAACACCATTAATGCCCTATACAGTTGGAACTTTAATAGCTTTGGAGAAGAAAATGAAGAAAATTGAAAGAGAACTTCAGAGTATTATGAATGCAATAGGAAATCTTAACTACCTTTTTGATCACTTAGATTGGAGGATGAAGGAGAACTTTGATCATGCTGGAACAATTAAAGCAGGTTTGGTGCGGTTTTTTAAGAAAAATGGATGGATCAATGAAAATTAGACTGATCAATTCCCGTACCTATCCTTCTACAATTTGTACGTCCATTACCAGTCTATGGGAGATATTAGAGGAGGAGAAAGTACTGATGATGAAGCAGAGTAACTGAAGAAGTTGGACTCTCTACTATTTTAAATTAATTATGCTTTTAATGTGATTATGTTGGATTTACTTTGCTCTTATAACTTTACTTGTGTGTATAGTTTTTTTGTCAGCGTTCTAGTGTTGTGGCTTGATTTTGACGTTGAATTATAATTTATTTTGCTTTATGTATGTNACATGAACAAGAATTTCTATTATATAATACTAGATTGAGATCATTTCCAGGAAAATTGAAATCTAGATGGTTAAGACCATTCATGTGATTAAAGTCTATTATTATGGAACTGTAGTTATTAAAGATCCTAAAATTAGAAAGATATTTAAAGTTCATGGGCATCGATTGAAACATTATTATGAAGGGGGCATACCATAATTTAAGGAAATTTGATGTTGAGTCATCCTGATTAAACAATGATACGTCAGACTGACGACGTTAAACCAAGCGCTTTGTGGGAGGCAACCCATATATATCTATTTATTTATATATCTAAAAATCTTAATATTTTGTGTAATAAGTGTTTTATATATTAGGAAGTAATAATATTTTTGAATCCTACACAATTTAATATATCATAAATTAAGTCAAATATTGGTATTAAAAGAAAATTTGGAATTTAATTGAACAAAAAAAAGAAGCGACGCAACATTGGTCTCTGGCGTCGATAACGCCAGAAAGGGTGTTGACAGTGCACTTCTACATAAGCCATGGCGCCGACAGTGCCATCGGGAGTGCCGACAGCATCCGAAGTAGTTCTTGTGGTTCAAGATGAATTTGACAGACTTTGGTGAGATTGCAACTTCCAAATTTCGAAATCCATGGCTTCCAATTCCAGAATTACTTAAAGGTATGGAGTTTTCAATAGAAGAAAGTTTATTAATTTTGACGTGCAGAGATTATACGACAAAGTCATCACGAAGAAGAGACTTGTCAAGGAGAGAAGCTTTGTCAATCATGGATTGAGTAATCCAAGTTCATGGATTGAGAAAATCCTAGTACAGAGACGCTGGGAAGTTCTGTGCTACACTACCACTGTAGTTATTGTACTAGTGGTAAAGGAATTCTATGCTAACTTGCATGGAATTACCCAAGGAGTTGTCTTCATTCGAGATAAGGCTATACCATTTACTTTGCCTCGAATTAATGATTTTTATATGATAGAAAATGTATCAATCTGTCATTATACAAATTTTATTCAAATGAGAGATATGATGAAAGATGTATACCAAATTTTGACGGATGAAAATGATAATTGGGAAATCAGAGATTAGGGATACGTTAGTTTCTCTGTTTCACTCCTTAATCCAGTATGTAAACAATGACATTTCTTCATCTTTACAAAATTACTCCCTACCATGAAGATTAGTGGAGTTACAAAAGAAAGTGTAATTTTAAATTATTGCATTCAAATGGAAAAAGCCCATTTATGTGGGATCAATTATTTTCAAACTATTATGGGTATTATTATGAATGGGCCTATATATGGATTGGGGCATCCTTCTACAATTTTCTTACTTTGCAGTCAATCTCAAGTGTCATATGAAAGTTGGGAGAAAGTATTACTACTCTGGGAGCCCATGATTTCTATTGATGAAAACTATATTGGGAATGGAAATGAAGCGTTGGATATTATCTTGTATCATTCATCACATGCTTCAACACCATTAATGCCCTATACAGTTGGAACTTTAATAGCTTTGGAGAAGAAAATGAAGAAAATTGAAAGAGAACTTCAGAGTATTATGAATGCAATAGGAAATCTTAACTACCTTTTTGATCACTTAGATTGGAGGATGAAGAAGAACTTTGATCATGCTGGAACAATTAAAGCAGGTTTGGTGCAGTTGTTTAAGAAAAATGAATGGATCAATGAAAATTAGACTGATCAATTCCCGTACTGATCCTTCTACAATTTGTACGTCCATTATCAGTCTATGGGAGATATTAGAGGAGGAGAAAGTACTGATGATGAAGCAGAGTAACTGAAGAAGTTGGACTCTCTAATATTTTAAATTAATTATGTTTTTAATGTGATTATGTTGGCTTTACTTTGCTCTTATAACTTTAATTGGTGTATAGTTTTTTGTCAGCGTTCTAGTGTTGTGGCTTGATTTTGACGTTGAATTATAATTTATTTTGCTTTATGTATGTGTGAGTGTGATTAGAGATGTGTATTTGAAAAAAAATGGATTTTCATATATAAAAGTTAGTTTAGTGTTGTTTGTGAAAATGTTTGTTTGTGAATTATTTTAGGATGAATATTAGAGTTTAAGAAGACTAATTAGAGTTGGAGTGAATTGAAAGAAAATTGTAATTGCGAAAATTAAAAAAATATGAAATTTTTAGCACTAGCGCAGACGACGCTAGCATGGGCGCCGACAACACCCTCGGATGGCATCCTCGACTCGAAAGTGCCCAGACCCCTTAAAATTTTGCGATTTGCGTAGCAGAAACACCATTTTTACCCCTTTGGTTACCTTCAACCTCCGGTTTGTGCACCTAATGCTTAGTAGTGCTTGAATTTGAGGCTATTTGAAGGCAAAAGTAGATCGGATTTCATCTTCTCTCGGTGGAAGNTTATGTATGTGTGAGTGTGATTAGAAATGTGTATTTGAAAAAAAATGGATTTTCATATATAAAAGTTAGTTTAGTGTTGTTTGTGAAAATGTTTGTTTGTGAATTATTTTAGGATGAATATTAGAGTTTAAGAAGACTAATTAGAGTTGGAGTGAATTGAAATAAAATTGTAATTGCAAAAATTAAAAAAATATGAAATTTTTAGCACTAGCGCAGACGACGCTAGCATGGGCGCCGACAGCACCCTTGGTTGGCGTCCTCGACTCGAAAGTGCCCAGACCCCTTAAAATTTTGCGATTTGCATAGCAGAAACACCATTTTTACCCCTTTGGTTACCTTCAACCTCCGATTTGTGCACCTAGGGCTTAGTAGTGCTTGAATTTGAGGCTATTTGAAGGCAAAAGTAGATCGGATTTCATCTTCTCTCGGTATAAGCTACATTTTGAACTCAAAATTTTTTATTTTCACCAAGGATTTATCTTACATTGTCGAGATCTATAATTTTTAAATATTTGGGAAGATTTTGAGAAAATCCTTTGGTGAAGAACTGTTACTTAGTAGATTTAAGATTATAACGTTCCACATTACGATTGTCAGAATTTTGGGAATTTATTTGGATTTTCAAATTTTTCTTAGATTACCATGGCACCGAGAAAGNATTTGGTGAAGAACTCTTACTTAGTAGATTTAAGATTATAACGTTCCACAATACGATTGTCAGAATTTTGGGAATTTATTTGGATTTTCAAATTTTTCTTAGATTACCATGGCACCGAGAAAGAGCAAAGGAAAGAGGAAAGAGGATTTTAATGATCAAAAGTTTGTCAACTACATGGATAACATTTGTTTCAATATTCTGCTTGCAATTAAGAAATTAATTCTGGATCGAGCATTTAAAAATCCTGGTGGAGAAGTCAAAAGATTAATCGTTGCTCGGCAGTGGGAGAATTTTTGTTACTCTACTGTTNTTTTAATGATCAAAAGTTTGTCAACTATATGGATAACATTTGTTTTAATAGTCTGCTTGTAATTAAGAAATTAATTCCGGATCGAGCATTCAAAAATCCTGGTGGAGAAGTCAAAAGATTAATCGTTGCTCGGCAGTGGGAGAATTTTTGTTACTCTACTGTTGAGGCTATTAATGGTATAGTGATGGATTTCTATACTGACTTTAAGGAAACTTCTGAGGACTACGTATTTGTTTGAGAAAAATTGGTGGAATTTACTCCAAGAATAATTAGTGAATTTTATCAGTTGGATGACGTATATAGTTGTTAGTACAAATCATTTTTTGCTACAAATGAGGCCTTATATGAAGTTATTTCTTTTCAGACTGATGGAAGAGGAGCTTGGAAGGTGAAGAATAATGTTAAGGTAAACTTTCATCCTTTTATGATAAATGTAGTATCTAAGGCCTGCACTACTTTATATCTGCTAGAATGATACCAAAAAATCATCATAGTGAGGTTACAAAGGATAGAGCCATCCTGAACTTCTGTATCTACCAGATGAGAAGGATTGATGTAGGCTCTATTTTTATAGAAACACTCGTTTTATTGCTTTGGGTGAGAGTACTGGTGGATTAGCCACCCTGCCCTGATCTTTGCACTTTGTGAACAAGTAGGAGTTGATTTTGGAATGAATGAGGAGAGGATTGAACCTCTAAAACCTGTTGGGCCTACAAATATTAAAACTTATGAATCTCATGTTGGATGGAGATCTAGAAGTAGGAGTAGGGATATTTCTTCTACTTCTAGTATCCCTACTCTTCAGGGACTTATGGAGCAACTGATGATCCAACGGGGAGATATCTTGAGGTTGGAAAACATAATAGAAAATATGGAGGTTAGAAATGCACATAATAATGATTTGATAAGGTAGAAGTTTGAGTATGATGCTGCTCATCATGATGCGATGGTTAGGTACACGAGGAATGACCACACAGTTCAATTTCTTAGTCACCATGTCTTTACCTCGTATCAGTAGCAAGACTTTGATGTAGAAGCTAAATTCTTCATGAGGAGTTATTTTACATTTTTCTTAAGTTATGCTATTGTATTTAGTGAACTAAAATATAGAAATCTAGAAGTTAAATTCTTTGCAATGAGTTATAGTTTTATGTAGTAAAGGAGCTACTTGAGGACAAGTAACATTTAAGTTTGTGGGATTTTAATGCACCAAAAATAAATGCATTTTTAGACATATATTTTATTCTCATAAAGGGAGGAATTTTTCACGTTTTATTGCAGGTTGTTGATTTTTAGAACTTAAAGCAAAAATGATGAAATTTGGAGTCAAAATGACATTTTTAAAGAAATACTCAGCGCCGACGACGCCAGGATGCACGCCGATGGCACAGATCTACAAAACAGAGGCCATAATTTCTTCAGTGCTGACAACACTAGGAGCAGCGCCGATAATGTCATTTGACAGAGAACAATGAATTAATTCATGGGTCATTGGCGCCAACGACGCCAATGTCGGTGCAAGACCGATTTCTAGAAGATTCGATGAATTTGAATGCTTTTTGAAGAGTTTTTGAATGCACATATTGGAAAACTGACATTAGGGACTATTTAGAGCAAACATTGATCAGAAAAATCTCTCTTCCACCCCCAACCACTTAGAGTCCGTTAGTCATTTATTTATTTAGAGTTTTGAGTTTTGTGGTGAGTTTAAGTGTGAATTCTTTTCTAAGAGTTGTTAGAGAGGGAGAGAAGTGAGAGATTTATTCTTCATTAGTTCTTCTAAGAGACAATTAAGAGTATTATAAAGAGAGAAAGAGTCCAAGAGATGTTACAAGGGATTTGCTTTTAGAAAGAGTTTCAGATAAGTGTTGTTTATTTATTATTGTTGTATGAAATTTCTTTTATATATGAAATTTGTGTTTTTTTGTATCTTTCGCATGAAGTCTGAGTAGTTTCCTTATCTTTCTCCTTACTCTGAGATTTGGTGAAATGAAGAGATAATTTGGATGTGCCAATTTTAAAATATAAAATAAATTGTAAAGGTTTTTCAACTCCATTCTTAAATTACTTTTCAATCTGGCCAATTCAAATGTTAAAATATGTTGTGAAACATATGATCAGAGAAATGGAGTATGAGTTCTACAATGAGAGTGATAATCACATTTAATTCCATGGAGGAGTATTTCGTTCATGGAATTAAGTGCAAATAAATAGGGAACTATACATTGTTGGGCGTAGAATTATCTCATCTCATCTCATTTTACCATTTTTGTAGAATTATCTCATCTCATTGTTGGGAAAAAAATTATCTCATCTCATTTTATCATTTATCTCATCTCATTTTACCAAGAAGCCATTGTAGTGGGAAAGATGATTTTTCATAGTAGGTAACTTCATCACATAAATATAGTTTGGTAGTTACTGTTTAAACTTTGCATTTCAGTTTTACTAGTAGTTAATAATTTAGCTATGATAGTACATCAAATATTTGAAATTAGTGACAGTAATTTTAGTTTATTGCTTTGAATTTCCTAGTTAATTTATTATGTCAGATTTAAACCTTCCTCGTGAGATCGATATTTGAGGCTTAAACAGAAAATCTTATATTACTTGATAAAGATACATATACTTGCATAGAATATTTGGGGATTAAATAGAAAATCATGTATTACTTGATAACGATACGTATACTTGCGTAGAATCCCTACATAAATTGCTTAAATTTCTTATTCATAAAATAACACATCAAGTTTTTGGCACCGTTGCAAAGCGGAGTCAACTTTATATATTTTTCTCAACTATATCATTAGGGATCACACGACTTAAGAAAGGAACAAATCACTCCATTAATCTTATGGGTCATCAAAGACGAGCTATAAAGAAACCTGGAAAGAAGAATGGAAAGGGAAAATAAAGACCACTAAAGATTAATGTGTCATCTCCCACAATTCACAAAGAGAAACATAAAGAAATTAAATATCATTTTTGTAGAAAGCGTGGACACTCTTAAAATAAGTGTCAAAGGCGCAAAGACTGGTTCAAAAAGAAATGTAAACCTTTGTATTTCTGTATGTTTCAAATTAAATTTGGTAGAAGTTTCTTATAGTAACTGGTGGATTGATTCTAGTTGTACCACTCATGTTTCTAATACGATACAGGGGTTCCTTACAACCCAAATGATAAACCCAAATGAAATTTTGTCTTCATGAGAAACTGAGTCAAAGCACAAGTTGAAGATATTGAAACCTATCGGTTGATTTTAGATACTGAACATCTTTTAGACCTTTTTCAAACACTTTATGTCCCTTCTATTTCTGGTAATTTAATTTCTTCTAAACTTTATTATATTGGATACTTCTTTAAATTTGGAAATGGTTGTTTCATTTTCCTTAAACACAATCATTTCAAAGGTTCTGGTATTCTTTTTGATGGCCTATATAAGTGATCCCGACTGTTTATATATAACAATATAATAATGTATTTGATTATAATTTTCAATTATATTTCCTTACTTTGCAATAGTACCAAAAACTTGATCAAAGAGAAAATAAGAATTTAACTTTTTAATTTATATATATATTGAGATATTACGCAAGTATATGTATCGTTATCAAGTAATACAATACTTTTTGATTGAGACCCTAATATCGAACCCATGAGAATTTCACAATATGCACTATTAAACAACAAACTTTCTATTTTAAAAAGACTATCACTTAAACTATAGATATTTTTACAGTAATTAAAATTCAAATCTTTTTGATTTTTTTGATATTTTGACAAAATAATAAAAACTTTTAAGGATAACTTGAGTTTATGTAAAAGAAAAGCACTTAATATGGAATATCTTTCTCCTTATCATGAATCATTAATAAGTATAGGATTTTTGTTGTAGAAATATGCAAATTGTGTTTGTGCCAAAGAGGAGTAATATTATTCTTTACCCTTACTAGAGATGCTATAAAGAACATTGACTAATTTAAAGTTTGAATAATTCTGAAGACCGGATATGCAGGGAAGATATCCTCCACTTGGGGGCTAACATCTCGTATCAAAACCTAAAACAATAAACCAAGTTGGGGGCTTTAACTTGTCACTTTAATGTCCTCTAACTCTACACCCTTCAAAGATTATTTCTCTATTTATTTGCACTTAATCATATGAATTACATTCTCATTTATTCAACCTCATGTGATTCTTTCTAATTGTTGACTAAGACAGTATCAGTCGGGTTCTTACATGTTCTCACAATAAATTTTAACATCTAGATAGGCCAGATCAAGAAGTAAATGAAGTACATGAAATTAAATCATCACAACTTCTTCCTACATTAAAGACTTATACTCTCCACCACTTCCATCCAACACTTTACTTATCATTTTAAGGAGAAAGATAAAGAAAACTACTCAGAANAAAAGAAGAATGGAAAGGGAAAATAAAGACAACTAAAGATTAATGTGTCATCTCCCACAATTCACAAAGAGAAACATAAAGAAATTAAGTATCATTTTTGTAGAAAGCGTGGACACTCTCAAAATAAGTGTCAAAGGCGCAAAGACTGGTTCGAAAAGAAATGTAAACCTTTGTGTTTCTGTATGTTTCAAATCAAATTTGGTAGAAGTTTCTTATAGTAACTGGTGGATTGATTCTAGTTGTACCACTCATGTTTCTAATACGATGCAGGGGTTCCTTACAACCCAAATGAAAAGTTTGTCTTCATGAGAAACTGAGTCAAAGCACAAGTTAAAGATATTGGAACCTATTGGTTGATTTTAGATACTGAACATCTTTTAGACATTTTTCAAACACTTTATGTCCCTTCTATTTCTGGTAATTTAATTTCTTCTAAACTTTATTCTATTGGATACTTCTTTAAATTTGGAAATGGTTGTTTCATTTTCCTTAAACACAATCATTTCAAAGGTTCTGGTATTCTTTTTGATGGCCTATATAAGTGATCCTGACTGTTTATATACAACAATATAACAATGTCTTTGATTATAATTTTCAATTATATTTCCTTACTTTGCAATAGTACCAAAAACTTGATCAAAGAGAAAATAAGNTTTGTATCTTTCGCATGAAGTCTGAGTAGTTTCCTTATCTTTCTCCTTACTCTGAGATTTGGTGAAATGAAGAGATAATTTGGATGTGCCAATTTTAAAATATAAAATAAATTGTAAAGGTTTTTCAACTCCATTCTTAAATTACTTTTCAATCTGGCCAATTCAAATGTTAAAATATGTTGTGAAACATATGATCAGAGAAATGGAGTATGAGTTCTACAATGAGAGTGATAATCACATTTAATTCCATGGAGGAGTATTTCGTTCATGGAATTAAGTGCAAATAAATAGGGAACNGTACTTTTATGATAAATGTAGTATCTAAGGCCTGAACTACTTTATATCTGCTAGAATGATACAAGAAAATCATCATAGTGAGGTTACAAAGGATAGAGCCATCCTGAACTTCTATATCTACCAGATGAGAAGGATTGATGTAGGCTCTATTGTTTATAGAAACACTCGTTTTATTGCTTTGGGTGAGAGTACTGGTGGATTAGCCACCCTGCCCCGATCTTTGCACTTTGTGAACAAGCAGGAGTTGATTTTGGAATGAATGAGGAGAGGATTGAACCTCTAAAACCTGTTGGGCCTACAAATATTAAGACTTATGAATCTCATGTTGGATGGAGATCTAGAAGTAGGAGTAGGGATATCCCTTCTACTTCTAGTATCCCTACTCTTCAGGGACTTATGGAGCAACTGATGATCCAACGGGGAGATATCTTGAGGTTGGAAAACATAATAGAAAATATGGAGGTTAAAAATGCACATAATAATGATTTAATAAGGCAAAAGTTTGAGTATGATGCTGCTCATCATGATGCGATGGTTAGGTACATGAGGGGTGACAACATAGTTCAATTTCTTAGTCACCCTGTCTTTACCTCGTATCAGTAGCAAGACTTTGATGTAGAAGCTAAATTCTTCATGAGGAGTTATTTTACATTTTTCTTAAGTTATGCTATTGTATTTAGTGAACTAAAATATAGAAATCTAGAAGTTAAATTCTTTGCCATGAGTTATTATTTTATGTAGTAAAGGAGCTACTTGAGGACAAGTAACATTTAAGTTTGGGGGATTTTGATGCACCAAAAATAAATGCATTTTTAGACATATATTTTATTCTCATAAAGGGAGGTATTTTTTATGTTTTATTGCAGGTTGTTGATTTTTAGAACTTAAAGCAAAAATGATGAAATTTGGAGTCAAAATGACATTTTTAAAGAAATACTCAGCGCCGACGGCGCAGACCTACAAAACAGAGGCCACAATTTCCTCAGTGCTGACAACACTAGGAGCAGCGCCGATAATATCATTTGACAGAGAACAATGAATTAATTCATGGGTCATTGGCGCCAACGGCGCCAATGTCGGTGCAAGACCGATTTCTAGAAGATTCGATGAATTTGGATGCTTTTTGAAGAGTTTTTGAATGCACATATTGGAAAACTGACATTAGGGTCTATTTAGAGCAAACATTGATCAGAAAAATCTCTCTTCCACCCCCAACCACTTAGAGTCCATTAGTCATTTATTTCTTTAGAGTTTTGAGTTTTGTGGTGAGTTTAAGTGTGAATTCTTTTCTAAGAGTTGTTAGAGAGGGAGAGAAGTGAGATATTTATTCTTCATTAGTTCTTCTAAGAGACAATCAAGAGTATTATAAAGAGAGAAAGAGTCCAAGAGATGCTACAAGGGATTTGCTTTTAGAAAGAGTTTCAGATAAGTGTTGTTTATTTATTATTGTTGTATGAAGTTTCTTTTATATATGAAATTTGTGTTTTTTTGTATCTTTAGCATGAAGTATGAGTAGTTTCCTTATCTTTCTCCTTACTCTGAGATTTGGTGAAATGAAGAGATAATTTGGATGTGCCAATTTTAAAATATAAAATAAATTGTAAAGGTTTTCCAACTCCATTCTTAAATTGCTTTTCGATCTGGCCAATTCAAATGTTAAAATATGTTGTGAAACATATGATCAGGGAAATGGAGTATGAGTTCTACAATGAGAGTGGTAATCACATTTAATTCCATGGAGGAGTATTTCGTTCATGGATTAAGTGCAAATAAATAGGGAACTATACATTGTTGGGCGTAGAATTATCTCATCTCATCTCATTTTACCATTTTTGTAGAATTATCTCATCTCATTGTTGGGCAAAAAAATTATCTCATCTCATTTTATCATTTATCTCATCTCATTTTACCAAGAAGCCATTGTAGTGGGAAAGATGATTTTTCATATTAGGTAACTTCATCACATAAACATAGTTTGGTAGTTACTGTTTAAACTTTGCATTTCAGTTTTGCTAGTAGTTAGTAATCTAGTTATGATAGTACATCAAGTATTTGAAATTAGTGACAGTAATTTTAGTTTATTGCTTTGAATTTCCTAATTAATTTATTATGTCAGATTTAAATCTTCCTCGTGAGATCGATATTTGAGGCTTAAACAGAAAATCTTATATTACTTGATAACGATACATATACTTGCATATAATATTTGGGGCTTAAATAGAAAATCATGTATTACTTGATAACGATACATATACTTGCGTAGAATCCCTACATAAATTGCTTAAATTTCTTTTTCATAAAATAACACATCAAGTTTTTGGCACCGTTGCAAAGCGGAGTCAACTTTATATATTTTTCTCAACTATATCATTAGGGATCACACGACTTAAGAAAGGAACAAATCACTCCATTAATCTTATGGGTCATCAAAGACGAGCTATAAAGAAACCTGGAAAGAAGAATGGAAAGGGAAAATAAAGACCACTAAAGATTAATGTGTCATCTCCCACAATTCACAAAGAGAAACATAAAGAAATTAAATATCATTTTTGTAGAAAGCGTGGACACTCTTAAAATAAGTGTCAAAGGCGCAAAGACTGGTTCAAAAAGAAATGTAAACCTTTGTATTTCTGTATGTTTCAAATTAAATTTGGTAGAAGTTTCTTATAGTAACTGGTGGATTGATTCTAGTTGTACCACTCATGTTTCTAATACGATACAGGGGTTCCTTACAACCCAAATGATAAACCCAAATGAAATTTTGTCTTCATGAGAAACTGAGTCAAAGCACAAGTTGAAGATATTGAAACCTATCGGTTGATTTTAGATACTGAACATCTTTTAGACCTTTTTCAAACACTTTATGTCCCTTCTATTTCTGGTAATTTAATTTCTTCTAAACTTTATTATATTGGATACTTCTTTAAATTTGGAAATGGTTGTTTCATTTTCCTTAAACACAATCATTTCAAAGGTTCTGGTATTCTTTTTGATGGCCTATATAAGTGATCCCGACTGTTTATATATAACAATATAATAATGTATTTGATTATAATTTTCAATTATATTTCCTTACTTTGCAATAGTACCAAAAACTTGATCAAAGAGAAAATAAGAATTTAACTTTTTAATTTATATATATATTGAGATATTACGCAAGTATATGTATCGTTATCAAGTAATACAATACTTTTTGATTGAGACCCTAATATCGAACCCATGAGAATTTCACAATATGCACTATTAAACAACAAACTTTCTATTTTAAAAAGACTATCACTTAAACTATAGATATTTTTACAGTAATTAAAATTCAAATCTTTTTGATTTTTTTGATATTTTGACAAAATAATAAAAACTTTTAAGGATAACTTGAGTTTATGTAAAAGAAAAGCACTTAATATGGAATATCTTTCTCCTTATCATGAATCATTAATAAGTATAGGATTTTTGTTGTAGAAATATGCAAATTGTGTTTGTGCCAAAGANCACATCATTATCAAGTAATACAATATTTTTTGATTAAGACCCTAATATCGAACCCATGAGAATTTCACAATATGCTCTATTAAACAACAAACTTTCTATTTTAAAAAGACTATCACTTAAACTATAGATATTTTTACAGTAATTAAAATTGACATCTTTTTTATTTTTTTGATATTTTGACAAAATAATAAAAAACTCTTAAGGATAACTTGCGTTTATGTAAAAGAAAAGCACTTAATATGGAATATCTTTTTCCTTATCATGAATCATTAATAAGTATAGGATTTTTGTTGTAGAAATATGCAAATTGTGTTTGTGCCAAAGAGGAGTAATATTATTCTTTACCCTTACTAGAGATGCTATAAAGAACATTGACTAATTTAAAGTTTGAATAGTTCTGAAGACCGGATAGGCAAGGAAGATACCCTCCATTTGGGGGCTAACATCTCGTATCAAAACCTAAGAAAATAAACCAAGTTGGGGGCTTTAACTTGTCACTTTAATGTCCTCTAACTCTACACCCTTCAAAGATTATTTCTCTATTTATTTGCACTTAATCATATGAATTACATTCTCATTTATTCAACCTCATGTGATTCTTTCTAATTGTTGACTGAGACAATATCAGTCGGGTTCTTACATGTTCTCACAATAAATTTTAACATCTACATAGGTCAGATCAAGAAGTAAATGAAGTACATGAAATTAAATCATCACAACTTCTTCCTACATTAATGACTAATACTCTCCACCACTTCCATCCAACACTTTACTTATCATTTTAAGGAGAAAGATAAAGAAAACTACTCAGAATCCATGGAGAAAATAAAGCCACACTTTAGTTTAATAGTAGAAATCATTGTCAAACCAGCAAGAAGTCTCAATTAAAACCAAAAGTAGTTTAAAAACAAAGATAAAAACTTATCTCAAATTCTCCACCAAACTCTTGAGGTTCATTTGAATCTCTTCTCTTTTACAACACCCTTAACTCTCACAATAAAACTAAAAACAAAAAGGATAAAGTAAATTTGTGGTGCCTGAAAATCTCTCCAAAAGATCATATAAAGACTCCCCCCTTTCAAGCACTTCTCAGAACTCCCCCTTTTCAAGCACACTTCTAAAGTCTCAACTTTCTTCTTTTAAAATTTCCAAGAGNGATCATATAAAGACTCCCCCTTTTCATACACTTCTCAGAACTCCCCCTTTTCAAGCACACTTCTAAAGTCTCAACTTTCTTCTTTTAAAATTTCCAAGAGGTTTCTTGGTAACTCATCAAAATGTGTCCAAATTCGATGTATTCTCCAAGGGATGTCTCCTTTCACAAGTCTTTTAATCATATTTTTGTTTTTAGTGGTCATAACCACCCTCTTTAGCCAATAGGTGCCTCAAATGTCCTTTCAAAATTTGAAAAAATGAACTAAACCGTCAAATAACTGCCTCTGGATCTTAAGCGCGAGGCCTCTGGTGCTTAGGCGCGACCTTCTATGTTTTACTGGCGCTTAAGCACCGGATCAGACGCTTAGACGCCAAAACTCTTTTGCACCATTTTTACATTTTTGTTCCAAATTTGATCCCTTTTCACTCATTTTAGCATTTTTTACCTTTTTACTTGTACCTGAAAGAAAAACACACNAAAAATAAATTAAACCGTCAAATAACTGCCTCTGGATCTTAAGCGCGAGGCCTCTGGTGCTTAGACGCGGCCTTCTATGTTTTACTGGCGCTTAAGCACCGGATCAGACGCTTAGGCACCAAAACTCTTTTGCACCATTTTTACATTTGTACTCCAAATTTGATCCCTTTTCACTCATTTTAGCATTTTTTACCTTTTTACTTGTACCTGAAAGAAAAACACACAAATACCTTCCATTAAAGCGCAATATCTCAAAATTAGATACAAAAATGTGTCTAAAAATATTATATATTTTAGGTGTATCATTAAGCTAAAACTTGATAACCTTTTCACTGAGACTCTGATGACTTTGCATCATAATATTGGTATTAAATGAGGTTTTATGAATGAAAGTTCAATTTATTTGTGACATAAATGTCATATATCCAAAGAAATAATTGAAAGATTAATAAATAATGAAATCCTTAATGAAATGGATTTTATTGATCTTGACATCTGTGTGAATTGTATTAAAGGAAAGCACACAAATCACACACTTATAAAGCTTCCACAAGAAGCAGACAACTCCTTGAAATTATTCACACTAATATTTGTGGACATTTTGATGCTCTATCTTTTGGTGGAAAGAAATATTTTATTACTTTTATTGATGATTTTTCACGTTATGAGTATGTCTACTTATTGCATCAAAAAACTTAAGCTATAGATGACTTAAAGGTGTTTATAACTGAGGTTGAGAGACAATTTGGCAGTAAAGTGAAAATTACCAGGTCTGATAGAGACGATGAATATTATGGAAGTTACAATGAATCTGGAAAATGTCCAGGTCCATTTGTTAAATTCCTCCAAACTAATGACATATGTGCTTAATACACTATGCCACAAACACTACAACAAAATGGTGTTGTAGAAAGGCGAAACCGTACTCGAATGGAAATGTTAGGAGTATGATGAGTAGTTCTTCTTTAACCTCATCATTGTGGATGCAGCCTTAAAGACTGCTGCATATTCGTTAAACAAGATTCCTAGTAATGCAGTTCTAGAGACTCCTTTTGAATTGTGGATAAAACGAAAACCTAGTTTAGGAGACATCTATGTTTGGGGTTGTCCGATAAAAATAAAGATATATAATCCACATGAAAAGAAACTGGAATCAAGAACAATCAGTGGTTTCTTCATTGGTTATCCAGAAAAATCTAAAGAGTATAAATTTTATTGTCTTAACCATAGTACATGAATTATTGAAGCTGGAAATGCCAAGTTCATTGAAAATGTTGAAGTTGGTGGAGTTTGGAACCACCTAAAGTGGAGATCCAAGAAATTAGGGTTCAAGTTTCTTTACCCAAAATTTCTTCTCAAGTTGTTATTCTTACAGTTGTTGAATAATTTGACAACTTACAGAAACAACAAATAAATGATCAAACACCCCACAATGAAACTGTCACTAATGAACCTGCATTAGATGAACCACATGAAGTAGCACCTAGAAAGTCTCAACGACAAAAATGGTCTGATATTTCTGATAATTATGTGGTTTATCGACACGAATCTGAATTTGACTTGGGAGTCAATGAAGATCCAGTTTCATTTTCATAAGCCATATAAAGTGCAAATTCTTCTATATTGTTATATGCAACAAAACATGAGTTGAAATCGATGGATCACAACAAAGTCTGGGATGTCGTTGAATTGCCTGAAGGTTATAAAAGAGTCGGGTGAAAATGGGTCTTTAAGACTAAGCGTGACTCAAATGACAATATTGAACGATATAAAGCCAAACTTTTGCTGAAGGTTTCACTCAGAAAGATGAAATTGACTACAAATAAACTTTTTCTTTGGTCTCTAAGAAGGATTCATTTAGAATTATCATGACACTAGAAGCTCATTATGATTTAGAGTTACACCAAATGAATGTGAAAACTGCCTTTCTGAATGAGAATTTAGATGAAGAGGTATACATGAGTCAGCCTGAAAGATTTTTAGTTGAAGGAAAGGAACACATGGTGTGTAACTTAAGAAATCAATATACAGACTTAATTAAGCTTCCCGGCAATGGTATCTTAAGTTCAATGATACCATCATGCTCTTTGGATTTAAAGAAAACACTGTTGATCGGTGTATATATCTAAAGTTCAGTGGGAGCAAAATCATATTTTTCATTCTGTATGTTGATGACATCTTGCTGGCTACTAATGATCTTGGCTTATTACATGAAACTAAGAATTTCCTCTCTAAAAACTTTGAAATGAAAGATATGAGTGAGGCATCTTATGTGATTGAAATTGAAATATTTCGTGATAGATCACAAGGATTGTTAGGGTGGTCTCATAAAATATATGTCGAAAGAGTTCTTAAGAGATTCAATATGGAAATATGCTTAACAAGTGTTGCTCCATGACAAAAAGAAGATAAATTCAGCCTTATGCAGTGTCCAAAGAATGATTTGGAACATAAATAAATGAAAGAAATTCTTTATGCATCTATTGTTGCAAGCTTAATGTATGCTTAGAATTGTACCAGACCAGACATTAGCTTTGTTGTCGGGATGCTGAGTAGGTATCAAAGTAATGTAGGAATAAATCATTGGAAAACTACAAAGAAAGTTTTAAGGTATCCACAAGGAAGAAATGACCACATGCTCACTTATAGAAGATCTAAAGATCTTGAAGTGATATGATATGTAGATTCAGATTTTGCTGGATGTGTTGATACCATAAAATCAACATTTGGTTATCTGTTCCTTTTGGTTGAAGGAGCAATCTCATGGAAAAAGTGCAAAGCAGACTATCACAACTGCTTCCACTATGAAAGCTGAATTTGTGGCTTACTTTGAAGCTACAACTCAGAGTTTATGGTTGCAGAATTTTATTTCAGGACTTGAAATTTTCGACGGTATTGTCAAGCCTCTTAAAATTTATTGTGATAACTCCGCAACAGTCTTCTTTTCCAAAAACAACAAGTATTCCAAATGTACTAAACCCATGGAATTAAAATACTTTACCGTTAAGGAAGAAGTTCAAAAACATAGGGTGCCAATTGAGCATATTAGCTCCAATCTCATTATTACAGATCCTTTGATGAAAAGGTTGCTACCAAAGACATTTAACGAACAAATCGTGAGAATGGACATTACCAAAACCCTTTATTAGTTTTATGCTCTTTGTATTTTAACAATTTAAACTCAATTTTTCTTGTTTCTGATATTTATAAATCTTATTTTTATCGTTAGTGTGCATTTTATGTTGCTTGATGTTCAACAAGATTTGTCTTTTAGTAGACATTATGAGACCATGATGTTAATTCTCATTATGCTAAGTATGTAATTGATATTATGATACATGGAAGAGATTATGTCGATAAATTGATGCACAACCGCCATGATTCATATTGATTTCATACTTGTTAAATAATCTATGATTTAACCAATATATAGAAGAATTTATCTTACACTTTGTGCTGTATGTTATGAACTATTAAAATTAAGTGAGCTAAGTGAGAGAATGTAAAATTTTTATTTGTGGCTCACATTTATTTTAATAACTTATGATAACTTCTAATATTTATTTTTGTGACTCATGATAACTTAAGTTATTTATTTTTTTAACTCATGACTTATGTTACAACTTATGATAACTTATGGTATTTATTTTTGTAACTCATGATAACTTAAATTATTTTTTTCTTAACTCATAACTTATGTCACAACTTATGATAACTTATGATATTTATTTTTGGAACTCATGTTAACTTAAGTTATTTATTTCTTAACTCATACTTATGTCATAACTTATGATAACTTATGATATTTATTTTTATAACTCACGTAATCCCTAAAATGAATAGGAGTTTCTAACTTATGTCATTGACTTTATTAATAAAGATTAACTAATTTATTAAATTATCTTAAATCCTATTGGTTAGTAACCCTCTTGATGGATGGTGTTTAAATAGAACATAATTAGAGAATGAGTCATCTCTCTTCCTAATACACCTCATACATTTTTCTCCATCAGCAAGTACAAAAAGTTTCAAGGGATTAAAGAGAGAAACTCTATCTCTTCAAGATCAAATTTCTTCAATATCAAATTTTATAATCATGAATACATGCATGTGTTACTTTATTAGATATGTAAAAATCATAAATTTGGCTATTATATATTTTTAGAATTTGTGTCATAAATGTTAAACATGAATTTCTAACAAAATACTCGCTCAGATTGGGTGAGGGTTGAGGATTGCGTGACATCAATGTAAGTAGGTGTTCGGGCTTCGTGCTTTGTGGAAGAGGAGCGACAAACTCATTGAAAGGAAAAACATGCCAATACAAGTAACACTCGAATAATACCATAATAATATTCGAAAAACATATCAATAACATTGCAATAACATTGGGTTGCCACAAGTAACACTCCAATACTACCACAACAATACTCGAGTAATACATCAATAACACCGCGGGTTACTTTAAGATATTTATTATCTGAGATCTGATCTGTATGTGAAATAAATATTTGAAAACTTTGTTATACATAATCATAAATTTATATATGATAAAATATGATTAATTAAAACAATTTAAATAACAAAATCATAATATTTTAAATAATTTCCATTAATTATAATATATAACAAATTATTATTAATAATATATTATATTAGTTTATTATTTATATTTACATACATACCACCCAATGTTTTTCGTCTGACTTGGCCCCTACCTCTCCGATGTTTCGGCGAATAGCATGTTATCTGCGACAGCTGTGTTATTTGGGTGTTTTTGGTGGCGATAATACCGCGATAACACAATTGCCGTAAATAACTTACTGTTCTTTAAAACATGGAGCTTATTTGGGCGAGGTCCGACAAAAAACTTTGAATGATATGTATCTAATATATTTATTTGTATAAGTAATGGACTAATAGTAATATATTATTATAATTAGTNATGCTGTTCTTTAAAACATCGAGCTTATTTGAGCCGGGTCTGACAAAAAACATTGAATGATATGTATCTAATATATTTATTTGTATAAGTAATGGACTAATAGTAATATATTATTATAATTAGTTATATATTATATTTTATAGGTTTTCATTTTTTAACGTAAGATAATTTTGCCATTTAAAATTGTTTTAATTAATCATAATTCATAATTTACTATTTATCTATTTTTTGAAGGAGTTGACGGGATTAAAAAATCTGGATGCGCTTTCAGAAATGTATTTTTTTTAGGTTATTTTGCGTGGTCTCGGAAAGGATCGCGGCACGAGGAAACGCGGAGGGAAGTAGCGAGGGCTTTCGGTCTTTTCGGCTCTGTCGTGCAGGTTTCGTGAGGAGGGAACGGTGAAGGAGAGGACGGTGTGAAAGCGGCGGCGGAGACAAGAGCTTCTGCTACTTGGTCGCCCGCGGACAGAGAAGGACGGCGAGGGGTTCGACGGGCTGGATAGCCTGTGAGGCACGGAGGAACGTGTGTGAGGCAGGAAAAAGTGGAAAGTTTCGAAGGTATCCGTATGCCGCGATTCTGTTGTTGCTTTTCCCCCGGCTTGCTTTGGGTTTTGAGTNTGACTCGCTCGTGTTCAGCTCGTTTACACCCCTAGCCAAAAGTAACACTCCATTACTACCACAACAATACTCGAGTAATACATCAATAACACCGCGGGTTACCTTAAGATATTTATTATCTGAGATCTGATCTGTATGTGAAATAAATATTTGAAAACTTTATTATATATAATCATAAATTTATATATGATAAATTATGATTAATTAAAACAATTTAAATAACAAAATCATAATATTTTAAATAATTAAGTTCCATTAATTATAATATATAACAAATTATTACTAATAATATATTATATTAGTTTATTATTTATATTTACATACATACCACCCAATGTTTTTCGTCTGACTTGGCCCCTACCACTCCGATGTTTTGGCGAATAGCATGTTATCTGCGACAGCTGTGTTATTTGGGTGTTTTTGGTGGCGATAATACCGCGATAACACAATTGCCGTAAATAACTTACTGTTCTTTAAAACATGGAGCTTATTTGGGCGAGGTCCGACAAAAAACTTTGAATGATATGTATCTAATATATTTATTTGTATAAGTAATGGACTAATAGTAATATATTATTATAATTAGTTATATATTATATTTTATAGGTTTTCATTTTTTAACGTAAGATAATTTTGCCATTTAAAATTGTTTTAATTAATCATAATTCATAATTTACTATTTATCTATTTTTTGAAGGAGTTGACGGGATTAAAAAATCTGGATGCGCTTTCAGAAATGTATTTTTTTTAGGTTATTTTGCGTGGTCTCGGAAAGGATCGCGGCACGAGGAAACGCGGAGGGAAGTAGCGAGGGCTTTCGGTCTTCGGCTCTGTCGTGCAGGTTTCGTGAGGAGGGAACGGTGAAGGAGAGGACGGTGTGAAAGCGGCGGCGGAGACAAGAGCTTCTGCTACTTGGTCGCCCGCGGACAGAGAAGGACGGCGAGGGCTTCGACGGGCTTGATAGCCTGTGAGGCACGGAGGAACGTGTGTGAGGCAGGAAAAAGTGGAAAGTTTCGAAGGTATCCGTATGCCGCGATTCTGTTGTTGCTTTTCCCCCGGCTTGCTTTGGGTTTTGAGTTGTGAACAGTAGTGGAGAAGGAGACGGGAATGAGAGCAGTGTGCGTGAGTGCTTTGAACAGAAGTGGACGAAGTGGAGACGAGAGC
>JXCR01147102.1:62862-78344 GCA_002079205.1 Phalaenopsis hybrid cultivar
ATATCTTCGGTCCATTTTTCAAAGCAATGGTGATATAGATGGGGATGTTAATAGTAGAATTCAAGTTGGTTGGTTGAAGTGTTTTGGGGCCTATTGTGTGATAAAAAAAATATCGCTTAGACTGAAAGAAAAATTTTATAAAATGTTGGTGAGTCTTTTATGTGATAGAAAAGTACCGCTTAGACTGAAAGGAAAATTTTATAAGACGGTGGGGAGAGATGTTAATAGTAGAATTCAAGTTGGTTGGTTGAAGTGGAGGAATGCTTCGGGCCTTTTGTGTTGATTCGAAAGTACCGCTAAGACTGAAAGGAAAATTTTATAAGACGGTGGTGAGACCTGCAATGCTCTAAATGGTCACTTAGACTGAAAGGAAAATTTTATAAGGCGGTGGTTAGACCTGCAATGCTCTATGGCGCTGCATGTTGGCCTTTAAAAGAGAAGCATAGTAATAAGTTAAGTGTTTCCGAGATGAGAATGATTAGGTGGATGAGTGGCTTTACACCTGGAGACAAAATGCGAAATGAATATATTCGTGATAGGGTTGGTGTAGCTCCTGTGACAGACAAAATTAGAGAAAGTCGTCTTAGATGGTTTGGTCATATTAAACGTCGACGCCATCTGATGATCCGATTAGGAGAGTAGATGTTTTAGATTCGACGTGTTAAGAAAGACAGAGGTAGACCTAGGAAGACTTGGGCTTATTGTATTAAAAATGATCTTCTTATTATAACTAAATGAAAATTATGACACTAAATAGGACGCAATGGAGAAAAAGGATTCATGTAGCCGACCCCACATTAAAAATGATCTTAATTTATTAGAACTAAATGAAAATATGACACTAAATAGGACGCAATGGAGAAAAAGGATTCATGTGGCCGACCCCACGTAGTGGGGTTAAGGCTTTGTTGTTGTTGTTGTTATTGATTCCGTCAAAAGATTAGTGTAACAAAATAACAATTAAGCTCATGGCTAACAACTTGATCATAAAATTTTTTCTACATTGCTTTTCGAAAATTTTTAATGAAGTTTCTGAAAAAACGATCGATCTTAGTGATCTTAATATCGTTAATAATAACAAAACGTTTCATTTTTACCATCGCATTAGTAAANTAGAACTTGCAGACATCCCATTTGAGGAATTACAGAAGGCAAGAGCTGATGGCTCACATGTTATTCAACAGAAGCCTGCATTCAAGTTACATGATAAACCTGGTCGTGCTAATAAGAATAGGTTCTTCTATAATTTTAACTAGAATATTAATTTTATGGAAATTTACATTTATACCACAAAAATTTTATGTATTTACATATCGAACACACAAATTTTAATATTTACACACAACTATCATAATCCTATGCTTAAAAATATGTACTCAACTTTAAAAAAAATAGTGTTGGTGGTATCCTTGATGTGATATTAACAAATTGAATGGTATGCATGTAAATGTGAATATTTAGGTGTTAGATATGTTAATACATAAGAATTGTGTGGTATGCCCTTTAATTTTATTATGTTTTATGCTGAGTTCTGAAGGATATGATCTTACTACATGCTTGTGGTTTTGTGGGTTTNACTTCTATAATTTGAACTAGAATATTAATTTTATGGAAATTTACATTTATACCACAAAAAATTTATGTATTTACATATTGAACACACAAATTTTAATATTTACACACAACTATCATAATCCTATGCTTAAAGATATGTACTCAACTTTAAAAAAAATAGTGTTGGTGATATCTTTGATGTGATATTAACAAATTGAATGGTATGCATGTAAATATGAATATTTAGGTGTTAGATATGTTAATACATAAAAATTGTGTGGTATGCCCCTTAATTTTATTATGTTTTATGCTGAGTTCTGAAGGATATGATCTTACTACATGCTTGTGGTTTTGTGGGTTTGCTTCAAAAAGGCCAATGGAGATGAGTAGCAAGGTTCGAGTTGGAAGATTTAGAGAAGTTATCCAAGCTCCAAAGAGGGTTTGCCACTTTGCCAGACATATTTATTTCGAATTATACTTTTTCTGTGTTTTATTATTTAGATGAATTTTACTTTATTTTTTTGGTTGAGTGATCTTTCCTAGGATGGATGCTCAATCTCAAGTATATCAATATAACTTCTAATTAATCTTTTGTTCATTGTTTGTGACTAAAGGTTACTTGAAACAATTTTGCTAGTTCACAAAGATTCGACAATTATGGGAATTTGGAATCATGAGAAACTTACCTAAATCTATTTATTGAGTTTTCAGTAGAAGGGTGTGGATTTAAACTTCGTTAGAGTTATGAATTTGTGTGGATTGAGTCGCTTGTTGAAATTTAATTAGATTGATCTGATTGCCTGAGCGTTTTAGATGATTTGCATTTCATTCAGTGTTGTCATTCATTGTACATGGAAAATAATTGCTATGCAACTTTTATTCTCCCTTATTTGATATAACATATTAATTACTTTTTTACATGTCTGCCTATCCTCCATACTTTTCCATAAAATGATTAATCTTTGTAAAATACCTTCTCGCCCTTGTTAAATTCCATTTAAAAATTTAAATGTTTNGAGGTTACTTGAAACAATTTTGCTAGTTCACAAAGATTCAACAATTATGGGAATTTGGAATCATGAGAAACTTACCTAAATCTATTTATTGAGTTTTTAGTAGAAGGGTGTGGATTTAAACTTTGTTAGAGTTACGATTTTGTGTGGATTGAGTCGCTTGTTGAAATTTAATTAGATTGATCTGATTGCCTTGGGCGTTTTAGATGATTTGCATTTCACTCAGTGTTGTCATTCATTGTACATGGAAAATAATTGCTATGCAACTTTTAGTCTCCCTTACTTGATATAACATAATAATTACTTTTTTACATGTCTGCCTATCCTCCATACTTCTCCATAAAATGATTAATCTTTGTAAAATACCTTCTCGCCCTTGTTAAATTCCATTTAAAAATTTAAATGTTTNTACCGGCTAGAAAGGGAAGATACCGACTCTCACTCTAGAGTCCCCTTGATTCCCTCCACCTGGGGGTTAACATCTAGTATCAAAACCTAAAATAATAAACCGAGTTGGGGGGCTTTAACCTGTCACTTTAAAGCTATCTAACTCTACACCATTCAAAGATTATTTCCCTATTTATTTGCACTCAATCATATGAATTACATCTTAATTCATACAACCTCATGTGATTCTCCAATTGTTGACTGAGACAATACCAGCTCGGTTCTTACACAATCTCACAACATATTTTACATACAGATAGGCCAGATCAAGAAGTATATGAAGTACATGAAATTAAATCATCATAACTTATTCTTATATTAAAGACTAATACTCTCCACAACTTCCATCCAATACTTTAATTACTTATCATTTTAAGGAGAAAGATAAAAAAACTACGTCAGAATCCATGGAGAAAACAAATCCACATTTTAGTTTAAAAGTAGAAATCATTGTAAAACCAACAAGAAGTCTAGATTAAAACCAAAAGTAGTTTAAAAACAAAGATAAAAACTTATCTCAAATCCTTCACCAAACTCTTGAAGTTCCTTTGAATCTCTTCTCCTGTATATCACTTTTAACTCTCACAATAAAACTAAAACAAAAAGGATAAAGTAAATTTGTGGTGCCTGAAAATCTCTCCAAAAGATCTTCTCAAGACACCCCCCTTTCAAGCACTTCTCAAAACTCCCCTTTTTCAAGCACACTTCTTAAAGTCTCAACTTTCTTCTTTTATAAATTTCCAAGAGATGCCTTGGTAACTCTTCAAAATGTGTCCAAATTCGATGGATTCTCTAAGAGATGCCTCCTTTCATAAGTTTCTTAATCATAATTTCTTTTCTAGTGGTCATAACCACCCTTTTTAGCCAATAGATGCCTTAAATGTCCCTTCAAAATTTGACAAAATGAATTAAATTGTCAAATAACTGCCTTTGGCGCTTAAGTGTGGGGCCTCTGGTGCTTAGGCACGACCTTCTCTATTTCACCGACGCTTAAGCGTCGGATCTAACGCTTAGGTGTCAAAACTCTTTTGCACCATTTTTAGATTTTTGCTCCAAATTTGATACTTTTTCACTCCTTTTAACATTTTTCACCTTTTTACTTGTACCTAAAAGAAAAACGCATAAATATCTTCCATTAAAGCACAATATCTCAAAATTAGGCATAAAAATGTGTCTAAACACTATATATTTTAGGTGTATCAATAAGCTAAAACTTGATAACATTTTCGCTAAGACTCTGTTGACTTTGCATCATAATATTGGTAATAAATGTGATTTTATGAATGAAAGTTCAATTTATTTGTGACATAAATGTCATATATCCAAATAAAGAATTAAAAGATTAGTAAATAAATAAATACTTAATGAATTGGATTTTACTGATCTTGGCATATGTGTGAATTGTATTAAAGGAAAGTACACAAATCAAACACTTAAGAAAGCTGCCACAAGGAGCACACAACTCCTTGAAATTATACACACTGATATTTGGGGACCTTTTGATGTTCCATCTTTTGGTGGAGAGAAATATTTTATTACTTTTATTGATGATTTTTCACATTATGAGTATGTCTACTTATTGCATAAAAAATCTCAAGCTATATATGCCTTAAAGGTGTTTATAACTGAGGTTGAGAGACAATTAGACAGAAAAATAAAAATTATCAAGTTTGATAGAGATATTGAATATTATGGAAGTTACAATGAATCTGGACAATGTCCAGGTCTATTAGCTAAATTTCTTCAAAATAATGACATATGTGCTCAATACACTATGCCACAAACACCACAACAAAATGGTGTTGCAGAAAGGCGAAATTGTACTCTAATGGAAATAGTTAGGAGTATGATGAGTAGTTCTTCTTTAACCTCATCATTTTGGATGCAGCCTTAAAGACTGCTGCATATTTGTTAAAGAAGATTCCTAGTAATTCAGTTCTAGAGACTTCTTTTGAACTGTGGACAGGACGAAAACATAGTTTAAGGCATATCTATGTTTGGGGTTGTCTAATAAAAAAAAAAGGATATATAATCCATATGAAAAGAAAGTGGACTCAAGAACAATTAGTGGTTTCTTCATTGGTTATCCAGAAAAATCTAAAGGGCATAGATTTTATTGTCGTAACCATAGTACATGAAATTTTGAAGCTGGAAATGTCAAGTTCATTGAAAATGTTGAAGTTAGTGGGAGTTTGAAACCACGTAAAGTGGAGATCCAAGAAATTAGGGTTCAAGTTCATTTACCCAAAATTTCTTCTCAACTTGTTATTCCTGCAGTTGTTGAACAATTTGATAACTTACAGAAACAACAAATAAATGATCAAACACCCCACAATGAAACTGTCACTAATGAACGTACATTAGATGAACCACATGAAGTAGCACCTAGAAAGTCTCGACGACAAAAATGGTCTGCTATTTCTGATGATTATGTGGTTTATCGACACGAATCTGAATTTGACTTGGGAGTCATTGAAGATCTAGTTTCATTTTCATAAGCCATAAAAAGTGCAAATTTTTCTAAATGGTTAGATGCAATGAAAGATGAGTTGAAATCAATGGATCACAATAAAGTCTGGGATGCTGTTGAATTGCCTGAAGGTTATGAAAGAGTCAAGTAAAAATGGGTCTTTAAGACTAAGTGCAACTCGAATGAAAATATTGAACGATATAAAGCCAGATTTTTTGCCAAAGGTTTCACGCAGAAAGATGACATTGACTATAAATAAACTTTTTCTTCTGTCTCTAAGAAGGATTCATTTAGAATTATCATGACACTAGAAGTTCATTATGATTTAGAATTACACCAAATGGATACAAAAACTGCATTTCTGAATGAGAATTTAGATGAAGAGGTCCACATGAGTCAACCTGAAAAATTTTTAGTTGAAGGAAAAGAACACATGTTGTGTAACTTAAGAAATCAATATACAGACTTAAGTAAGCTTCCCTACAATGGTATCTTAAGTTCAGTGATACCATCATTCCCTTTGGATTTAAAGAAAACATTGTTGATTGGTCTATATATCTAAAGGTCAGTGAGAGCAAAATCATATTTCTCATTATGTATGTTGATGCATCTTGCTGGCTACTAATGATCTTGACATATTACATGAAACCAAGAAGTTCCTCTCTAAGAATTTTGAAATGAAAGATATGAGTGAGGCATCCTATGTGATTAGAATTGCAATATTTCGTGATAGATCACAAGGATTGTTAGGGTCGTCTCAGAAAATATATGTCAAAAGAGTTCTTAAGAGATTCAATATGGAAGGGTGCTTAGTAAGTGTTGCTCAAATTCAAAAAGGAGATAAATTCAACCTTATGCAGTGTCCAAAGAATGATTTGGAACGTAAACAAATGGAAGAAATTCCTTATGCATCTATTGTTGGAAGCTCAATGTATGCTCAGACTTATACCAGACCAAACATTAGCTTTATTATCGGGATGCTGGGTAGGTATCAAAGTAATGTAGAAATAAATTACTAAAAAGCCACAAAGAAAGTTTTAAGGTATCCACAAGGAATAAAGGACCACATGCTCACTTATAGAATATCTAAAGATCTTGAAGTGATTGATATGTAGATTCATATTTTGTTGGATGTGTTGATACCAAAAAAATCAACATTTGGCTAGCTGTTCCTTTTGGCTGAAGAAGCAATATCGTGAAAAAAGTGCAAAGCAGACTATCACAACTGCTTCCACTATGGAAGCTGAATTTGTGGCTTGCTTCGAAGCTATAATTCAAGGTTTATGGCCGCAGAATTTTATTTCAGGACTTGGAATTGTCTACAGTATTATCAAGCCTCTGAAAATTTATTGTGAGAACTCCGCAACAGTCTTCTTTTCCAAAAACAACAAGTATTTCAAAAGTGCTAAACACATGGAATTAAAATACCTTACCGTTAAGGAAGAAGTTCAGAAACATAGGGTGTCAATTGAACATATTAGCTCCAATCTCATTAATACAAATTCTTTGATGAAAAGGTTGCCACCAAAGACATTTAATGAACGTGTCGTGAGAATGGACATTACCAACCTCTTTGTATTTTAACACTTCAAACTCAATTTTTCTTGTTTTAGATTTTTATAAATCTTGTTTTTATCATTAGTGTGCGTTTTATGTTGCTTGATGTTTAACAAGATTTGTCTTTTAGTAGACATTATGAGACCATGATGTTAATTCTCATTATGCTAAGTATGTAATTGATATTGTGATACATGAAAGAGATTGTGTCGATAAATTGAGGCACAACCACCCTGATTCATATTGATTTCATATTTAATAAATAATCCATGATTTAACCAATATAAAGAAGGATTTATCTTACACTTTGTGCAGTATGTTATGAACTATTAAAATTTAAGTGAGCTAAGTGGGAGAATGTAAAATTTTTCTTTGTGGCTTACATTTATTTTAATAACTTGTGATAACTTCTGATATTTATTTTTGTAACTCATGATAACTTAAGTTATTTATATTTTTAACTCATAACTTATGTTATAATATATGATATTTATTTTAGTAACTCAAGATAACTTAAGTTATTTATTTTTTTAACTTATAACTTATGTCACAACTTATGATAACTTATGATATTTATTTTTGGAACTCATGTTAACTTAAGTTATTTATTTCTTAACTCATACTTATGTTATAACTTATGATATTTATTTTTATAACTCATGTAATCCCTAAAATGAATAGGAGTTACTAACTTATGTCATTGATTTTATTAATAAAAATTAATTAATTTATTAAATTATCTTAAATTCTATTGGTTAGTAACCCTCTTGATGGATGATGTTTAAATAGTACATAATTTAGAGAATGAGTCATCTCTCTTCCTAATACACCTCATACACTTTTCTCCATCAGAAAGTACAAAAAGTTTCAAGGGATTAAAGAGAGAAACTCCATCTCTTAAAGTTCAATTTTCTTCAATATTAAATTTTATAATCATGAATACATGTATGTGTTACTTTATTAGATATGTAAAAATCATAAATTTAAAACATTTTGGCTATTATGTATTTTTAGAATTTGTGTCATAAATGTTAAACATGAATTTCTAACAAAAGACTCGCTCGGATTGGGTGAGGGCTGAGGATTGCGTGACATCAATGTAAGTAGGTGTTCGGGCTTCGTGCTTTGTGGAAGAGGAGCGACGGGCTCTTTGAAAGGAAAAATTATTACGTCCGGAGACCTGGCGTAAATTTGCGTCTGAACTCCAATAAAACAACACCCCGTGTTCCCACGGGTAAAAAAATAAGCATTTTCTGAACGCGTGACCCGCCCAGAGCTTCGAAAGAGCGCAATTTGACATTTTTTGATTCCGCCAAGTCCTTTGAAAAATGCATAAATATTATAATACATAATCATAAAATTAAACATGATAAACTACGATTAATTAAAATAATTTAAATAACAAAATTATCATATTTTAAAAAATTAAATCCTATAAATTATAATATATAACAAATTATTTATAATAATATATTTCTACAAGTCGATTACTTATACAAAGAAATATATTACGTACATACCACCCAATGTTTTTCTCCTGATAAGGCCCGAACAAGCCTGATGTTTCGAAGAATAGCATGTTATTTGTGGCGACGTGTTATTTTGATATTTTCAGCGGCAATAACACCGGGATAACACCACAATAACACCGCGATAACACCGTCGCTAAAAACATGCAAATACAAGTAACACTCGTATAATACCATAATAATATTCGAATAACATATCAATAAAATCACAATAAAAGCGGGTTACCACAAGTAACACTCGAATACTACCACAATAATGCTCGAGTAATACATCAATAACACCGCGGGTTACCTTAAGATATTTATTATGTGAAATCTGATCTGTATGTGAAATAAATATTTGAAAACTTTATTATACATAATCATAAAATTAAATATAATAAATTATGATTAATTAAAACAATTTAAATAACAAAATCATAATATTTTAAATAATTAAGTTCCATTAATTATAATATATAACAAATTATTACTAATAATATATTATTATTAGTTTATTACTTGTCCAAATAAGTATTTTACGTACATACCACACAATATTTTTCATCTGACTTGGCCCAAACCACTCCGATGTTTCGGCGAACAACATGTTATTTGTGACAGCTGTGTTATTTGAGTGCTTTTGGCGATGATAATACTGCGATAACATAACAACCGTAAATAACACGCTGTTCTTTGAAATATCGAGCTTATTTGGGTTAGGTCTGACGAAAAACATTGAATGATATGTATCTAATATATTTATTTGTATAAGTAATAGGCTAATAGTAATATATTATTATAATTAGTTATACATTGTATTTTATAGGATTTCATTTTTTAACGTAAGATAATTTTGCCATTTAAATTTTTTTTAATTAATCATAATTCATAATTTACTATTTATCTATTTTTTGATGGAGTTGCGGGATTAAAAAATCTGGATGGGCGTTCAGAAATGTATTTTTTTTTTAGGTTATTTTGCGTGTGGTCTCTGAAAGGATCGCGGCACGAGGAAACGCGTAGGGAAGCAGCGGATAAATTATTGTATCCGCTCACCGAGATATCTCAGCGGAGGGATTATTGCGTGCGGGCACCGCATGCATCTCTGCATACGGTGTTCGATCTTGGCCGTAGATCACGGTGATCTACGGTCATGATTATTTTTATTTTTAAAAAAAAAATAAAAAATTTTAGGTGAGCCCCATCAAAATACATCAGGAGCATAAATCAGGCGATTTACGGTCCGAATCGAACACCGCACACAAGCTGCGTTCGGTGTCCGATCCGTATGGAATAATTTTTCGTCTCTCTCAGCGGGTACACTTTTATTTTTTTTTTTAATTGGGAGGATTAAGAAAAAAAAAATTTCATTGGCGTGCGCACGAAATAATCGCTCTGTCGTGCAGGTTTCGTGAGGAGGGAACGGTGAAGGAGAGGACGGTGTGAAAGCGGCGGCGGAGACAAGAGCTTCTGCTACTTGGTCGCCCGCGGACAGAGAAGGACGGCGAGGGGTTCGACGGGCTGGATAGCCTGTGAGGCACGGAGGAACGTGTGTGAGGCAGGAAAAAGTGGAAAGTTTCGAAGGTATCCGTATGCCGCGATTCTGTTGTTGCTTTTCCCCCGGCTTGCTTTGGGTTTTGAGTTGTGAACAGTAGTGGAGAAGGAGACGGGAATGAGAGCAGTGTGCGTGAGTGCTTTGAACAGAAGTGGACGAAGTGGAGACGAGAGCGTATTTCTGAAGGCTTCGGCGGTTTCGAATAGGGAGAAGAGCGGCGGTTTCGAATAGGGAGAAGAGAGACGGTTTCGAACAGGGAGAAGAGCGGTGTTTTCGAACAGGGAAAGAGCGAACCTGAAGGAGAGCCCACGAGAAACTAACTGGAGAAGGCCTCTCGAACGAGCGTGAGCAGTTATCGAATTGGAGGCGTGTGCTGTTCAAACGGCGGGACCAGGTAAAAATTTGAGTNGGAGAGCAGTGTGCGTGAGTGCTTTGAACAGAAGTGGACGAAGTGGAGACGACAGCGTATTTGTGAAGGCTTCGGCGGTTTCGAATAGGGAGAAGTGCGGCGGTTTCGAATAGGGAGAAGAGCGACGGTTTCGAACAGGGAGAAGAGCGGTGTTTTCGAACAGGGAAAGAGCGAACCTGAAGGAGAGCCCGCGAGAAACTAACTGGAGAAGGCCTCTCAAACGACCGTGAGCACTTATCGAATTGGAGGCGTGTGCTGTTCAAACGGCGGGACCAGGTAAAAATTTGAGTTTAATTAATTTTCTTTNATGCTTTGAACAGAAGTGGACGAAGTGGAGACGAGAGCATATTTCTGAAGGCTTCGGTGGTTTCGAATAGGGAGAAGAGCGGCGGTTTCGAATAGGGAGAAGAGAGACGGTTTCGAACAGGGAGAAGAGCGGTGTTTTCGAACAGGTAAAGAGCGAACCTGAAGGAGAGCCCGCGAGAAACTAACTGGAGAAGGCCTCTTGAACGAGCGTGAGCAGTTATCGAATTGGAGGCGTGTGCTGTTCAAACGGCGGGACCAGGTAAAAATTTGAGTTTAATTAATTTTCTTTACTCCCTGTTTTTTTCTTTTTTTTTTTGTTTTTTTCACGGTCAACAGTTGTATTAATTTCTATCCATAAAATTTTGAACCTTTATGTTNTCTTTTTTTGTTTTTTTTTTTGTTTTTTTCACGGTCAACAGTTGTATTAATTTCTATCCATAAAATTTTGAACCTTTATGTTCGGTTTGGGTTTGTTCTGGGCTACCTGACCAGAAGAATTGTGAATCAACACATTAATCTAGCTTTTATTATTTATGAAACTTAATCCAAACTTTGAATTCTAAGAAAACCCAAATTGATTGCTTGGTCTAGTTAAGATTAGTTCTTCTTGTAGTTTAACATCTCTAGCGATAATTTTTTTAAGGATTAATGAGTTCAAATTTTAATTTATGCATGTTTCTGGTGATTGGAATTACATGCCTACCAGAAACGGTGTATAATGTTTCCTTGATTTATTTTATTCTCATAGGATAGCTATGGTGATTAAGAAACCCAAAGTNGTTTATGAAACTTAATCCAAACTTTTAATTCTAAGAAAACCCAAATTGGTGGTCTAGTTAAGATTAGTTCTTCTTGTAGTTTAACATCTCTAGCGATAATTTTTTTAAGGATTAATGAGTTCAATTTTAATTTATGCATGTTTCTGGTGATTGGAATTACATGCCTTCCAAAAACGGTGTATATTGTTTCCTTGATTTATTTTATTCTCATAGGATAGCTATGGTGATTAAGAAACCCAAAGTGCCTATCCTCACTNTGGTTTGGGTTTGTTCTGGGCTACCTGACCAGAATTGTGAATCAACACATTAATCTAGCTTTTATTATTTATGAAACTTAATCCAAATTTTGAATTCTAATACAACCCAAATTGATTGCTTGGTCTAGTTAAGATTAGTTCTTCTTGTAGTTTAACATCTCTAGCGATAATTTTTTTAAGGATTAATGAGTTCAATTTTAATTTATGCATGTTTCTGGTGATTGGAATTACATGCCTACCAAAAACGGTGTATAATGTTTCCTTGATTTATTTTATTCTCATAGGATAGCTATGGTGATTAAGAAACCCAAAGTGCCTATTCTCACTGTTGAAGAAGCAGCTACACGCAATAAAAATGAGGAGTTTGATTCACGGGACAAGGTTTGATCCTGCAATATGTGCCCATTTTTACTCCTATATTGCCTCTCCTTCATAAGTTATGTTTCTATTTGTAGCTGCAACTGGAGAACTTGGAGCAAGAACTTGCAGACATCCCATTTGAGGAATTACAGAAGGCAAGAGCTGATGGCTCACATGTTATTCAACAGAAGCCTGCATTCAAGTTACATGATAAACCTGGTCGTGCTAATAAGAATAGGTTCTTCTATAATTTGAACTAGAATATTAATTTTATGGAAATTTACATTTATACCAGAAAAATTTTATGTATTTACATATCGAACACACAAATTTTAATATTTACACACAACTATCATAATCCTATGCTTAAAAATATGTACTCAACTTTAAAAAAAATAGTGTTGGTGGTATCTTTGATGTGATATTAACAAATTGAATGGTATGCATGTAAATATGAATTGTGTGGTATGCCCCTTAATTTTATTATGTTTTATTCTGAGTTCTGAAGGACATGATCTTACTATATGCTTGTGGTTTTGTGGGTTTGCTTCAAAAAGGCCAATGGAGATGAGTAGCAAGGTTCGAGTTGGAAGATTTAGAGAAGTTATCCAAGCTCCAAAGAGGGTTTGACACTTTGCCAGACATATTTATTTCGAATTATACTTTTTCCGTGTTTTATTATGTAGATAACTTTTACTTTATTTTTTTGGTTGAGTGATCTTTCCTAGGATGGATGCTCAATCTCAAGTATATCAATATAACTTCTAATTAATCTTTTGTTCATTGTTTGTGACTAAAGGTTACTTGAAACAATTTTGCTTGTTCACAAAGATTCGACAATTATGGGAATTTGGAATCATGAGAAATTTACCTAAATCTATTTATTGAGTTTTCAGTAGAAGGGTGTGGATTTAAACTTTGTTAGAGTTACGATTTTGTGTGGATTGAGTTGCTTGTTGAAATTTAATTAGATTGATCTGATTGCCTTTAGCGTTTTAGATGATTTGCATTTCACTTAGTGTTGTCATTCATTGTACATGGAAAATAATTGCTATGCAACTTTTATTCTCCCTTACTTGATATAACATAATAATTACTTTTTTACATGTCTTCCTATCCTCCATACTTCACCATAAAATGATTAATCTTTGTAAAATACCTTCTCGCCCTTGTTAAATTCCATTTAAAAATTTAAATGTTTTGTTAAGCCATCCTCCCACCTCCCCTTTCAGTACTTTCTGGATGATGACCTGCTCATAATAAACCTCTTAAACCAATTTTGGACCATTGACAACTTAAACTAGTTGTTGGAGCACCAAAAGAATCAAATGCAATTGAATTGGTTTGTTTTTGAATTCCCTTCATTGATATCAGTGTCATCCACAGCCAGAGGACCACTGCCAATCTTTTGACGGATGGCAGCAATAAGGGCGGGGGTGAATAATCCTTATAATGTATATGATGAAGTCTTTACCGTTTATAAATGATTCATTGGTTGCTGCATACCAATGATTAAGAGTAACCTAAATTATGTTAGTTTGTAATAGCATAATGGCTTTTATTGGATGGTGTTGATTTGGGTGTTTGTGTAAATCTGAAGATTTCTTTTGATTTCAACTATATCCATTTTTTTCCCCTTTTTCTCGTAATTGCTTAAGTGTATATGAAACTTTGTTTGACAAAATATACATAACTACAAAGAACAACATGGAACAAATGATCTCTTCTCTTGCTACTTTGCCATGTTTGGTTTTGGTTTACGTCACCTTTTCAGTCTTATTTATTGATAATTTATATTCTCGTCGATGTAGGTATTGTAGTTCCGTTTGATCTTGCTGTGAATGATCTACATGTATCATTCATAGACCATCATTTGCAAATTTTTTGAAATTTTCAGTTTTCTCGATAAATTCACTTTTTTTTTTAAAAAATTTATTTTGCAATACTGACAGGTGTGAATTAGATCTATTGTGTGCCTCTCATCATAAAGAATTGTTAGGATTTTTGTGATGGGCAGTTCGCTATTGCATTTCATCATTTTGCGTAGAACACTTTTAATTTATAATATGAATTCCTTGGATTAAAAAAAAAATTCATGTTTGTGATTAAGAGGTTGTTTGGCTTGCTAAACAGAAGTATGCAATGTAAAAGAAGTGTATTGTAATTGAAATGTAGTGTGTTCGGAATGCTTTGGAGCTATTTGGTTTGGTGTAAAATAAATGCATGAGCTTATATTTCTGTGTTTGCTTTGGAGAAAAATTAGCTTAGTTCATGCACTCTATGTTTTATATATCTTTCTTTCTGATTTCAGGTTGTTCGAGACCCACGATTTGAATCTTTATGTGGAAACCTTGACACTGAAGGGTATAATTCATACAATTCTTATTCTCATTTTTCAGTAAACATGACATTGTTTTAAGCGACTATTCACTATTTATCTTTGATTGGTTTTTCAGAATATCACATTATTTATTTTTCTTGGTTGTTATATTCATTATTTTGTTGATACCTAGTTTAGGTTTGTTTTGGACCATTTGGAATTGCATGGGCGCCATGTTTTTATGTAGTATATCTTAGCTGGAGTAATGACCCTCCTTACGAACATGAACATGTTGCGCAACTTAACTTTCAGAGTAGGAAAGCCTGGATCTCGTCTAATAACCAATGGAGTTGCTTATTTTAAAGTGGGACTAGAAGAGTTCAGCACTATATTACTATAATTTTTTTTCTTTGCAAATTTTGTTAGATTTGAAACACTTTTCTTCATGTTTGATACTTTTAGTTGTATGTTCTAAGAGTGCTGTTAAAGTATTATCTTGGGTGATCAAGTCAGTGTATAACCATGCAAACTGTTATTTATACATGCTAACGTAGAGAATCTATTAACTTTCTAAAATTTTTTATTCTCGGGATGCTTTTTTTGGCCTTTGAATTTTTCCTTTTACATGATTTATTTTTGTTAACTTCATTGTATTTGTGATGCTTCGTTATTAAATCAGCATATTATTGTTTTACATGAGTGTTAAACATAATTAAATGAGCTGTATGTAATTTGCTTCATGATTGTCTTCAACCTCAGTGAGTGTTTTGTCTTTTTTCTGTTGACAAATAGGAATCTTTATAGCATTATACTTTAGGCTAGGCTTGGTAGCTAAGGGGAAGCCTTTATAAAGTTATCCTGCATTATTCACATAATTTGATCATCAATAGTGTGCTTTATTGTTAATTTTTAACTAGAATAAATGCTGGGAAGCAGTGGAATGA
>JXCR01147102.1:100971-118834 GCA_002079205.1 Phalaenopsis hybrid cultivar
TATATTAAATAGGGGAATTTGTCGGCCAATACATTGGTTTCGCAGACCAAACAGATGTCATAACTTTCTCTAGTTTATTTGATCGAGCCTCACCCTCAATTATTGTGCGCATCCTTCGGGATAGATACAGGATTTGAGGTAAAAGCGCTCTTTCATCTAAACTATGAAAAATATGGGGTCAGTTTGACTTCATTTTTTTCAAAACTAAAATTTTTTAAAACGTCCTTCCGAAGCGGGCAATGGGATTTCAATTCCGATGACCGACAGCTTCTTACGGGCAAACACTACACAAAAAATAGTGTCGATAATGTATGAATCTATCGTTTGAAATTCTTGAAGACAAAATCCCCTGATTTTTATCGAGAATTTTCTTAGGTGACTTCGGTTATCTAAGATGTAATTAACTATAAGAGTTTGACTTTATAGGAAACTTTAAAAAACTCAGCTTGATATAAACCCTATTTATTTTTTCGTATTAAATAGAGGAATTTGTGAGTCAACGTTAAAAATGATTTTTCGCAGATTAAAATGGATGTCATAAATTATTTAGTTTATTTAATCGAGTTTCACCAGTAAGTAGTGTGTCTACCCTTCGGGATGAATGCATTGCTTGCAGTATTATGCTTGTTTATTTAAACTACTTAGGATATGAGTTCAGCTCGGTCTTGTAATTTCAAAATTTAAAATAATACTTTTCCCAAATTATATATATATATATATATATAAATTAAATTAAATCTGACATTGGGATACTCATTCCAGTGATCGACAACTTCAATCTCCCAACCAACTTTTTAGTGCCGACATGCTTAATAAAAAAATGGTTTCACTTAAATCATCTTAAGGAAATGGACTTAATTATTTTTCTAAGCTTATTTATAAAGTGTTAGCATCCTTACTGGTAAAGTTTTCATGAAATCATTTTTCTTGTAATTCTTCTAAGTATCTTTAATATGACAAACTACAATTATTCTTGAAATAAATAGGAAATGAGAATTCTTATACTTGGCTACTAAATCTTTTTACATTCTAGTTTTAGCCTATGTTATTAAATTTTTTTCTAAAGTTTCACTATTGTATTTATAAAACAAAAATTATAGAAATTTTAAAGTAAAACTCACTTCCATAACTTATACTTTTTTATATATAGTAAGAAATGTTACTTGAGGATAAGTAACATTTAAGTTTGGGTGACTTGATTCACATTAAAATTATCTATTTTTATGCACATTTTATGCTCAATTTTTTAGGATATTATGTTTTAGTGAAAAATTTTTTTATGTTTTTAGTTGCAGGTGCAAGAAAAAAGAGTTTAAGAGTAAAAATGAGCAAAAACACATAAAAAATGAGCAAAATGAGCTTAACTAAAAAAAAATGCAAACCAGCTGACTGGCGCCTATGCGCTATATGCAAAAATTGGTTGGCGCCTAGGCACCACGGTTATTTTCTAGAAGATTCATTGAATGAGGCCAAATTTTGAAGAGATGTCTGAAACAACCATTGGTCATTTTCAAAACTCTATAAATAAGGATTAATTCCAAGAGGCTATGGGGGTTAGATATATAGAGTCACATAGTGTGTGACTGTGTTAAGTGTGTGAGAAGTTTTTTTTGTGTCTTTATTATTTCTGGTGTTTGTGAGTCTTGTAAGTGTTGTTGGAGTCAGAGAAGTTAGAGAACTTCAAATGAGTGCTTGGGGAATCATGCAAGATAAGTATTTGTATCTTTGTCCTTAAGTTTTGTACTTTGGATTTGAGTTTTATAAATATGCTTTGTTTTGTTATCCCCATGAGTCTTGAGTAGTTTTCTCTCTTTCTCCTTGCAATATGAAGTTATCAAGTAAGTGATTTTGATTTTTTTTAGAACTTCTTTTATTCCTAAAAATTATTATGATATTTTTTTACCTAATCTTCATTTGTCTTACAAATTGGTCATTTATATTGTTAAAATTTGTTAAGGAAATTTATAGACGCGAGAGGGCTAAGATTTCTTAACTTGTAAGTATCAAATTTCACCTTGGAAAGTGCAACTGCGATCGTCCAAAGGGGAGTGCAAATAGATAGAGATATAACATTTAATGAGCACAAAATTGATGTTTATAGAGTGACAAGCTAGATTTTTTTATGAATTTGGTCTAAAGATTGGAACTCAGGGTCACTGGTAGGTTCTATAGAGAAGGCACACTGGGTAATCTAGGAGTGAGAGACTAGAACCTACCCAACACTACTATACATGCCGACACCAGCTTTAGATTAGTCAATGTTTTTTACATAATTAAAAGAAGTAAAAAAATATGTATGCTCCTATTTGTCACAATACCACATTTAAAGTTCAAAAAATTTGAAATCTTATACTGATTATGAATTATTGGCAAGGAGAAAGTCTCTTTTTAAATATTTTCTAAGACTATTTCATTTAGTTTTACTTGCATTTTGTAAAAATTAGTAAACTTAATTTTCATCTTCAGATAGTTATTGTAAGTAAAGTTTTCATAAAGTAAAAATTCTTGTATTTCATTTCTTTTTTTTTTCATTTACGTTTTCCCCGTGGGATCAATATTGAGGGTTTTAAAGAAAACTCTATATTACTTGAAACGATATATATAATTACATACTACCCCTACTGAGAAAACAATTTTATCATATTACATTTGTTCTCACTAGTCGCTAAGTGTAATTTGGGTCAAGTTTCGACATATTAAAGAACATAAATATCTGCGTAATTATGGGTCCGGTCAAAGGGTCACATTAAAAAAACTAATTTTTTTAAACTTATCACTTAGGTGAGACTAGCCCTCCATAGTGCTTAAAAAGAAAAGAAAACAATTGTCTAACCAGATATAATAATTTTTAGTGGAATTGAACAAGAAAAAAAAAATAAAGAAAAAAAAAGAAAACAAAATAAAAGAAAATATCAGAAAGAGTCAAGAAGAAAAAAATGTCTGAGAAGAAGTTTGAGGTTGACACAAAAGATAAAAAAAAAAAAACTGGGGAGGTTGTTTAGTAGATCCTAAGCTAAAAAACTTTTCATGCTCTTTAATAAAATCCTTCTAATGTTACCTTCAAGAGAAATGTTAAGTAGGGTTGGGTTGACTGTTTTCACTTGAATTGATCTAAAATGTCCTAGGCCAGTGAAAATATTTTAACTCCACAAATTTAAGTATTTTTGGGATTTGTTAGGTTCAACATGAAGGGAATTAAGGAAAAGGCTAAGTTTTTAAACATTAATTATGATTGACCCTAAAATAACAATTATACACTTTTATCTTACTTTGATANTTATCTCGATTGAGCCCTAATACCTTGCGCGCGCTTCTAAGCCATTGTGCACGAGATTAAGGCTTCGACTTTCCACGAATTTCTTCTTCCCTTCTTCGATTCGATCGCGCCACCTTCCTCTGAGAGCTTCTCCTTCGATTGAATCCTACACGCGACAACTCTTATAGAATCACAACATCTTTGTCTCCTTCGCTCGCGGCTCGATAACAGTGCAAACCTTCGACGCCATCATTGCCCTAATCTTCGTGTCGTCCTCTCCTTTGCTCGTCGGTCGATTCCCAGGTAAGTCGATCTCACCTTCGCCTCCCTCAAGCATGTCGCTTTATTGGGCGAAAGTATCTTTCGGCTTCTCGAGCGCTCATTTCCGTCCCTCCCCCTTTGGTTGTTCGACTCGTTTTTTCTTTTTCGATTTTTAGTTTCTTCTCCCGGCAATTGAAACCGGGCGTTACAATCTCCCCCACTTATAAAAATTTTATTCTTGAAATTTATAGATCGACCTCAAGTCATTTTTTATTAAGCATGTCAATATTAGCTATCAAAAAATTTTCTATCGGGCTCCCTTATATAATTTTGAGTGTATTACTATGCTGAATTGATATAATTATTAATTTGAGTTGACTTAAAATTATTAATTTTTGTTATTATTAAATTTTTTTTATAATTACCATATTCCCACTTTTATCCACATTAATCCTAAACATTGCTTTTGATACCAACTTTTTCAAGGCCTAATCCGGGGCTTGGAGTTAACCAAGAGGGGTACAGACAGCCAGATGGTGGGGACTAAGTTTTCGATATTCATTTATTGTTTAACATACAAAAGAGCAACCGAACAAATTAAACTAGAACAATATATTTAAATTTATCTCATTATTGATTGTCCGCATCTTTTATAAACATTATCTCGTTGGCCTTTTAGTCACTTAATTAACATGAAAAGTTAGTTTAAAATAACAATAAACTAAAAAAGTCAGTAAACACTCATATTCTTAAATTACATCAATACAATGTGCATATTAGTTAAATTTTTAATAAATCAATATAAATATTTGGGATACTATCAATGAATTTTACTCTATCAATATCATAGTAATATCATTCTATATCTATAAAAATGTCACAAGTGCATCGTATAAAATTATACCACTTAAAGTACTTTTTTTTTTAATTTTCTTTTCTATATATGTGCACGAGTACTTTAGTGTTTCTCCATTATTATTATATCTCTATCATAGTCAATCATGCACATACATTATATCAAAATCACTATTTACTAATAATATATTTAATTCTCATTATGTATCAGACAATATAACTCTAAATTATTCCAATGATAATTTAAAAAATGTTGTGCACATGTATCATGCTTACAATATTAAGAAAATATCATAAGAATTCAAAACTTATGAGTTGACAGTAATTTCGATAGTACTAGTAAATGCATTTGGTCTAAAAGAAGCAAAATATCATCATAATATAAGAACACGAGTAATCTCATTGATGACGATTTAATTTGATTATTTGATTTGCCTTGACGTTAACTCTTCTAAAATAGAACGTCTAAAATAAACTTGATATTCATATTAAAATTTAATTTTATTGATAATGTTATTCACCATCAACAACAACAACAAGCTTTTATCCCACTTAGTGGGGTCGGCTACATGAATATTTTTTCACTCTTGCGTCCTATTGAGTGTTATATTTTCATTTAATTCTAATAGATTAAGATCATTTTTTATACAGTATGCCTTAGTATTTTTAGGTCTACCTATTCATTTATTGACATAAGTCGAATATAAAACATTTACTCTTCCAGCAAAATCATTAGATGGTCAAAGTTTAATATGAACAAACCTTTTAAAGACGACTCTATCTAATCTTATCCGCCACTGGAGCTACACCAACCCTATTACAGATATATTCATTTGCATTTTGTCTCTAAGTGTCAAGCCACTCATCCACCTAAGCATTTTCATCCCAGTAGCACCTAACTTATTTTTATGCTCCTCTTTTAAAGGTCAACATTTTGCTGCATAGAGCAATGAAGGTCTCACCACCATCTTATAAAATTTTCCTTTCAGTCTAGGAGGTACTTTTCTATCACACAATAGAGTTGATGCAATTATTCATTTCAACCAACCAACTCGAATTCTAATAATAACATCCCCATCTATATTACTATCACTTTGAAGTACAGACTCGAGATATCTAAAATGATCACACATTTTAAAGATTTGATCACTCATAGTTACAACTCTATCATTGGAGCTACTGCTTCCAAAATTACTTTCCATGTATTCAGTTTTGGATCTACTCAAATGAAGGCATTTAGACTGTAATATAGACCTCCATAATTTATGTTTTCTTGAACTCTTTCTCTCGTCTTATCCAAAAGAAGGATATCATTAGTGAAAAGCATACATCAAGGTGCATTTTCCTGTAAATGTCCAGTAAGAGCTTCCATAACTAAAGCAAAAAGATACGGGCTTAAAGCCGATCCCTAATGTAATCCAACTGAAGTAGGAAAATACTTTGTCATTCCTGCTTTTGTTCTAACACAATTAACAACTCTAACATACATATCTTTAATGACTTGAATACAAGTCATATCACCATCTTCCTTTTCTAGAACTTTACAGAGGACTTCTCTTGGAACCTTATCATAAGTTTTTTCTAAATTAATAAAAATCATATGTAGACCTTCCTTATTCNACATCTTTCTTTTTCAGAACTTTACAATGGACTTCTCTTGGAACCTTATCATAAGTTTTTTCTAAATTAATAAAAATCATATGTAGACCTTCCTTATTCTCTTTGTGCTTCTCTATCAAACCTCTCAATAAATATACAACTTCCATAGTAGACCCGCTGAACAAAAATCGAAGTTGATTATGAGAAATCTTTGTTTCACGTTTTAATTTATGTTTAAGTACATTCTTTCATAAATTTAAAATAATACTTATCAACTTAATACTTATATAGTTTGCACTCTTATGCATCCCTTTTATTCTTAAAAATGGGAACCTAAATACTCTTTCTCCATTCCTCAGACATCCTTTTTGTTTTTAAAATAATATTAATGAGTTTAGTAAGCCACTAAACTCCCAAATCTCTCATGTATTTACACATTTTGATTGGGATATCATCAAGTCCCACTGATTATGGTATTACAAATTTAATAATTTAAATTATGTTGATTAGCTAGAAATTTTAATTTTTTTTACTTTATATAATACTATTTACTTTTCTATTCAATATATGTGTGTGTGTGTAGACACACACACACATATATTATTATTATTATTATTATTATTATTTTTATTTATAAGGCTTANTCGCTCGACATAAATCCAAGTTGATTATGAGAAATCTTTGTTTCACGTTTTAATTTATGTTTAAGTACACTCTTTCATAAATTTAAAATAATACTTATCAACTTAATTCTTATATAATTTGCACTCTTATGCATCCCTTTTATTCTTAAAAATGGGAACCTAAATACTCTTTCTCCATTCCTCAGACATCCTTTTTGTTTTTAAAATAATATTAATGAGTTTAGTAAGCCCGTAAACTCCCAAATCTCCCATGTATTTATACACTTTGATTGGGATATCATCAAGTCCCACTGATTATGGTATTACAAATTTAATAATTTAAATTATGTTAATTAGCTGGAAATTTTAAATTTTTTTTACTTTATATAATCCTATTTACTTTTCTATTCAATATATATATGTGTGTGTGTGTTTGTGTGTGTGCGCACACATATTATTATTATTATTATTATTATTATTTATAAGGCCTACGTCACTTGAGCCATAATCCCCTGCGTGTGATTTTGAACCACTGTGCACGAGAGTAAGGCTTCGACTTCGCACAAATTTCTTCCTCCCTTCTCTGTCGGCTCGAACAATGCTCTGAATGTCGCTTTAATTCTTCGAGAGCTTCTCCTTCGATCGAATCCAGCTCGCGAGAGCTCCCTTATAGAATCGCAACGTCTTACTCGTCTCCTTTTTCGGTCGCGACTCGACAACAGCTCAAACCCTCGATGTCGCCGCAATTCTAAAAACCGTGTGATCCTTCTCTTTTTCGTGTGCTGCTCGACTCTCAAGTAAGTCAATCTCACCTTTGCCTCTCTCAAGTGCTTCTTTTTATAATGTGAAAGTATCCTTTGGCCTCCTGACCTCTCGTTTCTGTTCCTCCCCCTTCAGTTGCCTCACTTCTCGTTTCTTATCCTTCAATTTTTCATTTCTTCTCTTGGGTAACTAAAACCGGGTGTTACAATTTATGACTGGTTTTGTGTTTCCATTTTTGGAAACAATATTAGTTAGAACTTTTACTTACAGTTTATGTTGCATCTATTTACCATTGAGTCAGAATGCATAGCTTTTTTTGAAGCTATGAAGGAAACCTTTTGGATAAAAGGGTTAATAGGTGAGCTACTTAATAGGGATGTTTTACATTCAATATTTGTTTGCTAAGTCAATTTTACCGTTGCATGTTTGTTTATAAATAATGTTCTCATCATGAAGAACTATTTGAATATGAAAATTCATCTCATTAGGGTTGTGGTGATTAAAAATTTTGTTAAGATCATAAATATTTCAATTGTTTATAATCCTGNGAATATGAAATTTCATCTCATTAGGGTTGTGGTGATTAAAAATTTTGTTAAGATCATAAATATTTCAATTGTTTATAATCCTGCATGCATGCTAACAAAGGCATTGCCTGCAAACAAATTTCACTTTTACTTGAAGATGTTAAAGGTGATTCTAGCATGAGTGAATTTGATATAAAATCCACTTGGATATTGTTAATATAGTTCTAAATCTAGTTATTAGTGTTGGCTTTTTTGTAACTAACACAACATATTTCAGTTTTTGAGATCAGTAGATTAGTTATGAAGTTTCTTGTCTTCACGTTCTATAGAATTTATGGGCCCATATGGATTCTATAAGTACTCTTAGATATCATGCTTAGAAACACAATATTCTGAATTCCTATAAATTTCCTCTTTGTTTTCTGGTTCTATTCCTCTCATCCTCTTATGTTGACCCTGAATTCTAGAGCAAGATGAGCAGTTTTTTTGTCGTTTGTTTGCCAGTTACTGCTTTGGTCGTTATCCTTTCTGGCGACTTTTTCTGCAGCCTTGGATGCAGTAGGCTGAAGGCAAATCTGCTGCAAGTAGCAGATCACTTATTGCTGCCCAAAAAATTGCAAAATGTTAAATCAGCAAAGTAGGAAGGCTGGAAGCAAACTACTTTTGTCCAGAACTGCAGAAAACATGCTTTCACTGAAGGAGGAATATGTTACAATGATCGCTGGAATGTGTTGAGTGTACATGAATCCTGGGAAGAAACAAGGCTAATTGAAGTTGAGAAACCCTATCCTAGATGTGACTTCAATCAAGAAGTGCTGAATGGAGTGTGATTCAAATTTCAAAGTGATCGGTTTCTAGCTTTCTTGCTAAATGTCTTCTTGAAAATTTTCAGAGCTGTAGTTATAATAGGGTCTCATTCAAGTCTTTCAAGCAGTTCTCTTGTCAGTTTTGATCTCTAAATTTCATATGCTAGAGCCAGGCATAAAAGCCACCGGTATGACTCCGTTTGTATTGTGCAATTGCATATTAAGTCATAGCTTGATGCAATTGGAAGTGATATTTTATTATTAGAAAAGTATGTATTCTTTACTTGCTATGATTAAAGGAAATTATAGTTCTCTCTCTTAGTTTATTGCATGATTCATAGGGATTTTATTGTTTCCAGGTTGATCACCTTTTTGCTTTTGGGATACTGTAGGAAACGATTTAGTTATCTGTTTCTCTCAGGAAAGATGTCCTTTTAGCTAATTTCATGTATTTTGTTTTAGTCTAGGTTTTTTGTATTGATAATGCCACCGATGCTTATCAAACAAGCATATGGTTCTGATAAACAAAAATGATTTTGAAATCTATTGTAAAACAGGAACCATATTCCCACTCTGATGTGAAATGGAAGACACACCCATTTTGTTAAGTCAATTGCCAAATGGTTTCTTGCTCCCATAAATTTACTGATGAAATTGCTGGTTTGCTACTTTGTGACTGTTTTAACTTGGGTCTGTGTTGTTGATGAAATTTTTCTTTTTTCTTCTGATCGATTTGATTAATAATATATTTTCTTGTGGTCAAGATGTTTTTTAAGTTTCCTTTGTATGTATGGCTTGTCATTCAGTAGTTGTTTTTTCCTGTAGCTTTCAAATTTGGTTCATTTTACATGCATTCTGAATTACCGCTTGGCTTGTATCCATAGCTATTTTAGTTATCTTGCAGTTTTCATGTAAGTCAACCATATTTTGGGACTTTGCTGATTGTTGATTGAGTTTAGTTGAAGATTCTATTTTTCTGTTTTATATTTCCACGACATAACTACTGTCTTTTGTTTCGATAAGCTTAGCAATTTTCACTTTTGAAAAACAATTAATCTATATTCAATGATATCTGATTCATTTCTATGTGCTTTATTGTTGTTCTATATGCCAGGTTTAGGAATAGATATTCTTTCTTGTATGAGGTTGAGCTTCCTGCAGAGAAAGCGGTGAATTGCATTATTTTTATTGATCTTCTTCTTTAACTTGTTTTAAACAGTGGTTTTATATTTTGTAATTTTTTATGTTAATTTTAATTGTTCTTTGAAACCATGCAGAAACTTCAGAAATTGATTAAGAAGTCAAAGAACACAAATGTCATTGAGGATTTGAAAAATCACATCTCTTGGATTGTAAGTGCAATGAAAGTTCATTATCAAACTTCTGAATCATTTTATAAGAAATTAATATTTCATCACAAGGAAACATTTAGTTTGTGTTGTGCTTTTTAAGAAGCCTAATATCATGAGTTTAAATGAACTAAATTAGAAAAGTATTGTGCATTCATTCATTTAGAAAGCCATTGAACTGTTTGTTTGATACTCAATTTTTTGCATGAAAGAAATCTTGATTTCCTATAACTTTCAACTGAAATCTGCCTTGTGAAATTCTTGGCCACCTAAGTGTAGATTGTTTGATCTTCTTGAACTTTNCCAATTTTTTGCATCAAAGAAATCTTGATTTCCTATTACTTTCAACTGAAATCTGCCTTGTGAAATTCTTGGCCACCTAAGTGTAGATTGTTTGATCTTCTTGAACTTTNTCAATTTTTTGCATCAAAGAAATCTTTATTTTTTATAACTTTCAACTGAAATCTGCCTTGTGAAATTCTTGGCCACCTAAATGTAGATTGTTTGATCTTCTTGAACTTTTTCAGCACTAGTTTCTTTTTCTATTTATGTGGTTGCATGCCAGTTACATTGGAAGCTTTTGAACTTTTTGCTTATGTGGTGAAGTTTTTTCACCTATAGATTTGTAATCGGTGAAAGTTTAAATTCCTTTAGGCTGTGGAATCATTTANCTTGAACTTTTTCAGCACTAGTTTCTTTTTCTATTTATGTGGTCGCATGCCAGTTAAATTGGAAGCTTTTGAACTTTTTGCTTATATGGTGAAGTTTTTTCACCTATAGATTTGTAATCGGTGAAAGTTTAAATTCCTTTAGGCTGTGGAATCATTTATTATGGATAGAAAGTATATTTAGTATCTTATACTGTTTTTGGTCTGCTTCTATAATATGCATATGTTCTCTTATGAATATTTTACTTGCATGTTAAATTAGTATCAATATATATATATATATATATATATTTATTTATTTAATTTCCGCACCTCTTGGCTAACAGAATTTGAAGCCTACTTTTTACTACAATAACACTACCTTCAAAATCATAACACTGCACAGTGTTTTTGACACCAACATTCTCCCAAATAGGATAATCATGAGAAGCACATTGCTAGAATCTGGGGCGGTAACCTTGCATGTTTTTGCGACATCTATAGGGTTAAGGATAATAAGTAAAGTTCATGACGGGATTTGAAGTTGGTTCCAAGTCTTTTGTGCCAGCTAGATTTGATGTTAGAGAATTGTGATCACTCTTTGGAGGAAGATTATGATCATTTGTATGTTCCTCTTGAACCTGATTGTAGGGATATTTTCTTAACTTAGGACGACCTAAGTTAGTTCGAAGTTTTTTCTCCAGGCTTGATTCTAAGTAGGAATTGTGATCACTACATTTGAACAAAGATTCTGATTATTTATTTGCTCCACTGGAAGATAGCGTGTTGGTTTTGTTGAGAATGGTTTAATCCTTGTTGAAGAAACAATTGGAAATGATTGACACATACTAGTAACAGGAGCAACCATCGATGTACTGAATGCACGAGGAGGGGTGGAATGAAATCTACTTGGGCTAACATTCAAGAGTGGAAAGGTACAAACATCACCCATTCATTGTTCTACATGTATTAATATTGGAGGGTTATAACCAATGCAGGAAGAGCTATTGGAGATTGATAAGTTATTAGACGGAGAGGGTTAGAATAAAGAAGCCCCATAGGTGAAAAAACATCGAGCAACAAATGAGGATGGGGGAGATAAAAAACATCTCTCAAGTCAAAATCAATAGCAAGAACTTATTAACTGAAGGAGGCAAAGCTGAAGTTCTACCATTTGAAGAAAGCGCCATCAAAATTTAGGCAAGGGTGTCGATGGTAGAATAAACATCAATATTTTTGCACAAGTATAGGTAGTGATGATTGGTGTAGAGTTGTTATTGACGCTAGGACAAGCTGTAAATGAACGAACACAACTACATAAAGTGCACACACAAAAAACACTCATTTAGCACACAAGAAATGTCTCAAGGGGAAGCAACTTCATTTGCATAGAAGTGAGCGCATGAGAGATGCTTTTGCATGCTAAGGGGGAGCAAGGGAGTTTCCTGTGATGGTGAAGCACATTATACTTATTATAAGGTTTGAATTTTGGCAAAATTTTCTAATTATGCATTTCATTATTGTGTAAGGGCCATATGTATTTTCTTGCATTGTTCCAATTTTATTGTATGTTTTCGAGGAAAAAAAAGATTAATAAAAGCAAATAAAGTATAGAAAGACTCAAAAATGTAAGTTGAAGGAGAAGTGAATGTTAGATTTTATCTTCTTAAGAACCTAAAAGGAGAAGTCCCAAATCTCTTAGGAAGCAAACATGGTCATGTATTTAGCTTTTAGAGGATTGTGATTGGTAGGGATTCTCTAGCTTCTTGTAGATTAAGAGGACTAGAAAATACATTTGCACCATAAGTTGCTCAGCCCATTAAACCCTAGGGTTTTATTACTTTTAAAGTTAGTGATGTGGTTACCAAGTTTCTGACATGGGAGTGCCTGGACAAACACAACCGCTTCCTTGGGTAGATCCGCGCGCAGCGTGTTTTTCGTCCCATGAGAACCTATAGCAGGAATTTTGTCTCATGATGTGCCACTTGTCATGTGGACCCCAATTTTTATATTGTTTGAATTAGAATTAAGGATATTTTTTGCGTAAGAACTATTTATATACCGTTTTTTATTGTTTTGAGACTTTTATTTTGATTTATATTAATTGGAGACTTTCTCTCCCTGATTTCTCCTAATTGGAAAGCTATAGTTTTTTTTTTTTTTTTTTTTCAAGTGGTGAATCTTTAGTTTTAAGGGAACGAGCAGTGGATCCTCCTTCACAAACTGTTCACCCGTTGTTTTCATATTGAACAATCGTTGAATTACTCCAACCTTCTTCTAAACTCTCTTGATTTATCTTTTTTTCTTGCCATTTTACAACCACTCTCCTACTAAATGCTATCCTTAAAAACTTGGGAATCGTAGAACAATGTTATTAAAAATCAGAAATTTTATAGTCTAGATTTTTTCTATAAAATCAGAACACCTTAATCCACAAATCATACATACATCCTCAACCATAACCTTAGTTTATGGCCAATCCTAGACCAAAATCTTCACCACTGCTACAATCTTAATTTTAATAGATCTGTCATGCTGCCATGGAGATCTTCGAAGGGTTTGTTCAAGTCCTTACCATGACAACTATGTAGCAGAAAATCATCTAATTGCAACCGAGGCTCATTTATTTTAAAAGGAGGCAACATAAGAAAGTTACCCATAGCAACAATAGTGACCACCTTGATGGAGAAGATGAAGAAAACTCTTTTCACAAGGAGGCCTCAAGCAGCGAGGGTTGATGTCACATCGATTTAGCATAGAGTATATCGTGAAAGGGTGACTTTTAGAGTGAAGGTTAATTTATCTATTTTTAACGACTACATAGACCGGGACGAGTTCATTGGGGACTTATGATAGTGAAACGAGTATTTAATAAACCACCTTGACCTATGTTCACATTCTTTAAAATCCAACCAAATCAATTTTATAAAATTTTACTTGATGAAATAATCAATTTGATTTGTAGTGTATGAATTGTAAATGCATTGGAAGATATAAAATTTTGAATTATCAATCTAATTAAAACCTTAATTAATCCTTATTAACCTCCATAATTTCGCATCACTGGTACTAGTCAACATTCTCTCACACTTATTTTTGCTTGCAAAGTTGGATATAATCTCATGGCTGGGATTAATTGGGATTAAGATAAATGTTGCACTCCCTTTCATTTCCCTCTCTCAAATTTTCTTCCCTGAATTTACTTCTATAAGGCTCTCCACTTGACTCTTTAGCAGGCGCGACGACAAGGCATCGTAGCTCGTGATTCAGTGTTATGGGAAGAGAACATGAAGTAGAATCCTCACTTTTATGATATTTGAGGCATTCCTTCCCAAATATCTTTTTTTGAGATTTGCTACGAGTTGAAGCTTTCGTTGTGATCCATGTGTGATTGTAGCCAGGTAGGAATAGTTGTGGAACTTATGAACCGAGAACTATGCTCTCAGGTAGATCAATTTACGGGTATCGAAGAAGGGATAAGGGGAAGGAGAAGGATGAATAAAATAGGAAGGTATTAGGGAGATATAATTATACGGTGAAGCCCTTTCAAGGTAAGTTATTGCAAGTGAACCGTATTTGGGATTGAATCGAGACTTAAGCTAGAATTTCATAAACTTCTAAGTTCTATGATTTCGGGTTATTTTAGGCGGCGAGCTCGAGATGAGCTTGAGAAACTCGTCATAAGACAGTTTTATCAATTTATGTGAAATAAACATGTGCTAATTTAAGAACAATAACTTTTTTCTAGGATTTCTATTTGATTTTTATTGGTATATAATTGTATTAAAATTTTTTTCATATTGCCACGAATACAAAACTTGAAATGGCACTGGCAATATTATTGATTTTACTATTTTATTGATATGATGAACATGTTTTTAAAATTTTCGCTTACAGGTATTTGCATACTGTTGTTATGCATATTATATATCTATGTCTATGATGAATGCTTATTATATGTTTTATGCCTAAAAGAATATCTCAAATGTTGTGATAGGTAGATAATTACATGAATGCTTGCAAGTACGGATAGTAAGAAATAATGGATTACTGATTCCTGATATCTAGACAGAGATGGAAACATGAACTATTGGCATCAAGGGGCTATTTATAATTGTTACGTCGAGAGGTTTAATATTTATTAATAGTTATTTTAACCTACGGGCTGGGTGACAACCCAGTAACATGAAATAATTTGAATGTAGTCAAAACAAATGTAATTGTAATTGACATTACTAAGAATCAAGTTATTGATTTTGTAATTTTTATGAATATTCCTATATTTACACATGATTAAATGAAACATTTGCTGGACACAGTTATTGTTTACTGCATTTGTCATTCACTTTAAATGCCTCATTTGATAGAAGCATGTTTATGTATTTGTTCTGCGTATAAATGATTGTGCATGTTACTTTCTTTCTGTCTATAAAATCTTACATTAGTCTTAATTATTTCGCTGAGTTTATTACTCACTTTTATGTGTTGTTGAGTTTCAAGAATGGGTAAAGAGCATTAGGGCGAATAATCACGTGTGGAGTTGTACAACTTTTGCATTGTATAGTTTTGAAAGTTTTACAGATTTTTAAGTACATATTTTCATATTGTTATATATATATATGTATATATATATATATATATATATATGTATATATATATATATGTTTGAGAAAGCCCAATGACTATTATATTAAATAGAATGTATGATTCATGTAAATTGTGTGGGAGGGCCCAAACATGACGCTCTGCCCACAGGATAACCACCACATCAAATGATTTCAAAAAGAGAAAATGCAGAACAAAACATGAGCGACCTAAAGAAAAAATCAAAAAGTGCAAAAAAAAAATGAAGTATCAAGTAGCTAGAGAGCGACACAATTTTGCCTTGTCTCTGCCTCTAGTTCTAGGGAAGGAGCCAGTAATTGGTAAGATGAGTGTCATTGCCAGTAGTAACCAATGTATCATTTAATAAATTCTCGAACTCGAGTCGGCCTTCATTATTCTTCTTCCCCTTGGAATAGACTAGTCATTCCTCATTCGAATATTGATTCACCTGATCAGTGGATTGGTCTAAAGTGTGTGGGACATGTGTAGGTTGTTGAACATTAGAATCAACTACTTGTTGTACCAACTGATCTTTTATCGGATCGAAGGAGCACTCTCGTGTGTCTTGGCATGTAAGTGAGTCTTCTTCAATAACCCTGAGTGGTATAAACACGTTTGGATCTGTAGCTATAGTATGATGTTCTTCATCTGGAACTGCTGTGTTAGAAAGAGGATCTGGTTGCACCTTCTCAGCAGGGATGATGGGTGGCTGATCTTTAGCGATATTTGGTCTTAGATGAGGATGAAAGCGATAGCAAATAGTAGAACTGTGACCAAACATACTACAATGAGAGTAATAAGGAGGGTGTGATTTTTATTTCAACCTTTTGCCAATACCCGTTGTGAGTGGTGCCAATCCATACCTATGCAGAGCTGGTTGAGTAATATCTCTCTCAACTAACACACAAGTCACAGAGGGTTTGGTGACAACAAGCGTAAGACTATCAATCTTGAGAGACTTTCCGTAAGCAGTTGCTAGAGAGTAGAGAAATTTTAAGTTGAATAGATGTAATTTTAACCCCAGAAACTTTATCTAAACAAGAATGATAGGGAACTCCGCTTTTGGATCAAAATAGATAGTCCACTTCAGAATTTTCATAAAACGGTTGTAGATCTTGATAATTTTTCGAGAAAAAATACGAGTGCAATCGACATCGTGAGATAATTGAATAAGTATATGTCGATCGTCAAGTATGCCAATATTTCAATTGTCTAATAACTTCATAGCATCAAAACTTGTTTTGAGTGATCATAAAGAAATTTTCCCACTAGAGCAAAACGCTAAGAGGACGTGAGAGTACTGGTTTCAAACTCAGTCAAAATAAGAGCAAACTTCCCATTTTTTTGTCAAACTTTTTAATGAAAGTATGATCCCATCACCTTCAAGAGCGCCGTGGAAAGAGTAAGGAGCATTGCAAAACTTGCCAATATGAAAACCAGGATCTGAATCTGAAAGAGGAGCACGAGTAAAAATAAGAAAGTCGCCGGCAAAGACATTGACATTGGAATGCATCGTCGAGGCTATTTCCAGAACGGTTAGGCGAGCCGCTAGAAAAAAAACGAGCAAACAGGATTTCTGCGACTCTATCGAGAGAAGTGCAGCCGTAGCAGCGAGCTGTTGTTAGGGCTGTCTAGTCGAGCGGAGGGGAACCGGAGGAGACGAGATCTGTTACGCGAGCCGCTACAGGTGAGGATCGAGCGGCGGGNTCCTGCATGCTTGCTAACGAAGGCATTGCCTGCAAACAAATTTCACTATTACTTGAAGATGTTAAAGGTGATTCTAGCATGAGTGAATTTGGTCGTTATCCTTTCTGGCCACTATTTCTGCAGCCTTGGATGCAGTAGGCTGAAGGCAAATCTGCTGAAGTAGCAGATCACTTATTGCTGCCCAAAAATTGCAGAATGTTAAATCAGCAAAGTAGGAAGGCTGGAAGCAAACTACTTTTTTCCAGAACTGCAGAAAACATGCTTTCACTGAAGGAGGAATATCTTACAATGATCGCTGGAATGTGTTGAGTGTACATGAATCCTGGGAAAAAACATGGCTAATTGAAGTTGAGAAACCCTATCCTAGATGTGACTTCAATCAAGAAGTGCTGAATGGAGTGTGATTCAAATTTCAAAGTGATCGGTTTCTAGCTTTCTTGCTAAATGTCTGCTTGAAAATTTTCAGAGCTGTAGTTATAATAGGGACACATTCAAGTCTTTCAAGCAGTTCTCTTGTCAGTTTTGATCACTAAATTTCATATGATAGAGCCAGGCATAAAAGCCATCGGTATGACTCCGTTTGTATTGTGCAATTGCATATTAAGTCATAGCTTGATGCAATTGGAAGTGATATTTTATTATTAGAAAAGTATGTATTCTTTACTTGCAATGACCACTTAAGTAGGGCAGGGCCTATTAAAGGAAATTATACTTCTCTCTCTTAGCTTATTGCATGATTCATAGGGATTTTATTGTTTCCAGGTTGATCACCTTTTTGCTTTTGGGATACTGTAGGAAACGATTTAGTTATCTGTTTCTCTCAGGAAAGATGTCCTTTTAGCTAATTTCATGTATTTTGTTTTAGT
>JXCR01147102.1:126945-149157 GCA_002079205.1 Phalaenopsis hybrid cultivar
ATGATATGATTTAGCATATTTTCATGTATATGAAAATATTAATGAATTATGAATGTTTGTGACGACTGAGTTAGAATAATTTATTATCCACTGTGTTCTGATTGTGCAGGTTAAGAAGAGTGCATGTTAAAGTTGTCTCAGTCTTTCGCCTCCGTTGCATCACGATCGATTCTAAAAGGGGGGTCGAGTGGGGTATGGCAAAAAGTATAATCAGAGAAGTTTGGATGAAAATAATTATTGAAGTGTGTTTTAATTTGGAAAATGTAAGAATGAGAGTAAAATATAATTGATTAATACTAAGTTTTAGATTGATTGTTTGTGGGATGGGAACCCATATGACTTGAGGCATAATGTATGCGTGACATAATTATTGTATGATAAATTGTATTGAATAATAAATTGTGCTAATACAAATAGATATGCTGGAGGATGTATCTGAAAGAATTGAGGGCTGACCTTCCAGGCTAATTACATATTAAAAATTAGAAGATGAAAATGACTTGAACATAATTCAAAATATGACAAATGATGAAATCAGAGCCACTAAGTTACAGAGTATTATTCAGTTGATATTACAAGTGGTTGATAAAATTGACTGTTATTGAAAGATCATCTACTAGCACCGGATCCATATCTGATTATGGTACAGTTGATCAACATTTGAAGATCTTCTAGACATTCAAGCCCTCTACATTTAAAAGTGCCAATGGCCCTATAGTTATTCCAGATTGGTTATTGAAGATTGAGTGAATTTTGAATGGTATGATTTATCCAGAGAACAGGAGTGGTGCCACTTTTTTGTTTGAAGGCGAGGTTGAAAGATGGTGGCAGACACATAGGGAGAAGTTTGGACTGACACATCTTTCACAAAATTAAGTGGGATGGGTTAAATTTTTCAAAGATTGGTTTATTCCGCCTTCATCTAGACTATGCATTTTAAGATAAATTTTTTCAATCTGACTCAGGGATCTAAGATAGTTATGCAGTATGAAGCAGAGTACATTTCTTTTTCCATATATGTATCTCATTATGCCATCACTCAAGAGGAAAAATACCAGTTTTTTGCGTGGTCTATGAGATCAATTAAGATTGGCTTCTGTTCCATTTGAAACCAATGATTAGTCGGTGCTAGTTGAAATGGCTAGAAGAGTTAAAAATGAGCCGAACTTCTTCAATCAGCGGTGACAACCCCAAACACAAAAGGGAAAGATTTGGGCAAGGGAGAAGAACCAAAAAGCAAGAAATTTAAACTGGAAGATTAGTAGAAGCAGCCTCAATCAGAAAGACCAATTTGTTAGGAGTGTGAAAAGCTTCATTTTGGGTAGTGCTTGTTGGGTTCAGGAAAATTCTACAAATGTGGGGACAGTCAAGGCATCGTCACATGGANGAATATAAATTGATTAATACTAAGTTTTAGATTGATTGTTTGTTGGGTGGGGACCCATATGACTGGAGACATAATGTATGCGTGACATAATTATTGTATGATAAATTGTATTGAATAATAAATTGTGCTTATACAAATAGATATGCTGGAGGATGCATCTGAAAGAATTGAGGGCTGACATTCCAGGCTAATTACATATTAAAAATTAGAAGATGAAAATGACTCGAACATAATTCAAAATATGACAAATGATGAAATCAGAGCCACTAAGTTACAGAGTATTATTCAGTTGATATTACAAGTGGTTGATAAAATTGCTGTTATTGAAAGATCATCTACTAGCACCGAATCCATATCTGATTATGGTACAGTTGATCAACATTTGAAGATCTTCTAAACATTCAAGCCCTCTACATTTAAAAGTGCCAATGGCCCTATAGTTATTCTAGATTGTTTATTGAAGATTGAGAGAATTTTGAATGGTATGATTTATCCAGAGAACAGGAGTGGTGCCACTTTTATGTTTGAAGGTGAGGCTGAAAGATGGTGGCAGACACATAGGGAGAAGTTTGGACTGACACATCTTTCACAAAATTAAGTGGGATGGGTTTAAATTTTCAAAGATTGGTTTATTCCGCCTTCAGCTAGATTATACATTTTAAGATAATTTTTTTCAATCTGACTCAGGGATCTAAGATAGTTATGCAGTATGAAGCAGAGTACATTTCTTTTTCCAGATATGTATCTCATTATGTGATCACTCAAGAGGAAAAATACCAGTTTTTTGCCTGGCCTATGAGATCACTTAAGATTGGCTTCTGTTCCATTTGAAACCAATGATTACTCGTTGCTAGTTGAAATGACTAGAAGAGTTAAAAATGAGCCGAACTTCTTCAATCAGCGGTGAACTCCAAACACAAAAGCAAAAGATTTGGGCAAGGGAGAAGAACCAAAAAGCAAGAAATTTAAACTAGAAGATTAGCAGAAGCAGCCTCAATTAGAAAGACCAATTTGTTAGGAGTGTGAAAAAACTACATTTTGGGTAATGCTTGTTGGGTTCAGGAAAATTCTACAAATGTGGGGACAGTCAAGGCATCGTCACATGGATTGTCCTCAAGAAAAGAAAAGAGATAATGGGCCACAAACATTTTTAGGGCAGAGATGGCTCAAAAAATTTTGGGAAGGCGGCCACTCAAACTCAATTTTTGGGAAAGCCATCAACTCAAATAAAGTGTGAAACTTCAGAGCACCGAAAAGAACAACTATTGAATGCCAAAGTTTTTGGAATTACCCCAAGAAGCTAATGAACATGAAGAAGTGGTTATAGTTATACTTTTGGTTCTAGATCAACCTAACACAGTTTTATTTGATTTAGTTGTATCATATATTTTTCATTTCTGAAAAATTTGTTGCCAATTTATTTGTTTATATTGTGCATTTTACTCCTGCCATATATGATTATTCATTCGGGAAGTAGGTTTTATGCAAATAAAAAATGATTTGTTCATGTTCGTATCTCAAATAGTAAGTTGTTAGCAGAGTTAATCATCATANTACTTTTATTTGATTTAGTTGTATCACATTTTTTCATTTCTTAAAAATTTGTTGCCAATTTATTTGTTTATATTGTGCATTTTACTCCTGGCATATATGATTATTCATTCGGGAAGTAGGTTTTATGTAAATAAAAAATGATTTGTTCATGTTCGTATCTCAAATAGTAAGTTGTTAGCAGAGTTAATCATCATACCATTTCAAATTTTTGATGTTATACTAGGGATGTATTGATTAATAAAATATTTTGCTACGATTGAATGTTGGAAAAAGAGTGAACTTTAATGTGCACAACGAGAATCCATTTATTTGTTTTATGGTCAGAATGTTTTGATCAGCACAGTGAAAGTTGAAAAATGTCTGTGAAGTGTGAATTGGTATATTTAGCAAAAAAATAAGTGCTGAATAAAACATGCAACAATTAAATAACATCTCAATTATTGCTGAATTTCCTGATGTATTTCCCGAAGAATTATCAAGTTTACCACCAGAGAGGGAAGTCGTGTTTGGTATGGATGTGCAGCCATGAGCATATGCAATTTTTGAATCTCCTTATAGGACGAGTTCAAAGGAATTGCAGGAATTGACAGATAAAAGTTTTATCGGGCCAAATAACTCATGTTGGAGTGCTCTTGTATTATTTGTCAAGGATCTATGGGACCATACATTGATTATAGCAAGCCGAATAAGATGACAACTAAGAACATGTATCCATTGCCAAAATCGATGAATTATTTGATCAAATAGTGGGCATTATTCTATTTTTTGTGATTGATTTAGGATCGATATATCATCATGTCAGAGTCAGACAGGGAGATATAACCAAGATAGCTTTTAGAATAATATATGATCATTACAAATTTTTAGTTATCCCGTTTGGCTTAACAAATGCTTCTACTGTATTTATGTACACGATGAATCAAATATTCATGCCTTTGCCATTATCTTCATTAGCGATATTTTGATCTATACAAAAATGAATGATGATCATGCTAACCATCTGAGAATAGTCTTGGAGTTATTGAAACAGAATCAACAATTTGCAAAATTTTCAAATTGGCATTTCTTGTTGTGGAGCATTGCATTTTGGCACATATCATTAGCGGGTAAGGAATCTCAATTGATTCTCAAAAAGTGAAAGCGATCGTGGAATGACCTACACTGAAGAATGTTACAGAGGCACGTAGTTTTTTGATTTGGTGGGTTATTACATAAATTTGCTCAAGGATTTTCACAAATTGCTATGTCGTCTAATCTGATGAGAAAAATATTAAATTTAAATGGACTGAAGAATGTCAGCATGATTTTCATGAATTGAAGAAACAATTGCTGACTTCTCCAATATTAGTTATTCAAGCAGGAACAAAAGGATCCTAGATTTACAACGGTGCATCATTGAAAAAGATGTATTTTAATGCATAATAGAAGTGTAATAACCTATGCATCCATACAATTGAAACCACATGAGAGGAATTATATGACACATGATATGGAGTTAGTTGATGTAGTAAATTTTCTCAAAATTTAGAGATATTACCTGTTTGATGTGAATTGTGAGGTATTCATTGATTACCAGAATCTGGAATACATTTTCACCCCAAAAAATTGAATCTAAGACAGAAGAGATGAGTAGAGCTTATCTTGGACTACAATTTAGATATATATAGTATTGTCTTGATTGAACATTATAGTTGTTGATGCTTTGAGTCATAAATTCACATGTAATGCAAGTTGAATTTTTACTCAAGAGCTAGAATTGATCAATGAAATTAACACCTTGCAGTTGGAGATCATAAGATAAGAAAATAGTGATTATGCATATCAGTTGATTGTGCAATCAACTTTCATTAATAAGTTTATGTTAACCCAAAAAGTTAGGTGTGAATAGGATATGACTGTAAGTGAAGCTGTTATCATAAATGCTACAGTTTCGAATACATACTGATCATGATTTGTGCTGGAGATCCTACATGAAGCTCATCATTCCAAAATTTACAAAGATTTGAAGTTGATGTTCTGGTGGCCCTGTATGAATAAAGATGTTGCTGAGTATGTGTCTAAATGCGAAGCTTGTCAAATTGTTAAAGCTGAGCATCAAAGACCTAATGGATTGCTACAATCATTGCTTATGCCTGAATGTAAATAGGAAGAAATCACGGTGGATTTTGTTATGAGATTTCCCAGATTTACGCAATGACACGATATCATCTGGGTGATTGTTGTCATGTTAACAAAATCAACATATTTCTTGCGTTGTAGACGGTTATCTCAAAGAGATTATCAGGATGCATGGTATTTCACGTGTTATTATTTTTGATAGATTTGTAAAACTATGTTCACGTTGTGGAAATGTATTCGGAGAGGTTTGGGTACACATTTACATCTTAGCATAATATTCATCCTCAAACTGAAGGAGAATCAGAAAGACAGTTTATGTATTAGAATATTTATTGGGGCTTTGTGTCTTCAAGTTAGAGACAGTTGGCAAGATCACAACTTGCTGATTGAGTTCACTTACAATAATAATTATAAGTACATTATTCGAATGACTCATTATAAAGCAATGCATGACAGAAGATTGTGAACTCCATTAAGTTTTGTGGAGGTAAAGAACATCAAATGTGTAAGCCTTGAATTGGTTGATGAAGCTAAAGAGAATCAAATTGATAAGAGAGTTTAAAGGCTGCGCAGGTTCAACATAAAATATATTATGATCCAAGACACAAAACAGTAAAGTTTGAAGTTAGTGATTTTGTGTTCATAAAAGTTAGACCTGTAAAAGGTATCAACATATTTGGCCTGGGAAGCAAGTTGAGCCCCTTATATATTGGTTCTTTTAAATCATAGGAAGAATTGGTCCGGTAACTTACATGCTAGTTTTTCCTATTGTTTTGTTAGATATTCATGATGTGCTCCATATTTCTATGTTGAGGAAATAAGTTTCAAATTTAGACTGGAGGATTTCACATGAATATATAGAAATACATAGAAATTTAACATACATTGTAGAGTCTGAAAAAATTTTAGAAACATATGTTAAGAACTTGAGGAACATGCAAATTCCTTTTGTAAAAAAAATAAAATGGAAGCACATACCATAAAAAAATTGCATGAGAAAAATAAAAAGAAATGCGACATAAAAATCCCTTTATGCTCAAGTAAGTTTAGAAATCTTGAGAAAAATTTTTTTGAGGGAAGATTTGTAATACCCAATTTTGACAAATCAATAAAAAATTTGTCAATTTTAAAATATGACATTATTTTAAATCCAACCGAATCAATCTTTTGAAATTCTACATGATGAATCAAGCAATTTAATATATCACATTATGCATGAAATGTAAATGTATTGGAAGATTTAAAAATTTGAAATATAATTTTAATTAAACCTTAATTCTTTTTAACTTCCATAATCCCTCATCACCATTGCTAGCCGACACTCTCCTGTACTTATTTGTGCATGCAACAATGGGATATAATCAAATGCCTGGGATTAATTGGGATTAAGATCAATGTCACCCTCCCTTTCATTTCCCTCTCCTGAATTTCCTTATTTCGTAAAACTTTCAGCTTGATTCCTATAGTAGACACGATAACAAGGAGCCGCAACTTGTGATTCAGGGTTCTAAGAAGAGAACAAAAGTAGAATCCTCTCTTTTATGATATTTGAGACGTTTTTATTCCTTCTCTATGATCTTTTTTTTTTTTGGAGATTTGCCACGAGTTGAACCCATGCGGGAACAGTTGTGCGACTAGTGAATCGAGAGCTATGGTCTTAGGTAGGTCAATTTATGAGTAACAGAGAAAGGACAAGGGGAAGGGAGGAAGGAGAAAGAAGAAGGGAATCTGAAGGTATTAGGGTGATATTAATACGTGGAAGCCCAAATTAGAATTTCATAAATTTCTAAATGTATTATGACTCAAAGTGGTTTATTCTAAGCGCTCGAGACGAGTTTGAGGAATTCTTCGTAGGGCACTTCCGTTGATTCAAGTGAAGTAGGTCTGTACTAAATTAAGAATAATAACTTACTATATGATTTTTATGTGATTTTTTTTGACATGATTGCATTTAGAATTTTTTCTATATTGTCGAATACCTGCAAAGGTTACATGAATGCAAGCTTGACAATGATGATATGATTGATCTTACTATTCTGTTGATATGATAACTTTCTTATAAAATTATCGCTTGCAAGTATTAATTTACTGTTGTTATACATATGATGTGTGATTTTCCTATGATAAATGCTTATTACATGAGTAATGAGTAAAGAAATATCGCAAAGTGTTGTGATAGATATGCTATTACATGAATGCTTGTAAACACAAATGATAGGGAATACTAGATTCTCGACTCCTGAAATTTAAACAAGGAAGAGAACGAAAACTATTGCTATCAATTAAGCTATTAATAACTTATATTGGGAGGTTCAACCTTTATTAATTATTATTTTAGCCTACAGGCTGGATGACAACCAAATGATATGAAATGGTATGAATATAGTCAATTTTATGCAATTGCAAGTGGCATTTTTAATACTCAAGTTTTTGATTATGAAATTCTTATGAATATTCCTATAATTGCAAAAAAAAAAGAATCAAATGTATGCTGAACACATTTACTGTTTACTGCATCTATGCCCTTCATTTTAAATGCCTCGTGATTAAAGTATGTTTATATTCATATTCTCTTGTCATGAATATGAGCTACAAATGAACATGCACGTTTTTTTCTTTCCGTCTATAAATTTTAATTTTGTCTTGATTATTTCGTTGAGCTTACAACCCACTCTTATGCTTTGTTGACTTTCATAACGGGGTAAGGTGTATTAGGGTGAGTAGTCAGGTGTGAAGCTGTCTAATTTTTCTGTTGAATTATTTTGGAGGTTGTACATATTCATGGGTACATATTTTTATGATGTTGGATTTTAGCAGCCGTATATGATTTTTTGGTTAATTTTGCATGCTTCATAGTATATAAGAATATATGAATTATAATTTAAAATGGATTTTAAATGTTTGTGTGATTTAGTTAGGCTAGGTTTTCGATCAAGTCCTTCACCTCTGTTGCACCACAATTGACTTTAAAAGTCGGCCAGCTGGGGTGTGACATGTTTCACCTGATAGAATGTTGAAGCTAGTTGTTATTAAGTTTGAGAAGAATGCTATCTTACGATGGGAGAATTTATAGTGCTTACGTTGCGTCAGGGAAAAATTAAGATCATGACTCTGTTCAAGATGAAAAAAATAGTGTAAATACTTGCCAATATTTTACAAACAATTTATGTTTTAGAGATTTCACCATTTGCAACAGCATGACCTATAAGTTGATTAGGAGACCACCGAATTTGAACAATTTATGTTGAATTGCAAGATCGTGGAGCTAGATTAGAATAACATAGTGAGATATCTGGGAAGATTGATATATTCTATTAGCAAAATGATGCGGTTACAAGCTTATGGGACTTCATTGGATGTCCAAAATCTAGCCTTGAAAGCGAAGCAGCATAGTGTAATCAAGTCTACTCCACCCTTCAAATAAGGTTTGATAGTAGTGTTGGGTGACAATGGCACACCGACTAGACTGCCAAGACTGTTAATTGTGTGAAGCCACATAAGAGAAAAGAGGATTGATCATACCTGCGCTCTCAAGACAATTCTAGTCAAGAAGTGTTTTAAGCATCATTGATATTGATATATTGCATCTAACTACCCAAACATCAGAATAATTTTGTTGTTGATGGCATAGTGGAAGAAGTAGGTAGTGGAGCCTTTAGGGATAAGGATAATCGAGATGAGTGCCAGCTAACTGTAGATGATGATAAGATTTTTATGGTTCAACAAGTTTTACAGGGTGAGCCCAAGATGGCTCAATAGTCGTTAGATATAATATCTTTTTTACGCTTTACACAGTGAAGTAGATGTGCAAACTCATTATTGACAAAAACAATTGTGAGAATATGGTGTCTATATAAATAGTTGACAAATAGAGGCTTTCTACCCGAAAACTTATCCAAACATATTCTCGGACTTATTTGAAGAATAATTGAAGAAGGGGAATAAGACAAATTTTGTCAAGTGATGTTTGATAGGGTTTTCAATGGGAAATCTACAATATCATATGTGATGTGTTGATGGACATGTCACATTTTATTGGGCTAATTGTCATCATGATGGCCACAAAATTACCTTCTTATTTGTCCAGTATGGTAATCTTATAATACTTTTGCTCTTGAAGAAATTAACAATGATGAGTAGATGAGAGCAATAATACATCGTGCAATATTTCTACAAGTTATGAGAGGAGCAATAGAGACTAACCTCGGTGTTGTTGGAGGGTAGTCAGATAGAGGAGCCGATACTTGGGGTGGTGTGATCTCTAGTGAAGGGGTTTCTTGATTTTCTAACTAACAGTCTGACAATTAGATTACCACACTTATGAGAGGTTCAATATATTATAGACCTCAGTTTCCGTTCATTTTTGTCTTTTTAATTTCGTTCATTTTTGTCATTTTAATTTCGTTCATTTTTGTCGTTTTAATTTTAAAAGGAGTCGCTAGCTTGTCGATCGTCGTATACTTCCATTATTTGAATAAATTTTTCTCCCGAATCAGATCAGTGATTCAGAGAGGATAAACCGAACAAAAAAGGACATACACAATGATGACAAACAAGAGAAAAAAGAAAACTTAGAGAGTTTTTGTGCAGTAAACTTTGCATGAATAAGTCAAGAATGTCCGCCCAAACAAGATCGGACGGAGACACCTTTGACCAATATCTGCGAAAGAAATACTTATGTAGACTAACCATAATAGTCTGGTGAATGTACTTGTTTTAGGGTCAACAACACTCTCAGAGGAACGTCTCCTTTTGGTTAATTACATTTTGATAGATACCCAAAAATACTCTCGGTAAAAGGGGGTTCACTTATATTATCATGAACCTAGGGCAATAGGTAATCAAAGAAATGTTATTTCGTATGGGAGTCCCGAAACTTCAAAGCTCACACTAATTCATTGGGAAGAGACTCAAATCTCAAATGGGTAGCAGCTCATCGACATACGGAGCCCACGAAATAACCAAAATCATCTTGACGGGGATATCCCAATACGTCAAAACACGTTCGAACCATAATGGCAGAGGGCAAATCGTCATATCACAAACTGGTGACAGCTCATAAGCATCCGACTATCAAGACGATAACAACGAAGTCAAGGATCGACATGGCTGAAAGGAGCTCATCAACAAGAATGTAGAGTGACCCTAAGAGGTAGAGGTAGCTGGGATGGGGTACCATAGACTCGTCATACACAACTACTAGGACCTTAAGTCTACCTGGTCGTGAAGGTAGTCGACCAACAAGTCCTGAGATCCTCGGTCAGCCAGTAATGAATTATGTCATCCATGGGGACCTCGGTAGCCTTAAGGTCAAAGGAAGTAAATTCTATCGTATGACTATAAGTTGGAGTTCAAGGGGTGAGACTTATACCCGCCGAGATGACAATGATGCCTCATGAAAAGGAGAAGTGGAGGTTCAGCTACAAAGCTGGAAACAACTCCGAACAAAAGGACTTACACCTCGTCTGGGTTAGAGAGTCTTCTAATACTCTAGGCGCACCAGACAATCACTTATATCAAAAAAGATATGCTGTGTCAGTCAGGTTGGAAAAACAAAGAGGCTTCTTCTCGAGACATGCAATATGAATGCAGTTATCTAGAGCGATCTTTAAATATTATGGAAGCCCTATTAGTTATGATCTGGGTTGTAGCCTTGTAATTTAACTATTTAAAATCCAGCCCGAAGGTCATGCAAGGAAATAAAGGTACAGACTTTAAAATCTTGAATATTTTAATCCTTAATTTTAATTATCTTCAATATTTGCTAGGATATTTAGGTAGCAAATTAGGATTTGAAGTCCTAAAAAGCTTATATTGCATCGTGATTCCTAGGTAAACTGTAAAACAAAACAAGCAAAATAATCCACACACGTAATAAGACAAAAAAAAAAAAACCAAATAAAATAATAAAAATGACGATGTCGTTAGGTCTGCAACATATTCTAGAAAAAAAAAGTGGTTACACTCCGCATATACATGCCCGGACCTGATTCTTTATATCAATATCAAATGCAGAATTAAGATATAGGACACGAGCATCTGCTCCTTGTCCCCTCCACGTGGTTCCACGCCGAACGTATCTGAACCCGTGCCTGTATTTTATTTCTGCTACAAGACTCTTATAGACTCTAAAAAGTATATAGGAAAAGAGAAAAAGACTACCTTCATGAAAATAAATGTTAGCGGGAAAGTTAACACTTGCAACGTATAACGAGCCGTCTTATAATTGGGTGAGCTGAATAAGATTTGCAAGCAAAAGAGTCTGAAATCATCACATGCTCCCCCATAGTAGTATCTATGTGTGTGTGCAAATAGAGGGATGACTCCCTGCAGAAAAGCGCCCCAACACATATCATACATATTAAGAATGCAAACCCACCAAAAAACGCAAAAAGGTGATCCGTTGTTCGCAAAAGAACAAGAACATTACAAAACAATAGTCAGAGCCATCGAAAAAGGACTACTTAGAACCCTAAACTTTAGCCTAGCACACCTTCTACCGAGACAGTATGATAATCAACATCTAAGTGCAGGATAAGTCTCCGGGGTCACCGCACCGACCCTGTTCCTAGGCGTCTAAAAAGTCGGCCACAATGAATTTTAGAAAGGTTTGACCTTATATATGGCCTTGTTTGCCATATGCATAATTTTAAAATTACCGTGAATAAGATAAGTAGAAAAAAAAATTTTTATATTTAAAATATAGGTCATTAAATGCGAACCCATAACATGCAAGGTGACACGAGTTAGATCCTTTGGAACATTAACACAATTATATATGTGTCAATTCCAATGACTTAACTTATATCGCTCCCCGAGATCAACCCGACGAGCAATGCTCGTTAAGACATCAAGACCAACACAATATCACTCTCCTAACGAGCTGTTTCGCTATCCACGCAGGCATAAAAGTGCAAATGGAAGCAATCATATGATACAAACAGTGATAAAGAGTGTACTCGGTATGCAGTGACTCCGAGAAGATGTGCATGCTGTGGTGGTAGCGACCCGAAAAGAAGGTATGCCGGCGGGGCGGTGATCCGACGGAATAGACATGTCGTGGCGGCAGCGGTCCTAAAAGAGGAATGCCGATAGGACAGTGACCCGCAGATAGGGCAATGACCCGGAGAAATGGGCATGCTGTGGTGGTAGTGGCTTGAATTGAGGGTATGCTAGTAGGGCATTGACCCGAAGGGATGGGCATGCCGTGATGACAACAACCCGAAAAAAGGATATGCCGGTAATGTAGTGATCCGAAGGGATGTGTATGCCGTGGTGACAACGACCTAAATTGAGAGTATGTCGGTAAGACAGTGATCCATGAGAATGGTCATGCCGTGACGGCAATGACCAAAAAAGTGGATATACCGATAGTGCAGTGACCCGAAAAAAATGTAGTTCAGGTAGATGTTAATTATGCAAGCAAACAGATAATAAAGCGCACATGCAGACAGACAAGCATACACATGTAAACAAACATGCAGTGATGCAAGTGGTGGGTGGACCTAGTTTGAGAAAGCAGTTGGACCAAAGAAATGACAAACGGGCCGGGGCAACTTGTCGAGGCAAAGTAATATGCCGACCAATCCGGGACGACCGGTTGAAGCAAAGTGAAATGTCGATCGGGCCGGGGCGGCCAGTCGAGGCAAGGTGCAAAATGTTTCATACAATGTATGCACATGCAATCAGAACACATGATCATGCTGGACATCAAGCCATGGTCGTACTAGCGACCTCATCTAGAAAAATCTGTGGTTTGCACTTGGATATGCGATACAGCCGTCTCCCGCTTTGGCGAGACATTTGGGGAAGTTCACCTCGGTGATTCCAAGGGGGAAGCTCTCCAAGAGGTTGTGAAACAGACCAACTACAAAGCTTCTCCCATATTACAACTCCTTTTGGTTTTGCACAGTGAGCTAGCTACGAAGCTTTTCTCACTTTGCAAAACCTAGCATCCCAACTTCTCCAAGGAAATTTGGGGAAAATAAAGCATGGGGAGATTAAGGCTCCAACCCGCAGGACATGTGCTAAGGTTCACAACAAAAAAGAAACACTCGGCTTTGCAAAGGGATATTTGGCCACGTATGAAAAATCCTAACTGAAAGGCTCTCTCTAGGAAGACCAACGATTTATCACATAGGTACATGGCTGCACCGTCGTGAGCCGGCGCACGCAACCCGTATAGGCGATCAAACCCACACGCCTACAAAAACTAACCTTAGGGCTAGCTAGGAAAGAAAACACGAAGGGTTTAAGGAAGTTATATCGCCGCGTAGGTTGTTTGTAGTTCGACGAAGTCTGAGAGGAGGCTTGCCTCTCAAAGAAGACATCCATGCTTCTTCAAGTTGCTGTACTGTCTCTGTTTGTTGATGGTAGGACACTCCGGCAATGTTCCCGACCACTGGGGAGTGAGGGATGACAAGGGAGTATCTCGTCGGCGGCACACACAAATAATGCAAAAAGGGAGAGCGTCATGCTTTCCCTAGTTTTTGCGTGCGCGGGGTGTGAACGTCTGCTCTAGAACGTCGGAGGGAGGCTTCGCCGACATAAGAGGAAGTCTAGGAGAGTTGTTACGGTCGTGAAGCCCAACAGGAAGCACTAAATTCAGAGCTCTACGTAGGATGGAGCTGGGGTCGGTGAGAACTTGACGCCGTGTAAGGAGGCCGCTCATGCAGCTGGCCGAGAGAAGAGTGGGACGGTCGGGGTCGCGTGAGAAAATCCTTAGGTAGGAGGTCTTGACGCGAGGAGGATGACTGCGACATGGGCTTTCGCCAGCAAGGAACGTCGGTCGATGGGGGTCGAGCGCGAGGAGACTGACTGAATCAGGAGGAAGTGCGCGCGACGCGATTAGGGCTAGGGCACAGGTGATTCATAGATCGGGAGAGTCTGAGCGATGGAAGGGCACCACATTAGATTAAAGGGGATTTTTTTAATTATTATTATTCACTTAATATTCTCGATTTGCGCATTACTGGTTCAGAAGCGACACCGTATTGAAATGGGCGTCCTCAAGTGAAATCAACGTTCCAGACACACTCGCGTGGTTTGTTTTGTCATCTTGGATCTTCTGGACAACTTCGTGGACGATCAGACTAATTTTAACTAGTTTTGCGTGTGGCGCGGCTAATCATATTCGTTGACCTGATCGGAGTCGTCTGATATGCAGAATGTCGACAGACATTCACCTAAGTGAAAGACAATCTAGCAGAATGATCCTTGCTGCGTGCCTCTCAACACACGCCGGAGGTTCTCGAACGAATGTCTTGAGCTATTTGAAATATCATATGCATGATGCATGACCCTGATGCGCTCAGGTGGACATCGTGACGTCCCAATGCTTTGAGAGGCTCTGGATGAACATGTGGTGACTTCTAATCATCAAATTAAGCACTAAACAAGTCTTACATCCTGAATGAGCCTCATAGAAGGAATTTCCCAGGTAGGGTCGCATCGCCACCAAACCTAGCCACTTGTCCTGAGCAAGTGCTAGAAGGTCCCGATTGAGTGCCTTAATCTACTGGATGCTATGGACTGATCGTGGACCATCCCAAGCCATCATTCTTCCGCGTTGCGGGCCAAAAAGGAACAACGATCAAAATAAGAAAAGGCTAAGAAACTAATCATCGACGACATTGATGCAACCATAATGCAAGAACCAAATTGTTGAGGGTGAGAGAAAAGACATAATGCATCCAGTTGCTACTCCTAGCAATTGATGTATGGACTGAAAACCAATGTCTCACAAAATGTTCAACTATTACTCAAAAGAAGAAAACCAAGTCACGACAATATGAGTGAAACTCTTAGTACAGAGAAAGTTACTATAACCCCAGAAAACGAAGAGAGAGACTCAACCCCAACGAACTTGCCATTCTGTTTCCGTTCAATTTTCTCTTTTTTATTTTAAAAGGAATCAACAACTTGTTGATTTTCATTCTTTCTCTTATTTGAATAAATCTCCCTCCCGAATCAAATCAGTGATTTAGAGAGGAGATGCACCGAATAAGTTGACATACGACAATGACGACAAATAAGAAAAAAAACAAAACGTGGAAAGTCGGCGTGAGTTAAACCTCGTAAGGATAGATCAAGAATGTCTGCCTAAACAAGATCGGACGGAGGCATCTTGGATCAATATCCACGAAAAAAATAACTAAGTAGACTACCAATAACCAGAGAATCAGATGCATGTGCCTGTTTTGGGGTCAAGAGCACTCACAGAGGAATTTGTTCCTATTGATTAATTACATCTTGGAAGATGCCTAAGAATACTCTTGACAAAAGATGATTCACTTATATTATCATGAACTTGGGGCAATAGGTCGTCAAAGGAAGGTTATTCCGTGTGAGAAAGTCCCGATGCTTCAAAGCTTACGCTAAGCTATCGGGCAGAGTGTCTTTCACATCCCGAGGGGGTGACAACTTATTTACAAACGGAGCTCACGGAATAACCAAAATCATCTTGATGGGGATATCCCAATACGCCAAAACATGTCCGAGCCATAAGATCAAAAGACAAATCATCGTATCCCAAACGGGCAACAGCTCATCAGCATCGGGTCATCAAGACGATATCTACGAAGTCAATGAATGACATGGCTCAAAGGGGCTTAACAACAAGGTGGAGTGATCCTAAGAGTTAGATCGGTCGGGGTATTATGGACCCGTTACCTACACAATTATTAGTAGCTCTAAGGTCTACCCGACCATGAAATTAGTCGATCCGACCTTAAAAGTAGTCTATCCAAAAAGTCCTGAGATCTCCGGTTAGCAATTCGCGAATTGCGTTGTTCACCAAGACCTCAGTAGTCTTATGGTCAAACAAAAGAAACTCTATTCTATGACTATAAGCTGGAGCTTCAAGGGATGTGACTTATATCCGTTGAGATGTAAAAGATGCTTTAGCAAAAGGAGAAGTGGAGGTTTAGTTATAAAGTTATAAATAACTCCAAACAAAAGGATTTATTCTCCGTCTGGGTTGGGGAGCATCCTAACACCCCATACAACATTAGAATACCACCTATATAGTCAGGTTGGAGAAGTACGTGTGCTTCTCATTGGGACATGCAATATGAATGCAATTATTTGGAGCGGTCCTTAAATATTGTGGAGGCTCTATCATAGTCATGCAATACAACTCGTTTAAAATCTTGCCCAAAGGCCATGCGGGAAAATAAAAGTACAAATTTTAAAATCCTAAATTTTAATTATCTTGAATATTTTATCAGCATTTTTATGTAGAAAAATTAAGATTTTAAGTCCAGAAGAGCATATATAGCATCGTGATTTTCAGACAAACCACAAATAAACATGATAAACAATTTACACAGGCAGACATGCAATGAGACCGAAAAAACAAGTTAAATAAAATAATAGAAAGGCCGGTGCTGCTGTGTCGACAACATATATCAGGAAAGAAAAAGACGTCCGAACTATGTATATACATGCTCAGACCTAATTCTGTATATCAGTATCAAATACAAAATTAAGAAACAAGGCACTAGTATCTTCTCCTGACCCCCTCCACGTGGTTCCTGCATCGAACGTGTCGGAACACGTGCCTGTATCTTATTTCTGCTATAGGACTCTCTTGGACTATAAAAACTACACAAAAAAGAGAAAATGACTCGACCTGCATGAAAAGAAATGTTATCAGAAAAACCAACACATGCAAAGTATAACGAGTCGTGCCTTATAATTGGGGGAGATGAATAGCACATGTAAGTAAAATGGTAAAAAATTATCACATGCTCCCCCATAACATTACCCGTGTGTGTGCATAAAGTGGTACGAATCTCTGTAGAAAAACACCCTAACATATTACAATACATATCAAACATGCAGACACCAAAAATCGCAAAAAAGTGTGGCGTCGTTAGCGTAAGAACATCACAGAACAATAGTCGGAGGCGTCAAAAAATGACTGCCTAGCACCCTAAACTCTAGCCTAAGACACCATATACCAAGAAAGTGTTCTAACCAGCATCTAAGTGCACGGTAAGTCTCCGACTACTTATGACTTTGATGAGGTCGCCGCACCGGCCTCGGCCTAAGTGTATGAAGGATCTAAAAAGTGTCACCCAGAATAAATTATAGAAAGGGTCGACGTTATATATGACATAGTTTGCTATATGTATGATTTTAAAATTATTACGAATAAGATAAGTAGAAAAATATATATATTTTTTATTTTTAAAATGAGGTTCATTAAATGCGTACCCGTAACATGCAAGGTGAAACGAGTTAGATCCTTTGGAACTTTAGTACAATCATACTTGTGTCAATCCCGACGACTTCTCTCATAGCTCCCCGGGATCAATTTGACTAACGATGCTCGTTAAAACATCGTAACCAACACGGGATCAGTCTCCTAACGAGCTCCCTCGCTAACCATGCACATATACAAGTGCAAATGCAAGCAATCAATTCATACAAGTGGTGATAAAGAGTATACCTTGAAGGCTAACTTAGAGAAGATGGGATGTCTTGGTGGCAGCAAATCAAAGAAGATGGTTTGCCGGTAGGACAGTGACTCTAAGGAATGGGCATGCTGTGGTGGTCGCGACTTGAAAGAGAGTATGCTGGTAGGGCAGTGACCTGAAAAAAAGGGCACGTCGTGGTGGCGGCAGCCCGAAAAGAGGGTATGCTAGTAGGGTAGTGACACAGAGAAATGCGTAGGGCAGCGGCCTGAAAGAATGGGCATGCCGTGGCGGCAGTGGCTCTAAAAGAAGACATGCCAGTAAAGTAGTGTTCCGAAGGGGTGGGCATGTAGTGGAGGCAGTGACCCGAGAAGTGGGCATGCAGTGGAGGCAGTGACCCGAGAAATGGGCATGCTGGTAGGGCAGTAATCCGAAGAGATGGACATGTCGTAGAGACAACAGCTCGAAAGGAGGGTATGCCGGTAAAGCAGTGACCTAAATGAAGTGCAGCTCAGGTAGATGATATTAATGATGCAAGCAAACACACAATAGGGTGCAATGTACCGTGTAGACAGACAAACATACACATGCAAACAATTAATATGTAGTGATGCAAGTGGTTGGTCGACCAAGTCGGAGAAACCAGTCGGACCAAAGAAATGTCGATCGGGTCGGGGCAGCCGGTCGAAGCAAAGTGACATGTCGGCCGAGCTGGGGCGGTCGATCGAAGCAAAGTGAAATGTTGACTGGGCCAGGGTGGCCGGTCAAGGCAAAATGCAAAATGTTTCATAAAATGTATGCACATACAATCAAAACACATGATCATGCTGGACATTGAGCCATGCTCGTAATAGCGACATTACCTGGGAAAACCTAGGGTTTGCATTTGGATATGCGGCATAGTCGCTTGCTGCTTTGGTGAGGCATGTGGGGAAGTTCTCCCCGGTGATTCCAAGGAGGAAACTCTTCACAAGGTTGTGAAACGGGTCAATTAGAAAGCTTTTCCCATTTCAAAACTCCTCCCGATTTTGTAAAGCGAGCTAGTTACGAAGCTTTTCTCACTTTGCAAAACCTAGCATCCCAACTTCAAGGAAATTTGGGGAAACCAAAGCAGGGGGAGATTGGGACTCCAATCCGCAGGACATGTGCTAAGGTTCACAACAAAAAAGGAAACACTCGGCTTCACAACGGAGGTATTTGGCCACGTGTGGAAAATTTTAACCGAAAGGCTCGCTCTAGGGAAATCAACGATCCATCACATAGGCACGTCGCTGCGCTGACTTACGCCGACGCACACACCCTGTGCAGACGATCGAATCCACATGCCTACCAAAACTAATCCTAGGGCTAATTAGGAAAGAAAAGATGAAGGGTTTAAGGAAGTATACTGCCGCGTAGGTTGTTCGTAGTCTGACGAAGTCCGAGAGGAGGCTTTCCTAGCAAAGGAGAAGACGCCCACACCTCTTCAAGCAGCTGGACCGTTGTTGTCTGTTGATGGTAGGACACTCCGACGACGTTCCCGACCACTAGGGAGTGAGGGATGACGAGGTGGATTATCTTGTAGGTGGCATGCGCAAATAATGCAAAAGGGAGAGCGTCAAGCTCTGCCCTAGTTTCTGCGTGCGCGGGAGTGAACGTCGGTTGTAGAATGTCGATGGAAGGTTTGCGCGTCGGAGGATGTTTCACCGGCATGAGAGGAAACCTAGGAGAGGTGCTGTGGTTGCGAAGCCCAGAAGGAAGCTCGAAATCTGGAGCTCTGAGTAGGAAGGAGTTTGGCTTGATGAGAACTCGATGCTGACGTGTAAGGAGGCCACACGTGCGACTGACTGAGAGGAGAGGGGGATAGCTAGGGTCACGCGAGAAAATCCTTGAGTAGGAGGCCTTGATGCGAGGAGGAAGACTGCGACAAGGGCTTTCGCCGACAAGTAATGCCGGTCGATGGGGCTCGAGCGCGAGGAGATTAGCCGAAGCAGGATGAAGCGAAGTGACACGATTAGGGCTAGGGCTCAATTGATTCGCGAATCGGGGTAGTCCGTGCGAAGGACGGGGATCACATGTCGATGGGGTTCGAGCGCGAGGAGATTAGCCAAAGCAGGATGAAGCGAAGTGACACGATTAGGGCTAGGGCTCAATTGATTCGCGAATCGGGGTAGTCCGTGCGAAGGAAGGAGATCACATTGGATTAAAAGGGATATTTTTTTAATTTTATTATTATTATATTATTTTATTCATATAAAATTCTCGATTTGCGCATTACTGGTTTGGACGCGACACCGTATTGAAATGGGCATCCTCCAAAGGTAAAATCGACTTTGAGAACGCACTCGCGTGGTTTTTTCCGTCATCCGGGGGTGTCTAGACAACTTCGTCGACGATTGGACTAATTTGAAACAGTTTTTCGTGTGGTGCGGCGAATAATATTCGTCGATCCGATCAGAGTCGTCCGACGTGCAGAATGCCAACCGGTCTTAGCCTATGTGAAAGCTAAAGTCTAGCGGAATAATCCTGGCCGCGTGCCCCTCAACACATGCCAGAGGGTCTCTAACGGATGTCTCGTGCTACAGGAAACAACATATGCACGAAGCATGACTCTGATGCGCTCAGGTGGGCATCGTGACCTCCCATGGCCATGGGAGGCTTTGGATGGACATGTAGTGACTTCTAATCATCAAATTAGACACCAAGCAAGTCTCACATATTGAATGGGCTTTCCAGAGGGAATTTTCTCGGGTAGGGCCAAATCGGCACCAAACCTATCCACTTGCCCCTAACAAGTGCTGGAAGATCTCGGGTGGGTGTGTTGTGCTATCGGTTGCTATGGACTGACCGTGGACCACCACCCTAAGCGATGTAGGTGGATACCCTACACTCATGAAATTAAAAATTGATGCCAACAACCTCATCCCAGCATCAATGCTTCCTAATTGACCAACCTATCAGATGTGACTTGTGGAGTATGAGAAACTACAAAGAAGGCTATGGATTTGATGGTCGTGGACTAGTCCTTTTATCGTATCAATTTTTGAATTGTGCCTTAGAAAGATGGGTTGTGGCACATGCATTGATTGTAGGTATTGAACAAGATTACTATCAAATATTGGCTTTCCATTTTGAGACTGGACGACTCATTGGATTAGTTACACGGAGTTAGAGTTTTTCAATATAGATATGTGTAGTGGATATCATTAGATTCATATGAGGCCTTGGGGTGAGACACAAATTACATTGGTATGAGTGGATGGTCATGTTAATTGGTCTGTCCAGTGCTCCCGAATACTTTTAGAAAGCCAATGAATCAAATTTTTTGAGTTTTCATTGGGAATTTTGTGATTGTGTACTTTGATGATATATGGGTGTATAATTGTTTAGAGGAGGATCACTTGTAGTACTTACGATGTGTTTAGAGTTATTTGGACAAGTTAGCTCTATGGCCATGAGGCAGTGCTATTTTTTGACACTGTAAACATACTTACTAGAATATATAGTATAAGTTTTTGACATCGAGATTTGTCTCGCAAAAGCAAAGCTATTGTGAATTAGCTCAGCATTCAATCATTCACTCAAGTATTTAGTCAATCTCGATCCAATAATATTTATGGACCTTGGGATTAGGGGCTTATAAATAAATATTTTAAGGCATGTAATTTTGATATGTTTTATTGAATAAATTTTAGCTCTTCTAGTTTTCGATCAAGCTGGATATGTGATTACCTAATTCTATAGGAGCCTTCTCCTTCTGTAGATCTGAGGCCTAGATTTTTTTATTTTGATAAGTTCTTTACTCATCTTATTTTCTTCTACATTTTTGTTAGTGGCTTGATTGCATGTGATTTTGTTTGAATTTGACTTTATTAGAAATATTTTGGTGATTAAATTGTAATTGCTCATTGTTTGTATTTCATGAATGCTTTTGGCTGCAAATCAGTAATTTGAATATTGTATTTCTGTTTTAATTCACTTTATATTCTTCCTTCCTTTTCTAATTTTTAGTGTGTTTTTTAATTTTTATTTTGGTTCTAAAAACAAATTAATACCTTTTTAAAGGTATTCCAAATAATTTTCAGTTGTTTGAGCGTTTTTAAAAAAATCATATTTTAACCAAATATGCCGAGCATGTTCTATTTCAGATCAAATCATAAACAAAATAAAGTAGAAGTAACTGATAAAAAATTGGTGATCCCAGACAGCATTTTAGGAATTGAGAGTTTTTTTTTTTGCATATTACTAAATCTTTTTATGTTCTGATAATTGTGTGAAGATTAGCTCTCTGGGGGTCTTTGGTAAACTCATATTGTGCTTTAATCGTTTGCCATATTTTAGGATAAGCAGCTGAAGTCATCCTCTCATAAGAACATTGAGTCAGATATTCTGAGACAGCATATAAAGAAAGAAAAAGAAGCAGCTAAACACGGAAAACACCCATATTATCTAAAGAAATGTCAGTAACTGATTCTTGTGCACTTTTTTCCTTTATGAAGTTTTGATCAAATGTAACACATTTTGAATGTGCAGCTGAAATTCGTGAGAGAAAGCTCATCAAGAAATATGAGGAACTAAAGGTACTTTTTGCAACTTGTAACAATATTTCTATTTTTTATTTATTTGCAATATCATGTCATGAAAAGTATTAGTGCTCTTCACTTCACGATGAACTTACAATTTAATTCCACCAGGATTTTTTTGAAGATTATGCTGGAGAGGGTTTCTCTCTCCATCTTTAATAATTGGATTTCA
>JXCR01147104.1:5323-16821 GCA_002079205.1 Phalaenopsis hybrid cultivar
ATATATATATATATATATATATATATATATATATATTATTTTGTGCCAAATAAGAGCAATCCAATTCTTTACCCTCTTCCGAGTGCATAAAAAACATTGACTAATCCAGAGTTGGTTCCTGATTCCATGGTTTGGCTGGGAGGATATCGGCTGACACTCCAGAGCTCCCACTACTCCCTCCCCTGAGGGTTAACAATCTCACATTAGTTTCCAATCAACTAGACCAAATTGGGGATTTTAATCTGTCACCTTAAAATCTTCAATTTTTCATCCAACAAAATATATTTCCCTATTTATTTTCACCCAACTCCATGAATGAAATACTCTCCTATGAAATCAAATGTGATTCTGTCCTTGTTGTAGAAATCATAGCCCTTTCGGAACATATGTTTCTCAACACATTATACATTTCAATTGGTTAGACTGATAAGTAAATTAAGATCAGATTTCAAATCATCACAAATTATTGACATTTAAAATCATATAAAACAAAATCAATTCTTCATAAAATCATATCTCAAAGTAGGGAGAAAGATAAAGAAGACTACTCAGAATTCATGAGAAGGATATGACAAAACACAGATTTCATATATAAAAATAAGTTTACAAAATAAAAAAATAAAAGACACATCTTATCTCATAATCCTTCCCAAGAAAACTTCTAGAAGTTCTCTCCAAGCCTCTCTCTTTACAAGCACTCTCAATTCTCACTTAAAAGTGTAATGAAAAAGAAATCTCTCACATTCCCTCTCCTCTCACAATCCTTGAGGAAGATCTCTAAGCCCTTGACTTTCTCACTCTCTCTCTCTAACTCTCCTTCTTATCGTCATGCCACACACACCTCAAGCACACACACTCATCTCTTTTATCAAAGGCTACCTCCCTCAAAAAAGAATTCAAAATTCCATCTAAAATTCTGTTAAAAAATCAACTCTTTTGAATTCAGAAGATATGTCCATTGAATCATGAGACGTATCCCTTCATAAAAGAACCTTCTAAAGTGTCTAGATACATTCAATTATGATAAGGTGTGTTTAGAACAAGTGTCCCTTTCTAAAATTTGGGCAAAATTTGTCTCACACCGCCTTAATCTACAAAAAGTCATCTCGGGCGCATCATGCGCCAACTCTCTGTCAAATGACGCATATGATGCCAATCTGACACATCATGCGCCAATTTGCCTAAGACCGCACTATTCTGGGTTTTGGCGGATCTGGTGCCAATTCAGAGCATCATGTGCCAATTTGGTGCATCATGCATCAAAATTCAAAAATTGGTTGTTTTGGCTCCAAATTTCGTCCTTTTTGCTACTTTTGCTCCAAATGCCTAAAATTGATATACCTACAACAAAAACATGAAAATAACCTTCTTTAAAGTGCAATATCACCAAAAATAAACATAAAATATATATTTAAAATAACATATTATTTTGGTGTACCAAAATCCCGGAAACTTAAATGTTTTTTGTCCTCAAGTGACACTTTTACTACATAAAAGCTTATGACTTAAGATAGAGACTAACTTACAATTTCTATACTTTAGTTTAATAAATAAAATAGTAAAATTTAAGAAAAATCTTAAATAAATTAGATTCAAATTCTAAGTTTAAGAATACTTAGTATTCAATTTTTTTAAATTTTAAGATTTTTATGCATTTTTTAAATTTTAAGATTTTTGAATCTTTATTCATTTCAGGAAGAATTGCTATTTATTTTATCAGGGATATTTAGAATATTCAAATGAAAAAGAACTTCATGAAAACTTTACTAATAATGCTACTAATAATCCAATATAAGTTTAGAAAATGTAATAAAGTTTTTTCTTTAAGTTGATTCAAGTGAAACCAATTTTTAATTAGGCATCTGCTCAAGCTTCTCCTCACTTATTTTTCTTTCTTTTCATTTTATTTCTTTCTCTTTCTTCTTCTTCTTTTTTCTTTTTTGGATCTTTTTAATCATTTATTTTCTTTTTCTTTTTCAAGTGAGGATTAGTATATCTGGATAGTCTTTAATAGCTTTGAACTTCACTATTCTCTTCTTAAAGTCAAAACTCCTTACCTTTCTTCACTTTATAAATTCATATTAGTTTATGATTTTCATAAAGTCTCATTCTTTTCTTCTTACATGAAACTCGAAAATTCTTAACATTTCAAAAATATAATTTCCTTTACTTTAAATACAAAGCTTAGTTTATCTTGTCATACCAAATATCTTTAATTTTAGAATTGACCTTCATTATTAAAAATTTTTACCTAAATTTACCATAATATTCATAAACATAAGTATATTCATTTTAAGTTTAATCTTAATATCCCAAGTCATGTTAAATTAATTTTAAAAATATTGTTACTTAAGAAAAAAATGAAATTTAGTTTACTCTTAAAAGAAAATTTTCTTTCCCCAAACTTAAGTTCTTAAGTATTTTAAAAATGTTTTAGCACAAAATTTAGTTTGTGAAAGAAAACAGTAAATGCATGAATATAAAAACTAACATGCAGAGGATTTTTGACTATGAATATGTGCTCAGTTATATTGTAGGTACTAACTTTAAAAATACATACTGGCTTTAAAGTATTAAATGAGACATAATATAATCTAAAAAAATTGTTGAGAATTAAAAAAATAAACAAAAACTAAAAATACTAAAAATGCAGAAAGAAAATCAAAATCTAATGTTATTATTTCAATTTTAAATCCACAACAGAAAATAAAAAGTTTTTTACTATTACAGTTTCACATGCTAACCAAATAACATCCAAACATCAAACTAACAAACAAACAATCAACCAAATAAATAAACTAAAACTAGTTGTAGAGCTCTTAGCTATACTCCGTGCACGATGAACTATAAGAGCACCATCATCTATTGTTTTCATGTTCTGAATGCAATAGTTCAACACAACTCTATCATTCGTTACATCGACCAGTGATTTGTTGATAGTAATTTATCATAAATGAAGTGGTGTCATACCTTTAATTGAATAGTCAACATGGAAGCGGAGAAGTTAACTATCTTATTATTTTAATCCTTTATTCTCCTCTTCCATCAGTCAGAAAGGCAATCACTTCATCAAATGATGAATCATTCATCACGAATGTAGCATATTCGTCAAAAAATACATTCCTCAGCCCATAAAATACATTGATCCTTTCTGCAGTAAATTCAACTTGTTTACCTCTCACAAGGATGTGATTGTCATCAGTGAATCTCAAGTTGACATAAAAATACTGAATCATTGACACATGTTGACCTCACTTTTGGTTGAGGTCTAGTTTCCTTTTTAGTAGCCTAGGGTCTAGCCATAGGAATTTCCTGTTGACTATTCTTAGAGGACTAGAAAAGGAACCCTCACAATTAGAAATTCTAAACTTTTCTCTGCTCAACTTGATGTTGCACATATTGGTCCTAACCTCTAGCACTTAGTAGGTGGGGACAATATGAGGGAGCTCAAGGAGAGTTCCCATAGGTTTGCTTGACCTTATGGTGGACTCTAGGTGCTGGTCTTGAGCTATTGCATGCACTGTCACTCACTTGCACATTACACCTCACTCACAACCCTAAACCCAAACTTATTAACTTTGATCCCTTGATCTTTTGGGAGACTTATGTAGATGGTCCCCAAGACTCATTAGCCCTTGGCTAGGGTTTAGATAAGACCAGTACATAGAGGACCCAAATGGAGATTCCATTGGTACATGGCTCAAATAAGGTGGTTGGTACGTCAATTTCACTAAAATACCTAATTTAGCCTTTTGCCCCCAAAATCTACCCAATTTACCAAAACACCCCCAAACCCTAAGTTTGACCAAAATTCTCTATTTCACCCAAAATGCCAAAATTTGTTTAAAAATCATGTTAAACCATTTGAAACCATCCAATTTGACCAAAAGCTCTCAAAATTTCCAAAAATACCAAAATACCCCCTCAAAATTGTTAAAAGTACCAAAATATCCCCAAAACCAATTTGAACCCTTCAATTAAACTCAATTTGATCAATTTGACCCCATTTGACCAAAAGTCCCAAAATTGCCCTTAAAGGCCGAATTATCCCATTTCACCCCAAATGTCCTCCAATTTTGTTTCAATTTCTCCCAATTTTAATTCTAAACTCAAATTCATAATGAAAAAACTCAATTTAAACCAAATACTAACCACCCAATTGACCCATGCTTTGAGTTTACAATGGCTAAGGTGTGGCTAGGTAGAGTTTGGTCACGTCTCAGCTCAGGGAGGTCAGGGGGTGGCTAATTATGATTAACTCCCAAGGGTAAGAAATGATGGCAAAAATATATCAAGTTTATGCCAAATATGAGTGAAATCCCTTAAATCAAGGGACCATTGGTCCATAACTCATCTAGGGTGGGCTAAGTGAGTCTAGCCTAGTCATTAGGGTCCAGAAGTTGGCCGTAGAAGCTTTGGCTTGATGAATTTGGTATGTCTTGGTCAATTTTTGTGCATTGATTCAATTTGGGTCAAATTGGCTTGAAGTTGGGTTTGGGTTGGGCTAGCCATGAAATTGGACTCAATTAATTAATCAAAGTGGTGTAGATGATTGTCACAAAGGTTTAGAAAAGATTTTGAGAGATTTTAAATTGATTTGGAAGTTTAATGTGAAGAATTTGGGACATTTGGTCAATTTTGGGATGTTGGGTTAGACTTAGGTTATGGTTAGGCTAGAGTTGGTCTAAGTCCAAATTGAGGGTTCAAAATAGTCTAGGTGGATATTATGAAGAGTTCTCAACATTAATTGGGTGTCAATTTTTGGATTTGGGCATTCAATTTGGTGACATTTGGAGATATGGCTAATTTGGGGCAAAATTGGGGGTTTTGGATTTGGGTGAAATTGGGCTTAAAGGAGCCCATTTGGCCAAAACCAAAATTTAAAGTCACCTTTGCTGGCTAAGCTTGATTGGTAGTTAGGGCCTTTCTTCCCTCCACCTAGGCAACACCCTGTCCACCTCAGCTTGGCTTTAGAGCCTATTTTATTTAAACCATGCCCTCCATGATCATGGGAGAGAGTTAGTAAAATCCTTGGGGAAACTCTATTAAATTGCTTCCAGAGACTCTCTAAGAACTCATCAGCTCTATCTTATTATTTTTCCCCTCTGGTTCCTAATGTGAGAGCTCAATTTTGTGTTCAAAATTTCAACCCAAACCAAGACATATTTCTCTACACCTCCACAGTCCACCAAAGTTCAATTAACTGTGCGCACACCATCACCATAGTGAGAGGAGTTCATTCCCCATGCAAGCCCCATCATAGAGAGCCATGGCATAGACTTTGATCAACACCTAAAATTGGTCTTGCTTGAAAAAAAACTTATAAAATTCACCACAGCACATGACTTCATGTGGAGGTTCATTGGACCCAATCAAACTTACTATAATTCTCTTAGACAAAGGTATTGAGTCTCAACTCTAAACCATGCTTCATTTGATTCTCTATACATATTTACAGTAATTCATACCATATAATCCGTATAGATATGCTCGTCTCGAGTAGATGAAGGTGTAGGAACAAACCCAAAGTGATTTGGTTGAGTCTAGCTCCAGATTGTAAGGTTTTAGTGTGAATGACTTACAGGTTAGGTCATTTAGGGACGATTAACTAATGCAGTCCGATCGCACATTTATCTAATGAACAGTTGTGATGGAGCCGGACGAGCGAATGGAATGAAAGGCGGGTTGACAAGGCGGCTACGTGGTTGCGACGTCAAATAGCAGAGGGCCGCGTGGAGACTTTGGAGTGCTGAGGTTGAGGTAGCTTCGCTTGTTTAAGTAGAAAAATTTGGATTTCCTTGAGTTATTTAAATACCAGAACTTCAAAAATTCATATCTTTGCATAGAGAAATCATAAAAATAAATTAAAAATACCCTCTTGCTTAGTGAACAGAGGAGAATAATGTGGATGAAAAATAAAAATTATTTGCTTACTTTTTTATTTTTAATTATTTAAATACTCTCTGTGGTATCTCAATTCATCATTACTAAGCATTGCTCACCATAGCATGAAATTTTGAGGTATTGTTCCTCATGACAGAGGCTATGTTATCTAATTTTTCCAAGGTCAGAGGATTTCTCTGTGCTTCTAACAGTAATTTTCAAGCTAAGATGATTATTTTGGCATAACTTAATTATATAAATTAAAAATATCACTTGGAAAATTATGGGATAACTTTTAGTAGGTTTCTTTTAGTCGAGGAAGTCTAAGCAAATTATCATAATGACTTGAATAATTTTGTGAATTTCTATAATTAATTAAGTGTATATATCTTGTATTAATTTATCTAAATTACATATTCATAAAAAATTAACAAAATAAATTCCACATCGTGTGTAAGAATCATGTTAATCCTTTGTAAAAATTTGAAAATTATTTGATTAAGTTTGAGCATTAAAGTTGATTTTTAAGAAACATTGTATTTACGTACAAAAATAACCATATTAAATTAAATATAATTAAGAAAATTATGAAAAGTGGTTTTCTGAGTTCCTTGTGATCAGGAGCACTTAGGAAAAATAAAAATCAAATTTGATAAAATACTTTATTTTTTAGCTCTATTTTGAATTAAAATTAATTTAAAATAATTTAAAATTTTCAAAAATACAAAAAATATTTTAGAATATTTCTAATGGTTCCTCGATCACTTGGGACTCAATAAAATATTTTTTCCAATTTTTCTAAGCTAAAAATAAATTTTCAAAAAGCTTAAAAATGTATTTCCCTTATTTTCTCATTATAATAATTATAATAAATAAATTAAAAATCATAAAAATATAAAACTTGTTTCTCTGAGTTCTTTAGACTTAGAGGGTTTAATAAAAATGTAAAAAATAATTTTTTAGTAATTAAAACATATTTTAATTTTAATTAAATCATAAAAAAACCAATAAATAATTGTAAAATTAAATTAAAACTTAATTTAGAAGATCATAACATTTTGCTCAAATGTTTTCTCTTACCTAAAGGAACCTCTAATACTTTTCTCATAAACTAAAAGCTTTACGTTGATCATTTAAATAAAGAAAAAAATCCTATTTTCTAACTTAAAATAATTATTTAAATTAAAATCTCAAAAAAACCATATTTTTCTCCTTTGATGTTTTAATTACTCTATGGATAGGTTACTCTAAAATCTCTTAAGTTACTTGAATTATGCTTCATGAGTTNCTAAGTGTTTTCTCTGACCCAAGGGAACCTCTAATACTTTTCTCATAAACTAAAAGCTTTACTTTGATCATTTAGATAAAGAAAAAAAATCCTATTTTCTAACTTTAAATAATTATTTAAATTAAAATATGAAAAACCACATTTTTTCTCCTGTGATGTTTTAATTACTCTATGGATAGGTTACTCTAAAATCTCTTAAGTTACTTGAATTATGCTTCATGAGTTATGATGTGAAGAGCCCCAAAGGTAAAGTGGTTATTCTGTATTTTGGTTCCTTAATCAAAATTTAGGATTAATTCAAAGGGAAAATGGGTAATTTTTATCCTAACGAATATGTTTGGATGATTGAAACATAATGGGTAAAAGGTAGAAACCAACTTGCCACCTTCCCATGATNCTCAAGGGTAAAGTGGTTATTCTGTATTTTGGTTCCTTAATCAAAATTTAGGATTAATCCAAAGGGAAAATGGATAATTTTTATCCTAACGAATATGTTTGGATGATTGAAATATAATGGGTAAAAGGTAGAAACCAACTTGCCACCTTCCCATGATCAGAAAAAAAAAATGTTTAATTGAGTACCCAGTCCTCGGGACCATTAAAATGTCAAAGTTTACCGAGTAATGGGGTAATTTTAATTTGACCTGGAATGATTAGNCAGAAAAAAAAATGTTTAATTGAGTACCCTGTCCTCGGGACCATTAAAATGTCAAAGTTTACCGAGTAATGGGGTAATTTTAATTTGACCTGGAATGATTAGTAGAGCAATATTATAAGTTCAAAATGAACTCAAATGTTTCAAGGGATCTTTAAAGCAGTTCAGGGTCATTCTCCGAACACTTTATAATCTCTTGAATATTTTGAAGGACAAATTGAACTAGCTATATCTTATTCTAAAATCATCCATTATCTTTCAAGACTCAATAAGTCATACTTGGGGTTTGTTAGTTATACCTTCAACTGCTCAAAACTTGCATATCTTACTTTGTCCCCTACAAAAATACATAAATGTTGCAAAAGACTAACATTTCTGCTGGAATGCTGAGAAGATGACGGGTATGTTATTATAATGTTATTTCATTTCTGTCATCTTACTTTCTGCAAATATTGTAAACTTCTTTGTTGAGTACCTTACTTCACTTGCAAAATCAAAACAAATTTTTCAAAAATTAANAGCTGGAATGCTGAGAAGATGACGGGTATGCTATTATAATGTTATTTCATTTCTGTCATCTTACTTTTTTCAAATATTGTAAACTTCTTTGTTGAGTACCTTACTTCACTTGCAAAATCAAAACAAATTTTTCAAAAATTAATCAAAATTTTCAAAAATAAACATTTAATTGTTTAAAAGGTAACCATAAATCCTTTGAAATTTCACTATACTTAAAACGTCCTTTTGAATTTATGGGAGTCCCTTGGAGGAGGTAACCCACGGTTGCTAACGATATCTCCCCAGTTTAAATGGGTTTCAAAACTAGTTTAATCTAAGAAAATTAAAAAGAAAATAGNTCTTTTGAATTTATGGGAGTCCCTTGGAGGAGGTAACCCACGGCTGCTAACGATATCTCCCCAGTTTAAATGGGTTTCAAAACTAGTTTAATCTAAGAAAATTAAAAAGAAAATAGTGATACCAAAATGAGGGAACGATGGGATCTTAACCAGTATCGCTCTAATCAACTTTAACCCCCCCATAATAACCATAACCTTAGGAAACATTTCATTTGACATCAAAACTTGACACATTAGAAAACTTGACCTCTAAACCTAATACTTTTCTTAATCTTTACGATTTGACACTTCTAAACTTAAAATTGTTACGACAAGGAGCTTGGAGCTAGCATTGTGAGTAGCACAACCATCTCCAACAACAAAACATGTCTACACCAGCTAAACCNGTCGCTCTAATCAACTTTAACCCCCCCATAATAACCATAACCTTAGGAAACATTTCATTTGAAATCAAAACTTGACACATTAGAAAACTTGACCTCTAAACCTAATACTTTTCTCAATCTTTACAATTTGACACTTCTAAACTTAAAATTGTTACGACGAGGAGCTTGGAGCTAGCATTGTGAGTAGCACAACCATCTCCAACAACAAAACATGTCTACACCAGCTAAACCNGTAATTTTTATCCTAACGAATATGTTTGGATAACTGAAACATAATGGGTAAGAGATAGAAACCAACTTGCCACCTTCCCATGATCAGAATAAAATTATGAATTTTCTAAATCATCAAAATTTGGAAGTTAATCAAAATCAAATAGTTTCCAAATGATGGGCTTAAATAAGGGAGATGATGTTTTACTTATGATTAAGTCCACAATTAATGATGATCTGACTTCTTTTAATCAGAATCCACATCACCTAAATCAAAATTCTAAACCTTTGTTAATCTTCTTCCCATTAGGTTAAAGGGCATGGTAGTGATCTAGGCTTGATATTTAATTCATGTGATGGGGTTTAGAGGCAAATATGGCTAATGATTAGCGGTGGGTACAAAGATCCTTAATGACTGAACTTGCCTTAGGGGCTTCCGCCTACACAACTTTTATGTGAAATATCAACTATTTAATTGAGTACCCTGTCTTTGGTATGATTAAAATGTCAAAGTTTACCGAGTAATGGGGTAATTTTAATTTGACTTGGAATGATTAGTAGAGCAATATGATAAGTTCAAAATGAACTCAAATGTTTCAAGGGATCTTTAAAGCAGTTCAGGGTCATTCTTCGAACACTTTATAATCTCTTGAATATTTTGAAGGACAAATTGAACTAGCTATATCTTATTCTAAAATCATCCATTATCTTTCAGAACTCAATAAGTCATACTTGGGTTTTGTTAGTTATACCTTCAATTGCTCAAAACTTGAATATCTTACTTTGTCCCCTAAAAAAATACATGAATGTTGCAAAAGACTAACATTTCAGCTGGAATGCTGAGAAGACGACAGGTATGTTATTATAGTGTTATTTCATTTCTGTCATCTTACTTTCTGCAAATATTGTAAACTTCTTGGTTGTGTACCTTACTTCACTTGCAAAATCAAAACAAATTTTTCAAAAATTAATTAACATTTTCACAAACAAACATTTAATTTTTTAAAAGGTAACCATAAATCCTTTGAAATTTCACTATACTTAAAACGTCTTTTTGAATTTATGGGAGTCCCTTAGAGGAGGTAACCCACAGTTGCTAACGAGATCTCCCCGGTTTAAATGGGTTTCACAACTAGTTTAAGCTAAGTAAATTAAAAAGAAAATAGTGATACCAAAATGAGGGAACCATGGGATCTTAACTAGTGTCGCTCTAATCAACTTTAACCCCCAATATTAACCATAAACTTAGGAAAAATTTTATTTGACATCAAAACTTGACACATTTGAAAACTTGACCTCTAAACCTAATAATTTTTTCAATCTTGACAATTTGACACTTCTAAACTTAAACTTGCTACGGCAAGGAGCTTGAAGCTAGCATTGTGAGTAACACAACTATCTCCAACAACAAAACATGTCTACACCAGCTAAACAACTTAGAATTAAACAACCAAGCCATAGGATTTCAAGTTTATTTGCCTAGTGCGATATAAATCCTCAAATTATCTTTAGGCCTTTGTATATCCCTACTTTACAATTTAAGCGATAACCTATTTTAGGATTCTGAGGTTGTCGTTCGTTATGACCTAAATCCTCACATTTTCCAGGCTATTTGTGTGATCATTTCACATTGATATAAGCCTTAATCAATAAAATTGGCGGGACAAAACATTTAAATATTTTTTCTTCTAAATTGAATTCTAAGAGTAGGATAGCTTGGGAAGTCATTGAGGTTCTCCTCAAGAATCGTGATATCCCTAGTTCTTCTGGCTTTGGATTTCAAAATAAATGTTCCAAATTTGATCCATTCCCTTTTCACACCTCTTTGTCAGACCTTTTGAAAAGTTTTATTCCTTCGAAATTCTTGAAGACAATATCCCCTGATTTTTATCGAGAGTTTTCTTAGGTGACTTTAGTTATCTAAGAAGTAATTAACTATAAGGGCTTGCCTTTATAGGAAATTTTAACAAACCCAACCTAATATAAACCTTATTTTATTATTTGTATTAAATAGGGAAACTTATCGGCTTATAATAAAAATAGTTTCGCAGACCAAACAGATGCCATATATTTCTTAGTTCATTTTATTGAGCCTCACTATTAAGTCGTGTCTGTATCTTTTGAGATAGATACATAGCTTGAGGTGCAGTACTCTTTCATCTAAACTTTGAAAGATATGAGATCAGTTTGATTTCATATTTTTCTATATATATATATAT
>JXCR01147105.1:14913-28279 GCA_002079205.1 Phalaenopsis hybrid cultivar
GAACATATTGGGTGGCAACTTAAGATGCAATTCAGCCATACCAGTTATGTAGAGGAAGTGGATAAGGCAATGTTCCTTAAGAAAAAGTGGATCGAAGATGATAGTATTAGAGCTCATCACCACCGTCCATTTTATCAACTATATATTCCTGGAGAGACTACTGAGAGACAAGAATTTGTTCCTTCTAATGAAAAGTGGCAGTAAGTTAAGTGTTAGAAGATATGTGTTTGGAGTCATGTTTTTAAGTGTGTTAGTGTTTATGTCTTGTGTTTAGTGTTTGTGTCACTTGTGTTTAATTGTAAATGTGTGTTAAGTGTTTTGTACTTAGGAAAATTTTCTCATCCAAGACTATTTGGAGAGAGAAATAAGTGTTAAATGTGTTTGTACTTGTTTGTGAATTAATATAAGTTTATTTTTTATGAAATTTGTGTTATTTTTAGCCTCAAATTGAAATAATTATTATGGAGAATTTTGAGAGAGAAGGGAGTTATAGGAAGTAAAAAATAGTCATTTATGTGCTATGAGGCCATTTAGGGGTGGTTTACTTAGGCTAATAGTGCATTTTACTTAAAAAAATAAAAATTTCAAAAATTGTGCACTGGCGTCTAAGTGCCACATCTCGCGCTTAAGCGCGATCCAACCCGAGAGGCAGGCGCCTAAGCGCCACTTACCCGCGCTTAAGTGCCGGTTCACGAAAACTGGTTCACAAACGGTTAAAAGTGAATTTTTGGTCCGAAAATGCCATTTTTAATGCCTCCTATCGTCTTCCCCAACTCGANCGACTTGGCAGTTTCTAGTCGTGCCTAGAAGTTATGAGCGGGAATTAGACCTATAAATAAAAGGGGTTTGTGAAGGAACTTCACCCCAGATTATTTATAACCTTAAAAGTCTAAGAGAGAGAAAATGTCTTCATGAGAGATGGATTTGAAGAAGAAGGAAGAAGCCATGAGGAAGAATTTCATTAGTCAAAGTGCACAGGAGATGTATAACGGTTTCTTAGCCGTCAGTATTGAAGGGATATCGAAGAAGATCAACTAGATGGAGAATATTATATCTGTATTAGAGACTAAGGTGCTTGAATTACATGCTCATCTAGNCAGTATTGAAGGGATATTGAAGAAGATCAACTAAATGGAGACTATTATATCTGTATTAGAGACTAAGGTGCTTGAATTGCATGCTCATCTAGAACATATTGGGTGGCAACTTAAGATGCAATTCAGCCATACCAGTTATGTAGAGGAAGTGGATAAGGCAATGTTCCTTAAGAAAAAGTGGATTGAAGATGATAGTATTAGAGCTCATCACCACCGTCCATTTTATCAACTATATATTCCTGGAGAGACTACTGAGAGACAAGAATTTGTTCCTTCTAATGAAAAGTGGCAGTAAGCTAAGTGTTAGGATATATGTGTTTGGAGTCATGTTTTTAAGTGTGTTAGTGTTTATGTCTTGTGTTTAGTGTTTGTGTCNTTTAAAGTTATTTTTGGAATTTATCAAATTTGTAGAATAGCACCAAGAATAAAAAGAAGCAAAAGAAAGAGCTCATTTGATTCGAGCAAATTTGTCAGTTCAAAAGCTCAGGATTGACATAGTGACACTCTACAGTCACGAAAATTGTTTCAGGAGAGATGTTTTAAGAGTCCAGGTGGAGAAGTGGAAGACCTGATAGTCTGTCGATAGTGGGAACAATGTTTTTGTTTCTCTGTTGTTGCTGTAATTTCTGTTGTATGGGAGTTTTATGCAAATCTCCCAGAGGCTGAGGACGATTGAGTTATGGTTTGAGGGAAGTTGGTACCTTTTAATCTAGAGTTAATCAACTTGTTTTACCATTTACCTCCAAAGACTTTGTGTTTTTATGCAAATTATAATCCTACGGAAGCATAATTAGACGAGATTAATCTTATTTGACTGTTGGAAGAGGACTTTGGAAGATTACAAATGAGAGGAGAGTAAATTTTCTAATGTTAAAGTTGTGTGCACCATCAAAGACTTGGCATTATTTTATCTCTGCTCGTCTGCTTCCTACAAATAATCTCAGTGAAGTGACCAGAGAGAGAACAACATTGTATTTTTGTATTCAAGAGGGAAAGCCCATCAACATGGGGCTTTGATCTATCACACTATCATCAGTTCAGTTGATGCTGCTACTACTACAGGTATGGGATTTACTACCTTGATATTTTCTTTAAGAGAGCAGTCTGAAGTAAAGTATGATAGTTGGGAGGAAGTTCTGTTGCCTCTGAAGCCCATTACAAAAGTGAATGTGAAGACTTATTCAGAGCATTTGATTTTTGGCTGGAGAGGAGGATTTTTCAGGAGCTATGGATTATAGACGTCTGTTGCATCTACCTCTGCTGCATCTTCATCAAGACCATTATTGACCTCACTTTTGGTTGAGGTTTAGTTTGTCCTCTTTAGTAGCCTAAGGTCTAGCGATAGGACTTTCCTTTTGACTATTCTAAGAAAACTAGACAAGGAATTCTCACCATTAGAAATTCTACACTCTTCGTTACTCAACTTAAAGTTCCACATATTGTCCTAACCTCTAGCACTTAGTAGGTGGGGTCACTATGAGAGAACTCAAGGTGAGTTACCCTTAGGACTACTAGACCTTAGGGTTGACCATGGTTGTTGGTTTATGGGTAAATTCACTCACTTGCAATCACTTACACTCACAATCACTCACTACCTTTAACCCAAAATTTCTACGCTTTGGTCCCTTGATACTTTTGGGAGACTCATGTAGGTGGTCCCCTAAACCCATTAGCCCTAGGCTAGGGNGTCACTCACTTGCAATCACTTACACTCACAATCACTCACTACCTTTAACCCAAAATTTCTAGGCTTTGGTCCCTTGATACTTTTGGGAGACTCATGTAGGTGGTCCCCTAAACCCATTAGCCCTAGGCTAGGGTTTAGCTAAGAACACTACATAGAGGACCTAAAATGGGTTTTCTATTGTTCCATGGCTTATTAATGGTGGTTGGCACTCCAACTCTACCAAGATACCCAACTTAGGCTTTTGCCCATAAACCCCCCCCCTAAATTACCTAGATACCATTGGGACCCCAAATTTGGCAAGAATTTCAAAATCTACCCAAAATACTCAACTTGATTAAAAAATCAATTCAAACACCTTGAAAACACCCAAACTACCCAAAATCACCAAAATTGGCCAAATTACCAAAATGCCCCCTCTTAAGCCCCAAATTCCAAAAATTCCAAAAAATCCCAAAAATTTCCAAAACCTTCCAAATATTTCCAATTTCATTTTTCTCAACTATCACANTCCTAGGCCCCAAATTCCAAAAATTCTAACAAATCCCAAAAATTTCCAAAACCTTCCAAATATTTCCAATTTCATTTTTCTCAACTATCACATGACCCAATTCGGCCAATTTGACCATCTTTGACCAAAACCCCCGAATTACCCTTTAAAGGCCCACATTTTCCCCAAATTACCCTAAGTGTCTATCCAATTGATCTCAATTTACCCCAATTTTAGTTTTAAACTCAAATTCAAGATTGATGTGACCAATCTAGACTAAGTCCAAGCTCAATTGGTCCATGATTTGAAGCCATTTTTGAGCTAAACCAGAAACCCAATTTTGGCCTTATGACTTGGTTCCACCAAATTGAACCCATGGCCTACTCNCAAGTGTCTATCCAATTGATCTCAATTTACCCCAATTTCAGTTTTAAACTCAAATTCAAGCTTGATGTGACCAATCTAGACCAAGTCCAAGCTCAATTGGTCCATGATTTGAAGCCAATTTTGAGCTAAACCAAAAACCCAATTTTGGCCTTATGACTTGGTTCCACCAAATTGAACCCATGGCCTACTCCATTGGCCACAATTTGTGTTGAAAAACTTTCATAACAACCCTATACATCAAATATCACCTTTAATTGGCCTTGGTGAGACCTCAATTTCATTTGATTTCAACATAAGTCCAAAAGCCCCAAAATTGCCCCAAATTGGCCATGTCTTAAAATCACACCAAATTGAGGGTCTTAACCTCAAAATTTCCACTCCATCCCTTCATGAAAAATCTCCACAACACCTCCCTTGATCATTTAAACCACTTCAACCCTTACCAAAACATAGCATGTTCTTCACTATGCTTCGATCACTTGAACCCACATTGAACCTATGCATTAAAGATGGCCTAACCACCCCAAGGTCATCAAATTAACTCCACCTCAGCCATTGGTTAGACCCTAAGACTGAGCCAAACCCCATCTAACCACCTAAACTATGCCATGGACCAAAATTCCTCCAAATTAAGGGATCTTATTTCCAAAAATTCACATGCTTAAGATACCCTTTCCAAAACTAAACCCCATTACATTAAATTGCTTTGATAGATTCCCCTGGATGCCTTGAGCTCCTAGCCACCTCCCTCTGCCATGGTCGGCCGGCCTAGTCCCTGGAGGAGCTCAAAATCGAGAGCCACCCCATGGAACTTCACCCAAATCAAACCTAGAGGCCAGCTCAGCCAAATCAAGTTGTAGAGCTCCTCTGCCCTCCACTTAAGCACCACAATGCACCTAAACATTTTCCCTGAGAGCCACCCCATGGCCATTTTTATAAAAACTCACCTCCACGGCCATGGAGGTAGTGCNCCTGGAGGAGCTCAAAATCGAGAGCCACCCCATGGAACTTCACCCAAATCAAACCTAGAGGCCAGCTCAGCCAAATCAAGTTCCTCTGCCCTCCACTTAAGCACCACAATGCACCTAAACATTTGCCCTGAGAGCCACCCCATGGCCATTTTTATAAAAATTCACCTCCACAGCCATGGAGGTAGTGCTAAAAATTTCTTAAAGAGAGCCCCCCAAACTTCTCACAGAGCTTCACTCAGATTCCCATAGTGCAATCCAACCCTCTTCCCCTACTAAATTCCACTATGGAAACTCAATTTTGAGCTCAAACATTTGTCAAAAACCAGGACAGAGCTCATTACACTTCCACAGTCCACCAAACTTCAATCACTGGTGCACACACCNGAGGTAGTGCTAAAAAATTTCTTAAAGAGAGCCCCCCAAACTTCTCACAGAGCTTCACTCAGATTCCCTTAGTGCAATCCAACCCTCTTCCCCCACTAAATTCCACTATGGAAACTCAATTTTGAGCTCAAACCTTTGTCAAAAACCAGGACAGAGCTCATTACACTTCCACAGTCCACCAAACTTCAATCACTGGTGCACACACCTTCACAACCAAGAAAGAAGCCAAAGTACCATAAAATCCCCCTCTGAAATAGCCTCTACAATAGCTCAAGACCAACACCCAAATCTGGCCATGATCGAAATTATACCTAAACATTTAACCAAGACTAGAGACTTAATCCCTAACCTCCTTGGACCCCAAAGAACGTGCCGACAGCCTTTGATTGAAGCTTCACTTCTCAAAGCCTAGGTATAAAACTTTTCCTCCTCCATAGCCTATTTTGATTTCCCATTTAATTACGCTTAATTTAATTGCATGATTACCTTACAGATATGTTCGTCTCACTTAGATGAGTCCATAGAATCAAACCCGAGGTGATTTGGTTGAGTCTAGGCTAAGATCTTAAGGTTTTATTGTGGACGATCACGGGATCACTGTATCTGGGACGATGGCGGGGAGCCTTCCGATCGTGTGTGTGTCAGATGGATGGAAGAGATCGAGCCGATCAGTGCTTCCATACATGAACCGCTGGCCGAGTCAGCACTAGGTGGACGGCGGTGCCAAATAGGAGCACGCCACATGGAGCTTCGGAGTGCCGTAGGTTGATGTGGCACCGCGCGTTTAAATAGATAAATAGGGATTTAATTAATTCATAAAATTACCCCTAACTTAAAAAATTCTTATCTTGGTGTAGAAAAATCACAAAAATAAAATAAAAATGCCCCCTTGCTCGGTGAACAGAGGAGAATAATGTGGAAATAATTTTAAGTCCATGTGATGCATATTTTATTTTTAATTAATTAAANCATAGCCTCTATAATAGCTCAAGACCAACACCCAAATCTGGCCATGATTGAAATCATACCTAAACATTTAACCAAGACTAGAGACTCAATCCCTAACCTCCTTGGACCCCAAAGAACGTGCCGACAGCCTTTGATTGAAGCTTCACTTCTCAAAGCCTAGGTATAAAACTTTTCCTCCTCCATAGCCTATTTTGATTTCCCATTTAATTACGCTTAATTTAATTGCATGATTACCTTACAGATATGTTCGTCTCACTTAGATGAGTCCATAGAATCAAACCCGATGTGATTTGGTTGATTCTATGCTAAGATCTTAAGGTTTTAGTGTGGACGATCACGGGATCACTGTATCTGGGATGATGGTGGGGAGCCTTCCGATCGCGTGTGTATCAGATAGATGGAAGAGATCGAGCCGATCAGTGCTTCCATACATGAACCGCTGGCCGAGTCAGCACTGGGTGGACGGCGGTGTCAAATAGGAGCACGCCACATGGAGCTTCGGAGTCGCTGTAGGTTGATGTGGCACCGCGCGTTTAAATAAATAAATAGGGATTTAATTAATTCATAAAATTACCCCTAACTTAAAAAATTCTTATCTTGGTGTAGAAAAATCACAAAAATAAAATAAAAATGCCCCTTGCTCAGTGAACAGAGGAGAATAATGTGGAAATAATTTTAAGTCCATGTGATGCATATTTTATATTTAATTAATTAAACACTCATTTGAATGTTTTGAATCTCCATGCATGTAGTAATATCACCATGGCTTGAAATTTTAGCATGTTGTTGCCTCAGTCTTACGAAACATTCCCTGATTTTTCCAAAGTCAGAGGAGAACCCTAGACAAAGAATCGTGTTTTCCAAGTTTATATGCATTATTGGGTTAAATTAATCATGGAAATTAGCATGTTGCTTAGAAAATCCAAGAAAATTTTGGAAGGTTTACTATGACCAGAGAACCCTTATAAAAATATCTCATGGGCCAAGTCATTCAAATACACCTATTCTTCACAAACTCTAAATCACTAAAATAATTAACTTTGAAAAATAGAAAACAAAATGACTTGATTTTTTTATCTCCACTATTTTTTAGGATCCAGAAAACTCACAATAAAAGTTTCAAAGCATTTTGAGTCCATTTGATGGCCTAAATTGAATTTTCAAGTTAAATATCTTTTTTAGCACTTAAATGATTTTAAAAAAATCAAAATAAAACTCAATCATTTATAAAAACTTGTTTTTTTCATTCTCTCTGATTAGGGATATTTTATAAAAATAAAAACTTGATTTTTAACCTATTTTGAATATTTAAATAATTAAAAATCCATAAAAATCATAAAAATAATAAAATTCATGGAAATGTTCTAAATTTCTTCCTAAGCATTTACAAATAATTAAAATATTTTTCCTAATTTTTTAAAAAAAGATACTGAATTTTAAAGCTTAAAAATAATTTTTAAAGCCTAAAAATAAGTTTTCACTAAAATAATTCCAATAAATCAAATAAAATTTAGAAAAATATAAAATTGTCTCCTCTGAGTTCTCTGACCTCTGGAAGACTTTTCAAAAAATAAAACTTAATTTTCCCCATTTAATATATTTTATATTTAATAAATACCCCAGAAATTAAAATAATTCTTAAAATTCAAATAAAACTAAAAAAATAATNGGAAACATTCCCTGATTTTTCCAAAGTCAGAGGAGAACCCTAGACAGAGAATCATGTTTTTCAAGTTTATATGCATTATTGGGTTAAATTAATCATGGAAATTAGCATGTTGCTTAGAAAATCCAAGAAAATTTTGGAAGGTTTACTATGACCAGAGAACCCTTATAAAAATATCTCATGGGCCAAGTCATTCAAATACACCTATTCTTCACAAACTCTAAATCACTAAAATAATTAACTTTAAAAAATACAAAACAAAATGACTTGATTTTTTATCTCCACTATTTTTTAGGATCCAAAAAACTCACCATAAAAGTTTCAAAGCATTTTGAGTCCATTTGATGGCCTAAATTGAATTTTCAAGTTAAATATCTTTTTTCGCACTTAAATGATTTTAAAAAAATCAAAATAAAACTCAAACATTTATAAAAACTTGTTTTTTTCATTCTCTGTGATTAGGGATATTTTATAAAAATAAAATGGATTTAAAAATAAAAACTTGATTTTTAACCTATTTTGAATATTTAAATAATTAAAAATCCATAAAAATCATAAAAATAATAAAATTCATGGAAATGTTCTAAATTGCTTCCTAAGCATTTACAAATAATTAAAATATTTTTCCTAATTTTTTAAAAAACGATACTGAATTTTAAAGCTTAAAAATAATTTTTAAAGGCTAAAAATAAGTTTTCACTAAAATAATTCCAATAAATCAAATAAAATTTAGAAAAATATAAAATTATCTCCTCTGAGTTCTCTGACCTCTGGAAGACTTTTCAAAAAAATAAAACTTAATTTTCCCCATTTAAAATATTTTATATTTAATAAATACCCCAGAAATTAAAATAATTCTTAAAATTCAATAAAATCTAAAAAAATAATGAAATTTGGTCCAAAATCTTCCCTAGTTTAATTCTACCTCTAATAAAAATTTCAAGGAATTAGCATTTACCTTGGTTAAGTTAGGAATCTTCTTTGAAAAGTCCTATTTTTGCATGTAAATAATTATTTAAAATAAATTAAATTTTGAAAAATCACATTTTCTCCTTTGATGTCTTAATTGACCCATGAAGGGTTGGATAAAAATTTCAAAGTCATTTGAATTGAATTTAACAAATTATGAAGTGTTAGAGCCTTAGGATGTAATTTTGGAAATTTAGCCTTAATTAACATTTAGGCTTAATTTAAAGAGTGAAATTGGTAATCTGATCTTAATTTGGATGTTTGAAACATAAGGGGTTAATTGATAAATATCAACCTCACTTCCCAATTGAAAAGATAGGTTAATAAATTTCTAAATTGTTAAAATTTTGAAGTTTATTTAAATAAAATGAACTTAAGACTTAGGGGTATGACTTTTNGATCTTAGTTTGGATGTTTGAAACATAAGGGGTTAATTGATAAATATCAACCTCTCTTCCCAATTGAAAAGATAGGTTAAAAAATTTCTAAATTGTTAAAATTTTGAAGTTTATTTAAATAAAATGAACTTAAGACTTAGGGGTATGACTTTTGAAGTTAGTAATTAATCAATTTAGTACCCCTATTTTGATTTTCAAACAATATTCAAATCATGAATTATGACCACCTAAAGCTTAATCTTTCAAAACTAATTAAGACACTCACCTAGGTCTTAAGGGCTTAGTAGTGACTTAGGCTAAATCAAGGATTTGAAAAGTAAATATCAATTAAAACTAAGACGTCTTTCAAACACTACAAGCCTAATTAGGACTATGATTAGAAAAGTAAACATCATTGAAAATTAAAACATCTTTCAAACACTACAAGCCCAATTAGCCTGGGTCTTAAGGGCTTAGTAGTGACTTAGGCTAAATCAAGTTTCATTTAAATGAGGATTAGAAAAGTCTTAAGGGCTTAGTAGTGACTTAGGCTAAATCAAGTTTCATTTAAATGAGGATTAGAAAAAGTTTTAAGGGCTTAATAGTGACTTAGGCTAAATCAAGTTTCATTTAAATGAGGATTAGAAAAGTAGCATCATTGAAATTTAAAACATCTTTCAAATATTACAAGCCTAATTAGGACCAAAATTTGGTTAAATGTTCCAATAACACTAACTTACCTCTTTAAGGGTCTTCACCCACATAATATTCTAAATTAAATTACAAATGATAATTACCCTATTCTTAGGGATGATTGAGACATCAATGTTCATTGAGCATTAGAGTGTTTATAGGATGAATTATTAAACAATATAATAAGTTTAAAAGAGCTTGGGACTTTCCACCAGGTAGCGAGAGAGTAGCACGGACCTGCTTCTTTCTCTAGATCTGTTGGTTACCTCAGAGATATACTAAACTTAATATATTTCACTTAGCAACATCATCCTTAATTAAACTCCTAGGGACCCNGATATACTAAACTTAATATATTTCACTTAGCAACATCATCCTTAATTAAACTCCTAGGGACCCACCAAGATATGACATAGGATTAGGTAGGTCGTCAAAATTTTACTTCCCTGTTTCATATAAACTGCCTTAACATGCCTTTTGAGTTTCAGGTGATGGAACGAGAAGACTCACCAAGTACGCTTTTACAGTTTTTAGCATTGTCTTTCTTATACTTTCATACTGTACTTTTATACCTGCAAATTNCCACCAAGTACGCTTTTACAGTTTTTAACATTGTCTTTCTTGTACTTTCATACTGTACTTTTATACCTACAAATTTGCATGCTAAACACAATGCCACGCTGCATGAAAACTAAAACTATCAGGATAGCCACAAAACCAAAACCAAAAGTAAAATTAAAATCAACCAATATAAAATTCATCCCACAATATTTAAAATATAAAACAACTCAAAATTTAATCACAAACATCAGACAAAACTACGATTGCAATTAAATTAAGATGTCTCTATTGGATGATCTGGAATTCCTCGGAGGAGGTAACTTACGGTTGCTAACGAGGCTTCCCACAATCTAAATGAAATTATAGAACTCATTAAGTTGAGTTTAGTAAGTTCATTTGGACTAAGTTAATCCAATAGAAAGTAGTGGTGCCGGAACGAGGGAACCGTAGGATCCTAACCGGTGTCGTTCTAATCAAATTTAATATGCCCCCATAAATTTTAAAGAACTTCAATCATAGGGCCATTTGATTTGACATCATAACTTGACACACTAGAAAACTCAAACTCGTCACGGCTAGGAGCTTGGAACTAACATGGTAGGCAGCACGGCCATCTTCAACAGCAAAACATGTCTTCCCCAGCTAAACCAACCTTCATTCCTTAGACTTAAATAACAAAGTCATAGGACTTTGAGTTTGCTTGCTTACGCAACGTAAATCCTCACCTTATCTTTAAGTCTTTGCGTAGCCCTGTGACAAAAAAAAATATGTTGAGATTTTCATACCTCTTTTATATTATTTTTAATAATATTGCACTTTAAAGAAAGGTATTTTTGATGTTTTGTTACAGGAATGATGAATTAGGGTCATTGGAGCAAAACGATGCAAAAAGGAGCAAATTTAGAGCAAAAATGACCAAAATGTGGAGAATTGCACTAGGGCGCCGATGGCACCATCAAGAGACCAGATGAATGAACTTTACCAGTATTTGACGGGCAAAACTGATGATTGGGAAATGCGAGAGAACGGGTATGTTAGTTTTTCTTCAACACTTTTGAATCCCGTCTTTAAACACTGGTACTTCTTCATTTCTGCGAAATTGTTACCGACAATGAAGTTTGGTAAGGTTTCTAAAGAAAGTGNAATCCCTGATAAGTCTTTGGTGATCCTGCACTGACTAAAGAAATTGGAAAAGGAGGTACAAAATGTGATGAATACAATTAATAATATCTCTGATTTCTTCGATCATTTAGACTGGAGGATTAAAGAACATTTTGATCATTCGGAACATTTAGAAGATAGCTTGATACAACTGATGAAGAGGATGAAATTAATTGAGGAAGATTCAACTGAAGAATTTCTTTCTGACCCTTCTACAACCTCTTCATCCATGTACAATCAATGGGAGATCTCAGAGGAGACACGAGCACAGAATCTGACGAGAGTAGATCACATATGATTACATTTATGTTTGTATGTTTAGATTTGAACTTTTGTTTTGCTTTAGAATTATGCTTAAAGTTCTCTGTATAGTTGAGACTAAGCATAAGATGTTTTGTTTTCAGCATTTTGAGTGTTGTGGCTTGGATTACGATGCTGAATTAAAGTACTGAGATTGAGAAAATACCTAATTTAGGTGTGTTATGTAACGTTTATTGTACCCCTTGGAATTTATATATAAATGTGATGTTTTGTTTGTGAAAGTTTGTATGTGTTAAGTACATCAATTAACTATTCAAAATTATGTTTATAAAGATTGAACGAATATCGTTTAGGCTTAGAATTGATCAAAATTGTAAAATACGAAATTTGGACATAATCAATAGAGCCCGCCGACGACAGGAATTTCCTAAAACTTAGTTCCAAAAATAAAATAGAGTGCGCCGACAGTGCCATCGACCCCGCCATCGGTGAGATAGCGAAAATACCTCTTTAACTGCGATTTTAACCGGTCAACTACAACTATTCATTATCCCCTTTCTCCTAAAAACACCATTTTTGAATTAAGGCTCGATAGATCTTGGATTGGGAGACAATTTCAAGGCTTTTTGACACCAGATTTGATCTTCTTTAGGTAAGAGCTTCACTCCAAGCTAAATATATTTGATTTTTACTATGTATTTCTTCCACATTTAGGAAACCTGAAAATTTGAAAATGTGAAGAAAATCTTGGAAGAAATTCATGGATATTAATGTTGAACTCTTTGAATTACCATTGGAAGCCATGATTTACATATTAAAAGTAATTTTTGGAAATTTTCTTTGATTGATTAGATTAAAAATGGCTCCACAGTCAAAAGATAAGAGTTGAGTTCAACGATTCACGCTTCGTCAATGTGATGGCTCAAACTCGATTCACTTTGATACTTAAAGGAAAAAAATGTATTCAAGATCGAGTTTTGGAGAGTTCGGGAGGAGAAATTTAACAGGTTATTGCCGAGCAGAGGTGGGAAAACTTTTGTTACACCACCAAAAAAGCCAATGCAAATGTGGTAAAAGAGTTCTACGCCAATGTGATTTATGCTGAAGATGGAATCGTGCAAGTGCGTAGACTTCCTGTGGAATTTACCGCCACCTGCATTAACACTTTTTATGAAGTCCCAGATTCTTACATCTGCCACTATGAATCATTTAGTATGATGAAAAAACCCCTCAATGATGTTCTCACTGATAGGAAAGGAACATGGAAGATAAAGCAGCGAGAACGGGTAAACTTTTTTGCTTCTATGTTGAATGCCACCTCTGAGGCGTGGCACTATTTCATTTCCTCTACTCTATTACCGACTTACCACCATAATGAGGTAACTAGAGATAGAGCTATTTTGAATTTCTGTATTCAAAATAATAAAACTATAAATGTGGGGAGAATTATTTTCAAGAATATACTGACTACGGCAAGGAGTGAAACTAGTGGCGGTTTAGGACATCCTGGACTTATTTATGAAACTAGTGGAAGTTTGAGAGGAAGAGTGGGTTCACCCTATGAAACCCATTAGTAAATCAAATTTGAAAACTTATGTATCCCATGAGAAATGGAGAACTGGAAGTAGGAGTCAGGAACTTTCTACCAGTGGAGATGTTCCCTCTACAAGTTATGACCCTCCTCCTCCTTCTAGCT